>JAKEYF010000060.1:0-311541 GCA_021527775.1 Lactarius sanguifluus
GCAGTGGGAGGCCCCACGCCTTGATTAGAAGGTGAACCGCCGTCTGTCTTCAAGGGTGACCACGCTGAATACGAATCCTTCCTAACCCAATGGCATGGATACATGGGGCTGAACTTTGACGCCCCTGTTATGAGGAACATCTACAAACAATGCCTTCTCTTCCTTGGATACATCAAGGGACCACTAGTCAGCAACTGGACGCTGGGATTTCTCCAGTGGCTCAACAATGAAGTCCGAGGAGGAACGGACTGATATGACGAATTCTTGTGGGACATGCTAATGGCAGGATTTGCTGACTGCTTTTCCAACACGTTGGAGCAAGAACAAGCTCAAGCAACGTTGGCCAAAGGATTTAGGATGACGGGAGATGACATTGATTCGTATGTCACCACCTTCAAACAACTAGCGTGAAAGGCTAACTACCATCTCAACGATCAACAAACGATCAACCGTTTCATGGCGGGACTGCCAGGGAAACTATTCACCAAGGTGTATGAAATGGATGAACCCTGGACCTTCACTGAATGGAAAGAAGCCACCCTTCGCTGACAAAAACAATACATCCACCTCAGAGCACGTCTTAACATTGCAGCACCAGCCAGAAACACAGTCCCAAGAGTCAACCCTCAGCCACGGCTCGGAGGGCAGCCATAGAACACACCTCGCGGCTTCACCACACAATATGACCCTAACACTATGGATACGTCAGCTGATCGCTCCAGGGCATGACTGGCAGAAGTGGGGGACCCTAATCGAGGACCATACCAGCCACGCCCACCTTTCCCCGCACAAGGAGGATCAGGACAAAACAGAGGAGGTTGCCGCCCCATGAGGGAAGTCATCTGCTACAATTGCAATAACCCGGGTCACATCTCACGAGAATGCACTCACCCTAGAAAAACACGCCCGCAGCAATGGCAACCCGCATCAAACAGCCAAAGCGCAGAGACCGACTATTACAGTCAGGATCAACCCATGGCTCAAGTTGCAAACACATCCACGCCACAAGAAGCAGCGAAGAGCTGGTTAGAAGGAGTGCGGGGGGCTAGTGATGAAGTAAAGGACCTGATATTCCAAGACATGTGGAATCAGGGGGATTTTCTGGACACCTGAACCCATCAGCCTGGGTGAGGGCAATTAACTGTAACTCTGTAATCATGACTCGCTTCTGTTCTCTCAGAATCCCAGTCTCAATTTGCACCAGTTACTCAATGGCCAATATAAAAGGGCTCGTCGACTCCGGAGCCACCAATAACTTTATAAGACCCACATTCGCAAAACAAATGGGTCTGTAATGACACCACCACAGCCAAGGGCTAAAACTGTCGCGGCTAACCTCAGGACATTGCCCTTGGTTGGGGGTGTATATATTAAACAGAAATGTTTGTCTTTGGAGTGAGCAGAGAATGAATGCTACCTAATGTGATCTTGCGTCTCTATTTGGCAAGGCAACATTTTTCAAAATTGGTCTGCAACCGTTCACCTCTGCACACTCACACATGTCATCAACTTTGGGCTCTTGGCGAAACTGTTTTCTTTGCTTGCATACCCTTTTCTCAACGGTGTTTTGCCACATCGGACTCGGCGTTTGAATCGCTATTTTAAATGTCCCCGTGATCTGCGTAGGGAAGATTTGTATCACCTGACATTCTTGCTAACCACCAATCGACGCCACCACCAAGGCTACCACAACCAACTGTCAGCTCTTGGTCCTGGTGATGTGGATGTGTGTGTGAACTTGCGAGACGTCATTCAAGCGCATCGGGTGGCGACCCTATCCATCCGTGATCGCTGGGGAACACATCTAAGATGAGCAGGGGTGTGAAGCATCGCAAGGCGTCGCGCAGGTCTCCGCGGAGCGCGAGCTTTCGTATATAGGTCCGCGGCAATCGCGGACGCGTCGGTGTCGAAGGGTGAAAGCCGCGCGCGAGTGCGGCAAGGTCAGGAGAGGCTACACAGAGCCTGCGGGTCGGGTGGTTGCAAGTGATCGGAAACAGTCGCGCACACTTCGGCGCGGCACGAAACTTCGTAGAGGTGGCCGCCTGGGTCGGGAACGCGTCGAGTTTGAGTTGCTAAGGCCGCGCGCGAGTGCAGCGCGCTGGGGAACGCAAGCGATGTGCCTCACCGAGCTCCAAAGTCTGAAGTCTAAAGGGGGGGGAGTCTACTATTACTCGACTTTGTTTTAGTTGTAATTACACAAAGTATATACCAGGGAATGTGGGCTAAGGTGTAGGAAAGTGTCCAGAATGAGTGGGAACACAAGTGGGAACTTGGGAAGCTGAGCGCGCACAGCCTGACAGGAATGCGGCGCTTAGAAAGCGTACAGAGCGTGGGTGAACGCAGAGAAGTGCGGGCGAGTGTGGGGGCATCTATAAATTGTAACAATCGCAATTTCATCGGCCAGGCAGAGGGACGTTACAACTTTGTCGGGGTAGTCAAGTTATTGCTGTCTGTCTGAGAAAAAAAAGCTTTGTGTAGTTTACTGGACATAAAGTGCGACAATAGAAGTGAGGAGGGCCCTTCGGGCCCTCCGAATTTCTAGTAGGAATTAAAACCCAGCTGTACCAGCCTGTATATCGATTATCATATACAGGCTGGTCACGAGCCTAGCGTTGAATAATGGGACAGTGTAACACCGGCTTCCATTGGATCCAAAAAAACCACTTCCGTCAGCACCTTTATGCCCACGGTAGACCTCAGCCCTGAGCTAGCTCTTTGATCATAAAGATCGTGCTGAAAGCCTACTGCAATTTTTGGACGAGACTCGAGCCTTTGCGAAGTTGCGGATGATCTGGAAACCGAGATAGGAGGTCATTCCCGTTAATACCCAAGGTGAGTCCTGCATTTCTTTTCATGTATCCGGAACTTATGAACTTATACGCGTTTCTCCGTAGCGCGTAGGAATATCAGGCGAATCATGGCCGCGGGCCCGGTTTTTCGTGCCTTTGGATCGTTCGACTGATCCCCGTCCACATGCAGAACCGCGCAAGAGCAGAGCATGCGATGCCCTCGACAGAACAAGCTGCAGAGGTTGTGGGCTTGACTTACGGACTTTCACTTTCGTACTCAACCGTCAAAACGCGTTCGCCTTGCCTCTATCTCTCATTGCTTATTGCTTAATCCTTTGTTATTATTGATGTACTATAGTTTTGTGTTTCGCCCAAATTCGTTGCCATTTCATTTGTAGCTCACCGCACTGATAAGGAAAAGAAGTATGAACCCATGCTACAGTTGCCAACGTTGCCATCTAACACCCAGGCGTCGCTCTACTTAAATCTTGAACTTGAGCCTGTCCATCATCGTTTTGTTCTGGTGTGGTACGCGATGCTTCGAACCCGCGCTTTCACTCCTGCCGGGAAGTTTGAAGCATTGCTACCGTAAAGGGCGCCGTGACAGTGCTCGGACTCCCATTAGAGTTGGCATCTTATGGTGAGGGCCTTTACTACTACGAAATGCAGGAATATGGTGCTGGCGGGTGCTCACCAGACATAACCTTGATCTGGGGCTCAGACCTTTGGAGTAAACGCATCACCGCATCTGGGTTGAGGGCTTCGAGCGACTATGAACACGGGTCAATTGATAATAGTGGATATACATGACCCCTACTCACACTTCCATCAATGATTCCGCTAAGTCGTGTCAAGTCGTCGTCATGAACGAGAACCATATCGCAATTCGGCGGTGCCTGCTGCAATATCCATGTCAAAACCGACGTGTTCACGTAGTCAAGACATATCATGGATCTGCAACGCTCACCTTCGCGATATATTCTAATAGTAGGTGCAGAGGATCCCGGTACTTTGGGAATAGATCAGAGCTAGGAAGCCAAAAAGACCAATCTTACCTCGGTAACCCTGGGTATTGGAACCACTTCCGTATTCAGCCCCCTGTCGCTCCCACTTGGATCTGCAGTGGGCCCCACTACTCTTCTGACTCTCGATAGTATCCCGGAAGTACGGGCGACACGATATCCTCGGACAAATACGCATTGGTTCTCAGGTAAGTTCTAATGAAGCACGTCGGAGCTCTTTAATATTCGTTGATACTACTTGCGATGTGCGGGCCACGTACCTCACCACTTGGTCCATGACGTAGCACCGTTCCTTGAGAGTGTTGGCCCGAAACCGGCCAATTGGCGGGGTCGCCGAGATTGCCGGTGATCTGAGGTCCAGAAGTCCGCTGTGCGTCCGCATGAACCTCGTTGAAAGCAACATGAGTCCAAGATGTTGCGCGATGGCATCCAGAGACTAGAATTATGTCCTCCATCTCTATCCCCAATCCATGCTTTTGCGCGAAAGCAAACCAAGAGTCGATGTGCGTGATGATCCATTTGCGGAAGTGACCCAGAACGAGAGTGTCCTCGCGTCGAGAAGTCACTGGAAGGGACAATACGGCGCCATACTTCTTTGTGAATGAAAACGAGTCTTGCACAGAGTTGGCCGTCCTGAAAGAATATCAGTGATGTGACAAATCCTACGATTTACGATTCAATTACTCCGAGGCGATTACCTCTAATCCACCAGATACTACCGTCACCCCGTAAGAGTAGAATGTATTGGGGCTGAGGGTCCCACGGTTGATATGATCTTGCATGCGAGGTCGAAGTGGTTCATGGCCCTCTGGTACACCGAGATCTTCATGGGATGGGTGGTTCGCGGGGAGCAGTGCATTGAATATGCGGTGGAATTTTCCTTGGCGAATGTAGCCGACGTCGCCAACCTCAACGGGAGAGTTGTGTTCTCCAGGATCTGGCTCCCAAAGGGCGTAGCCGAAAGCAGGATGTGCGATCGCGAGTTGATCGCGAAAAGTTTCATAGGGTGGCATCGAGGGACTAAGTCAGGAAAACCGGTAATAACTGTGAAAATATGAACTTAGCACGTCAACAGGTTCGGGGATGTTACAGTACAAGGCAGCGGTCTTGCTCTCTAGGAATTGTGAGTTCCACAACTAGCTACGCGCCGAAAAAGGCAAGTGGGAAGTCACGTTATCAGATTAGTGTCAGTCACGCAATATGCACGTGCCCCAAATTGAGGCGTGCTAAGCGCTAATCTGCCACTGGAACCGGGAATTGATCTTTAAGCAAAAAATATTGAAATAAGACTTAATTAAGACTCAAAATATTTATGTGTGACAATATATTATGGAAAGATTTAAAGTCTATAAATCACATGCCCCGAAATGCACCTGTTGGAGCTGTCATGTGATCTATAAACTTTAAATCTTTCCATAATATATTGTCATATAAATATTTTGAGTCTTAATTAAGTCTTATTTCAAGATTTTTTACTTAAACCGGTTCCAGTGTGCGGCCATGACTCCACACAGCGATGGGCACTGGGCACCCAAGCCGTTTCTTTGTAAACCGAACTAATTTACATATTACACACGCCTGCACCCGAAACCTCTACCCGAGAGCACCGCAAACAGTCGGCCCGGCTTCCACCCTATCTCGTCCGCAGCAGTGCGTGGACGATATGTCCGTGATCTCCGAACCATCAGAAGCGCTGCTCATACCAGAAGCACCAGCGGTGGCGCCAGCATCGCCCACCTCTACTACCGCCTCGACAACCGCCCCGGCATGCGCGCATGCGAGCCCATTCACCACTGCGGCCTTGGTCTTCATGTTGTCTGAGTGGACGCCCTCGAGATGACTGAGGTACGCTGCGTCCACGCCGCCCGTAGCGTACTCGCCACCGGACACGGAGCACTCGAACCGCTCGATCGACGGGTTCAGCTAGCGCACGCTCGTGACTAGGTCCTGGAGCGTCTAGAAGATGACGAGGTCCGCTCGTGAGGGCACGCCGAAATCGTATACGTTCCGCACGATGCCATGATCACCTTTTCGAACCGACGTCCTTGGCCGTACTTCGGCTATCTGGATGATTTCTCGGGACCTCGTCCCGCGCACGCTCGAGTCTGTGGGTTAGGTGGACGATCAGACTTGATCATGTACCCCACCTTCGACGATCAGAACGTTTCTTTGGGCGCCATGGTGTTTAACTTCCTTCGCATGCTCTTCTTTCTAAGGAGCCACGTGGCGTGTGAGAGGCATATTCGTCCGTCGAGAACGCAAAGCGCACGATACTGCAGATCGAGAGCCTGTGCGAGTTCAACGCCGAGAGGCTTAGCGAGAGGTGTCAGGCACTGAGATCACGAGGTCGACGGTGATTTGTTCTTCCGTCGGCACGCCTGCACTAGCACGTTGCCCATCGTCATCCGATGATTACGGTACATGCCCTTCTTGTCGAGGATAGGATCCGATCGCGCAAGATAGACACTGAACGACGTCCGGTGCAAAGGTTACCGCAATACTCTGCAGCTTGAGCGTTTGAGTATTACCGCTTCGCCTAGCATCTCGCTCAGCACGACGTGTATATCTAACAGGACAACTAGGAGAAAGCGTACTGGAGTCGACGAAACTTCGAACATCTGCGACGGCGCTCTCACCCACAAATCCAGCTTGTGGCGCCACCTACTACCTAGCGTCAGACGGCGTGCAACACCCAGCGGCTGAGCACTGAACGTTACTGAACCCTGGGTTCAATCCATTCGACTTGCATTAACAAGTGACTCTTCTGGTCTATGAGTTCTCTCCAGTCGCAAGTCAAAAGCCGCTTATCCAACTTAGACTGCACCTGGATCCCGACGATTTCCTCCGTACCAATATTATTGGGTTCACCCGGCCCGACTGCCAGGGGCGTGGTAGCTGTTCGATTGGAGGTCCAGTTGCACATGCTGGGTCGGCTAAACTGGTAGCACGATTCTGCGAAATCGACCTCAGTTGCTCGACCGCAGCCTTCGTTTTGCTAGAAATTTCCTTTACATTGCATAGCATTTCATAATTCACGCAGATATCCCAGACCTCCTCTCTCCCGGCTGAGGTCAGAAATTTACATTACTTTGTCGCGTGTTACTCTTACTGACCGTGTACTCAGTCGCGCCTTCCTGAGCCTCTAACAGGCAGTGAGCCTTTCCCTCTCTATTCGTCGTGCCACCAGGGAAGTGGGCAACTAACGGAACGGAGGTCGGAGCGCCTGTAGTAGTGATTTGTCCCAGCTAAGTACTGCCACCATCGAGAAGAGTATGGGAGCTCACCCAAACTTTTGAGATGCTTGGAAAGCATCGCCACAGTCATGTGCCCTGTATCTGTTCTCGGACTTTGGTCGTTCGCGAGAAAAGAATCTTTCGCGGAAGCGTGTTTACTAGGGCAAATCGGAGGGCATCACGATACTGGCAGGTACTCACTGGACATGACCCCGATTTCAGGCTTCGACCTTTTAAGATAATCCATCATCACATCTGGTTTGAGGGTTTCCAACTATTTGGGGATGATGGAATCAATAATACTTATACAGGATCCGTCACTCACAGGCCTATCGCTGGCTCCCAGAATTCGTTCCAAGTCGTCGTCGTGAACGAGGGCCATATCGCAATCTGGTGCTTGCTGTACCGTCCATGTTGGAATCAACGTGGTCACGTAGTGAAGATATGGCACGGATCTACGGGGCTCACTTTGGCGATATATTCTAATAGCACGTGCAGAGGATCCCGGTACTTTGAATGCACCATAAATACTAGGAAATCAACAAAGAGTAATCTTACCTTCGTAAAACTAGGTATCGGAACCACTTCCTTCTCCGGCTCGCCGTCGTTCCCGCGTGTATCTGGCTTGGGTTCCGCTGCCCCTTTGATGCGCGGAACTAAGCCGAACAAGAAACGTTTGACACGGAATCCTCGGATAAATATGCATTGATTCTCAGGTAAGTTCTAAAGGAGCACGTCGAAATATTCAGTATCCGCTGGTCCTTGCAATATGCGTTATACACACCCTGCCGACTGGGCCACGACCATGCACTGCCCCTTGAACTCGGAAGTTCGAAACTCGCCAATTGACGGAGGCGTCAATAGCTCCGACTTCGACCCCAATAGATACCCGTGCATTCGCCTGAACCTCATTGAAAACGGTATTGGTCCAAGATCTTGTGCGATGACACCCAGTGACTAAAATTATATCCTCCATCTTTATCCCCATTCCAAGCTCGCACGCAAAGGCAAACCAAGAGTTGATATGCCTGAGAATGTATTTGCGAAAATGACCCAGATGGAGAGTATCCTCACGTCGAGCGGTCACTGGAAGGGACAATACGGCACCCTGCTTCTTTGTGCATGAAAACGAGACATCCGCAGAGCCAACTCTGAAGAGCAGTCAGTGTGACGTGGCTAGATACGTGCAATTCGATTACCCTGTGGCAAGGACATCTAATCCACCAGATACTACGCTGACCCCGTAAGAATGGAAATTGTTGGGACTGAGGATCCCATGGTCGATATGGTCTTGCAAGTGGACTTGGAGCCGAAGTGGTTCATGATCATGTGGCGCTCCGCGGCGTTCATGAGACGGGTCGTCCGCGGAGAGTAGAGCATTGAATAGGCGATGGAATTTGCCGTGGCGAATGAAACCGACGTCGCCAACCTGAACGGAAGGGTGCAGTTTTTCCGGGCCCGGGTCCCAGAGGGCGTGACCGAAAGCAGGATGTGCGATTGCGAGTTGCTCGCGAAAAGTGTCATAGTGTGCCATTGATAGCCTGAGACTCAAGGGTGAACGGGCTGAGTGCCTGGTAAACAAACCATACCGTAACAGCGGCTTCCAAGTCGACATGCCCCCTTCCGTTGCTAAACTTACAATGCGGTTTTACCGTGCTTTATACACTGTATTGCAGCAAGATCCAAAACTATAGCCTATACAGTAGGCCCCTTCACCAAATACGCATAGCGATGGGTATCCCACCAAACTGTCTCTAAGCATAAGATCGTGAAGTAATTTACATATTCTACAAACGCCATGGTACCGGGAGTACCGCAAACAATCAGCTCAGCTTCCACGTATTATGCAACCCTATCGTGTCGTCCACTCCGTCCGTATGCCGGTGCGAAGACGGTGTGCCCGTGCTATCCGAGCCGCCAGAAGCGCTGCTCGCACCCGAAGCACTAGCAGCGGCACCGGCTTCGCCCACTGCTACTACCGCCGCGACCGCGGCCGCCTGTGCACTCGCGAGCCCATTCACCACCGCGGCCTTGGTCTTCATATTGTCCGAGCGGATGCCCTCAAGGTGGTCGAGGTACTCCGCGTCGACGCCGCCCGTGACGTAATCGCCGTCGAACACGGAGCACTCGAATCGCTCGATAGACGGGTTCAACTGGCGCACGCTCGTGACGAGGTCCGGCAGCGTCTGGAAGATGACGAGGTCTGCGCCGATGGCCTCCGCGACCTCCTCCGTCGTGCGGCCGTGTGCGACGAGCTCGGCGCGCGAGGGCATGTCGATACCGTAGACGTTTGGGTACCGGATCGGCGGCGCGCATGACGCCATGATCACCTTTTTTGAGCCGACATCCTTGGCCATCTGGATGATCTCTCGGGACGTCGTCCCGCGCACGATAGAATCTGTGAGGGGCGATCAGAGATCAGAGCCGATCATGTGTACCTGATGTTGGGCTCACCATCGACGATCAGCACATTCTTGCCCGCGAATTCGAGCGCCATGGCGTTCAACTTCCTTCGCACGCTTTTCTTTCTAAGGAGCCATGCGGTGTGTGAGACGCGGAACGTAAGACCGCACAATACTTACCTCATTTGTTGTTCGGGCATGATAAAGGTACGCCCCACGTATCGGTTCTTGACGAACCCCTCGCGGTATGGCAGACCAAGGGCCTGTGCGAGGTTCAACGCGGCGACGCGCGAGGTATCCGGCACGGGGATTACGACGTCGACGGTGATTTGCTTTTCCGTGAGCACGCGTTGGACCTCCTGCGCAAGCGCGTTGCCCATCGCCATCCGACTGCGGTACACACTGATCCCGTCGAGGACGGAATCCGGTCGCGCAAGATAGACATACTCGAAGATGTCTGGCGCAAAGGTTGCCGCGGGGACGACTTGTCGCCGCGACACTCCACAGCGCGTGAGTATGACCGCTTCGCCTGGCGTCTCGCTCAGCGCAATGTGTACCCCAACAGACACAAAATGGCGAAAGCGTACCTGGGCGTACGTCCTCCCAGTCGACGAAGCCTCCAACATCCGCCGCGGCACTCTCACTCGCACAGAGCCAATCCGTGGCGCCGCCTGGCATCGGGCGGCGTGCGACACCCAGCGGCCGGATCCCATTAGGATCACGGAACGCTATGATACCGAAGCCCGCGAGCATGGCAACGCACGCGTACGCACCGCGAGCCTGGACCATGAGTCCGCGCACGGCGACGAAGATGTCCTCCTCATTGATGCGGAATTTTCCGGTTTCATTCAGGTGATCCGCAAAGATGTTGAGGAGCAGCTCGGAATCGGACGATGTGTTGATGTGTCGGTGCGCGACTGCGTCCATGAAGTGTAAGAGCGCAGCCGTGTTGATAAGGTTTCCGTTCTGTAGATCGGTGCCGATATAGCTTTAACGCGGGCCTAAACGCAATAACGCTCACATGAGCGAACGTAATTCCATACGGGGAATTGACGTAGAATGGCTGTGCTTCTGCGTGATTCGAAGTGCCAGCGGTTGGGTACCGGACTAAAAGTAGGAGTAACGATATCGTCAGCAATCGTGCGCGATTCAGGGGATGGCGATAATTAGAATACCCCGCAACGTGTCGAAGGGTAAGAGTTGACCCAACCACAGACGCGTACGGGGTCAAGATGAGATATAACCCCTTTCGCGCCATGGAGTAACTAGCTCCGCAACAACGGCGAGAGGGTCAGACAACAGGCAGCCGGTATTGTACATCGTTTGTATCGTGGCAGCGTTCAAAGTGGAACAATGGGAGAAGATTCAGAATGAATGCTGACCGTGTCCGATGCCCATCCCGCCAATTAATCGCGCTATTGCCTCCTGCGTGAACACGTCGCGGACCATGCCATTAGCCTTGCACTGATACAGACGGCCTCTAGGTCCGCATGTGACGATGCCGCATGCGTCCTGACCCCGGTGCTGCAGCAACGACAGGCCCTCGCATATTTCTGGTGCCGCGTTGATGGAAGAGTCGTGCAGGAAGAGTCCGAGAATTCCGCACACTGTAGGAGAAAGAAACAGGGACTGATAAGACTGTATGCAAACCGCAAATTTGAGTCACAATGCTCACTGGTCAATGAACAGATGAGAGGGAAGAGGAGAAAGCACGAGAGTCCGACTCTGGTCAGTGTCCGTGATAATTTTCCGACAAGCGGCTACATGATTAAAAACAGATCTTTGGGAGATCAAGGATTCGGCAAATGAGATTTCTGGTTCGGTCCGCTGTCCGCTTCGATAGTAATTTACTACGAGTGCGCACAATGCTGCAACGGTCCCATATCACGGTGATGGATCCTATCTCGGAGTTTGTCGACTGTCCATTTGTCCGTTTGTCCATTCGTCGAGTGTACGCAGAGTGCACGTGCTAGAGAATTGAATGCACGTGATGTCGACGCGTCGCGTTCGTTCGTATTCCGGTACCTTTGTGCTAACAGCCATTATAATGCCTCCCTTCTCATTGATAATCATCTCTGCATTGGCTTCTTTCTGCCTCGCGCAAAAGCACAAGTCCGAGCCCGCCTGGAACGGACACACCCCACCAGGAGCGGCAACACCCGCACCCTTCACGCCCTACCACGTCCCCGCAGGCGCGAGGGGCTACGACTCTTCCTCCCCGCTCGTGCACTACAAGGGTCTCTGGGCTGATACGTACTCTACATGCTTCGTCGGTGGCTCGCTGCGCCGGACGCGTGCACACGGCGCCACTGTCTCTCTCACGTTCACCGGCACCGGCATCGAGTGGTTCGGGAGCATGGGCCCGCGCCACGGCACCGCGGATATGTACATCGACGGGCGGTTTGTGCAACGGGTCGACGCGTATGCCCCGCGCAATCACTGCCAGCAGCGCCTCGGCTGGAATTACAGCCTCCCGTACGGGAAGCACACGGTCTGGATCGTGCACTCGGGACAGACGCACCGCGGAGGGAGATTCAAGTTTATCGACGTAGACGCGTTCGTCGTCACCACGGGCGTTCCACCGGTCCCCTTCGAGAACCAACAGGCAGCGCAGAACCTCGTCGTGGCGCCACCACCCGCACGCATCGCGCAGACTGCACCGCAAGGCTGGACGCTCGTGCAGAAGGGCACAACGGGGGTGAACGCGATGCAGCTCGCGGTCGTCTCTGCGACGCACGTGCTGATCCTAGACAAGGTGGAGCATAACCCGCTGACGGTCGACAACCGCCACCCGGCATGGGGCGCGTTGTTCAACCTCGACACGTACGCCGTGACGCCGCTGCGCGTGCGGAGCAACTCGTTCTGCGCAGGCGGCGCGTTCCTCGGCAACGGCACGCTCGTCAGCGCAGGCGGGAACCCCGTCGTCGAGGACCATACTTCCCCGGCGGACTTTGGCGACATGGGCGGGACGCAGGCAGTGCGGCTGTTCGCGCCGTGCGACGCGCCGGACGCGGCAGGGTGCGATATCGCGGAGTACCCCGAACACCTGCGGCTCGCAAGCCCGCGGTGGTACGCGACCGTCGTGCGGCTCGAGGACGGGAGCGTGATGATACTCGGTGGTTCCACGCGCGGCGGGTGGATGAACAATGCGACGACGAACAACCCGACAGTGGAGTACTTCCCGCCGAAGAACCTCCACGGCGCAAATGGCACGCCCGTGCGTCTCCAGTTCCTCATCGACACGCTCAACTCGAATCTCTTCCCGATCGCATTCGCGCTCCCTGACGGGCGCGTCTTCGTCGCTGCGAACCGCGACGCGATGATCTACGACTGGAAGCGGCACAGGGAGCAGCGGCTCCCGCGACTCCCCAACGGCGTGCGCGTCACGTATCCCATGACCGGCACCGCGTTGCTGCTCCCCCTCGACCCCTCGAATGGCTACGCACCAGAGGTACTCATCTGCGGCGGCTCGACGCTCGACGATAAACGACCCAGCTACGAGCTCTCCGCAAAAGATCCGGCGTCCGACCAGTGTGCGCGGCTGTTGCTCACCCCGGCGGGCATTGCCGCCGGCTGGCAGGTCGAGCGCATGCCAGGCCCGCGCATGATGCCTGATGCCGTGTTGCTCCCCACGGGTGCGATCGTGCTTCTCAATGGCGCGGCTAGCGGCATCTCGGGCTACGGGAATGTGCGGAAGCAAGTAGGCCAGTCGAACGCCGACGGCGCGGTGTACGCACCCGTGCTGTATGACCACGCCGCGCCAGCCGGAAGCCGCTTTACGCAGGGTCTACCGGAGAGCACCATCCCGCGGATGTACCACTCGACGGCGACGCTGACGCCGAAAGCGGATATCATGATCGCAGGGAGTAACCCGAACCTCGACCGGAGCGAGGTGGCATACGGGACTGAGTACCGCGTCGAGTGGTTGCGCCCTCCTTACATGACCGCCGAGCGGCCTGTGATCGAAGGCACACCCCGCACAATAGGTTTTGGGGAGCGACTAAAGACTCACGTTAAGATCCCCAGCAACCTCAGCGGCAAAAACATCACAGGCCAGTCGTCCTACACGTATGTCGACTATGTAGTTGACTGAGAGCTGCAGTATCCTTGATGGACCTTGGATTCGTCACGCACGCGGTACACGCCAATTCGCGTCTTGTATACCTTGTCGCAAAACTCGAGAGAGATGGACACACGCTGACTATCGAGGGCCCACCAAACAGTGGAGTATATCCACCCGGCCCCGGCTGGCTGTACGTTGTCGTGGGAGACGTGCCGAGCACAGGCGTGAAGATCATAGTTGGCGACGGGCAGGGCCCGCCTGTTGACCACGGGGCCATCAAAAAGTGAGACCTAACCAATTATCTGAACGTCATGCACTTATTTCAACGCTGGACAGCCTGCTCGAAAAAACGAAGGTAGACAAAGGTGATGACCGAAAAGGCAAAGCAGAAGGCTCCGAGTGACTAAGAAATCAAGAAATCACGTTTTACCGATGAACATAGCTTGACATGGCTACAGACTCACTTTCTCAACGCACCCTAACCACCTGCCTCATAACCTACACTCTAAACGTTCTGTTCTTAGTTCTGATGTGCCGAACTGGTTCGCCTTATTGAATGGTTTGCAACGAGCTGTACATGTCGAAATTAAAGTACAGCCATCCTGATAATACCTAAGAAAAACATCGACGAGAAAGCCTAAAGCGCTCTCTGCTTCATGCGACTAGCGACGGTACGCAGGCCGGCGTATACCTTTCCTGGTGGTGAACCAAGAATCAATGAGACGATGGCATCGCGTGCGATTTTGATGTTTTGGAAAGAACCAAGGATGTGGATTTTTCTGCGAAGAAAATTTCAAGGTTTGTATATGATGAACTGAAAAGATATCCACAGACGTATCTGCCAGAATGATGCGAGTGCGGCTGGCATTTTCTATAGGTAAACTTGGTCTTGCCATCTTGACCAGCGATTCGACCTTGGAATGATATCTCAGATATTTATTTCATTAAATTCGTCGTGGGTACGCACCAATTGCTCGTGAGAGGTGGTCTCCATGGAGTGTTTTGACATCCTTAATCTCGAACGAGTCGAGATAAAGGTCATCTAATCGGAGAAGAGCGAGAGCGTCCTACTTCGAGATCAAGCAGAGATCAGGTATCTTGTGGGAAAATGACTGACATTAACGTCGAAACCAAGAGCGAATGCCTTGACGAAATCGGCGCCCTTTTGCAGCGCGCCAAGTTCCTTGGAGTGTTTTGAGGTCTATCATAAGCCCGGATCAGCACGAACCCCCAGCAATAAATATATGGCAAACGCACGCGGACCTCCACACACTTCCTCTGCACATTCATCCTGACCTGAAGTCCGAGCATTTCCGTCAGAGGCCCAAAGATGTTTATCCACTCTTTTTTCAGAGGCGTCATGCGATGGGGTGGGATCGCCACTCGTCTTGTCTCCGATTTTGAGGTCTGTCCCGCAGATGCTGGTGCGGGTCCAAATACTGGTGCCTCCGTTGGTGGAGCGACGTCCGCGCCATCGACATCGATCAGAATTTCCTCATCGTCGGCGGTGGGTTTTATTGCGGGATCGGCATTACTCATGTCATGGTCCTGATCTATGCGAGCCTTCTTCTTTTTTGATAAAGAACGACGATTTTTACGGTGGGGTTTAGAAGTGCTCGGCGTTGACTGAACGACAACCATTGGGCAAAGCGGTAAAAGAAAGACAAGATCGAGCACGTGGAGATGGTAAGCCCTCGGCAACCCCCGAACGAGGCTATGATCGTTCAAAGCGTCCACCAGTGGCAAGCGCACCTTGATCAATACTTCAGAGAACGCGTCCAGTGCCTTTCGACGGATCTCGAGGCACTTTGATGGCCTCTGACCTCCAAGGCTCGACAAAATATCTAAGCGATAGTCGAGTGGAAGGCAGGCGCATCATATCCGTGTCCCCACTACGTTCCTGACTCTGATTCAGCTCTGCAGGCTCTTGCGAGCTCACTTAATCCCGGGGGCGCTTCTAACGCGGATACATTATCCAAAGAGGATGTCTCGAAACTATCCGACAAGCTCAAGGAACTACTTGGCAGTGACCTGCCCCAAGGAGCCATGCAAGGCGAGGTCTGTGAATCAACACGTGTACAGAGTTACGTCTAATACATCGTACAGCCCTTAAATGAAGAGGGACTTCCGATAATCGAGATTACTGAGCCGATGGAAAGCGCCCCTGAACCCCCACCAACTGCGACCGCAAGCACTGCTCCGATTGTGGATGTAGAGGACTCCAACTTCATCCCCATGTACCGATTACCACCCGCGCAACGTGCGCGCAACAAGGCGCAGATGAACCGTCTCTTGGATATGCTCGAGGAAGAGGAGCGCCTCGAGGAGGAGCGGAACGAGGCGCGCGATCGACGGCAGCGGAGAGAGGAGCTCGAGCAGCGCAAGGCGAACGCAAAGGCCGAGCTCGAGCGCCTCAAGTCCTTGAAAGATATGCAGAAGAAGATGGGCAAGGCGCTGCTGAGAAATATGGCCGACGCACGGGAGAAAGAGGAACAGGAGGCGGCGCTGCGGGTGAAGGAGGACCTGGAGTTGGAGGAGACGCGCAGATCGCGCAAGCCGAGGAAGAGCGTCTCGTGGGCGGAACTGCCAAAGTCAGAGAAGCCGTCTGCGGGCTCTGATGGGGACGACACCTGGGAGGCAGGGCCCTCGTCCAAGCTGCCCATGCGACCCGACGTCGTCGAGCGCTTCCCGACTCGTCCTATCGGCGCTTCGCCGCCCCCACCTCCCAATGCCGATTCCGACGACGAGTCGAACCCTCCCTCGCCCGTCCCGGTCGACTCCGACGAAGGCGATGAACTCCAACCCCCCCTGAGTGACGATACCGGGGACTGGGGCGATGACGAGCCTGTGGAGGGTCACGCGTCAGAAGACGAGTTCGACATCGACGCGGTGCAACACCAGCGCGAGATCGCTCTCGCATACTTTGAAAAGCGCAATAAAATCGGGGCAGATGCCGCGCGCGCATTGTCCGCGCACTCTCACGAACCCAATGACGAAGACGAATGGGACCAAGAGGCGAGTCCATCTCTGCGTTCCCTTTACTCGGCGGTGTGGCTAATGGAGACGTCCGAACAGGAAGTCCCGCTCGACGCGACCCTCGCCGGCCCTCGGCCCAACCCTCCCCAATCAAAGTTCAGGTCTGAGCGGCTCGCGCAAGCATATGGCACACATGTGCCGTCAACTACGCCATCCACTTCGCTCGGGACGTCCGTACTCCCCAGCTCCAGTGGTGCCCTCCACCGCGCGGTGCGCACAGGTCGGCTCGAGGGCGACCATCTGGTCGGTAACGGGGATAACGACAGCGAGGACGAGGGCGGTAGCGAAGTCGGCGAAGACGCGCGCATACGCACGTTCATGGACGCGCTGCGCCGCGGGGACGTGACGAACGCCGGCGCAGCAGAGAACTCGGATGCCCTCGTCGCGGCCCTCGAATCCGCCTACAGTGCGCCACCACGACCGCCTCCAGCCTCCTCCGCACCCGCGCCGCCCACTGCGGTCCCCACCCCCGCCCGCCAACAAAAAGGCTCCAAATTCAAGCTCGCGCGCCCGGTCGCCCCGCCGCGGACTCTCGTAAACGACGAGGGCCCGCGGGAGGGTCCCGCCGCGAGAGTGCTCCCGACGAGCGAGACCGTATTGGAGCGCAAGCGGCCCGGGCCGTCGTCCCCCACCACTACCGCGATCCCAAGCACCACTATCACCGACCGCCCCAGGCGTCGCGGACTCTTCAATGGCAATCATCGACTCGCCGTCCTTCCCGCCCCCGCCAGCAGCAGCAGCAGCAGCTGTCGCCGCGCCTGTCGCGATTATCGACTCGCCGTCTTTCCCGCCACCGCGTCGGCCAACGCGCCCCCCGACGGTGCTGCCTACCTCTAGTTTGGTACGCGAGTCGTCCGGCAGCCGCAGTGCGTCACAGCAGCAGGAGCCGACGGAGGCACCGGCGCCGGGCCCTGAACCCGGGAAGAAAATATCGCGGTTTAAAGCGCAGCGAACTGACTCGTGATGGGTAACCCTCACCCGTTCTTCCCTCATCCCTGTGACCCTCCGACACGATCTACTAACGAACTTTTTTTTCGCTTCTGAAGGAACAGCGCCATTGGCTACTACGTCTCTTTTTACCGTTTTTGTCACGCTTGCTTTGTAACTAACATATTCCACGGCCGAACGATGAAAGTGTTTGTTTGTATCATATGCAAGCCTTCCCACAGCTTTGTTCCACTAGGTGCCGACTGTAGCCAAGGCCAGTCTCGCGTGCAAGCCCATGCGAGACGCTGGGGCACTCGTATTGTATTCGTGTCATGCAACTGTTATTTTATGTTCCCCTGTCCCTCTAACTAGCAGACTAACGCCAATGTAGTACTAAATAGTGTCCGGCGCGCTCGTTATCGGTGGTAAATTGTGAAACTCATTGTCATGACAATTGCTCGGAAGAATCCCTACCTGGCCCGGTGCAAGTATTTCCTGACTGTGTCCGATAGACGATAACGAATGGTTGGAACACTTCCGCCCATTTATTGGCACCTCTGCAACGACGCTACGTGTATCTTTTTTTTTTTTTAAAAAAGAATTTGTATTCCGGAGCAGTAAACTAGTACAAAGCCGGTCTTCAGACGTAGAGACGTGGGAAAATTGGATGAGGGTAAATACGAGAACTCGCATGCGCCGAGTGAAGGTAAATAAGCCGAGAAAAAGGAACTCCGCTTAGGGAGGCACCTACTCAGAGGAAGCCGGACTGGGACACGGGTAGTACGGACATGTGGACGGTTTGCGCGGGGAAACACAGGGCACGAGACAGACACAGTTTCTTACGTTTGCGATCATCCTGGGTCGAAGGGGACCGCTAGGGGTCCCGTCTCAGGTCTTGAGGCTGCTCCGGTCTTCTGCAAGAACACCAAGAAATTATAGGGGTCGTAGTATTCCCTTCCAGTGAACAAGTCCGTTGGCGCCGTGTATTTGTCGCTCAACGTGGTGATGTACCGGGCCCGCTGGTTGTCATAGCGCGGGCACTCGTATACGAGGTGGATGAAAGACCGGTCCGGGTACCCGCATGGGCAGGCGGAGGATTCCCGGGGGAGGTCCAGTCTGTGTTTCTTCGCATAGTCTGAGGTGAAGGAGTGCAGCGTGGCGAGCTGGAATGCCACGCATTGCGTTCTCCTGGTGATGGTGATGTGGTCTGAGTCGGGCTTCCGCGGAGGGAGGGCGGCTTTGAAGATAGGGTGCTACGTGTATCTTGGTTGTTCGCATGACACATTGCTCTCATACTCGGAGGGATCTGTATTTACTATACAATCCGTTGGCACGACTTGTGTCGCTGAGGATACGTGGTCCGTACTCGGCCGAAGCCATTGGAGCTCTGTTCACCAGACTTGACGGACGGCAGACAGATGTACCGCCCCATGTGAAATATTATGCAGAAATGATCGCATCGCGTGCCTAGCCTGAGCCCGGAAAAGATACTCTTCAGTGTTCTCGGCCCTGGCTCCGGCTCAGAGCGAGCGGGATGCGCTGCCCAACGTGGATGAAACGTGAATCGACTCCCTATGGATTCACGGAGCCAAGTCCTAGTGCGTTCGAAAGGCGGAAGGCCTATTCCACCTGAGAGATGAAATGGTAGCCCAAGCGGCCACGGTAACGCAAGAAGAAACGAGGTTGACAGCGAGCAGTGGGAATGAGGCGAGATGACAACTGAGTGCGAGTCTGACTTCCGGGATAAGCAACGTAACACAAAGGGGGAAACTGTGGCGGTCAGGTAGCACTGATGTATTCAGCAAGAACAAGGGGCTAAAATACAGGAGGATCTCAATAGCTACGTGGGTAGAGAGAAGGAGCAGTGAGGTGAACGATGGCATAGGGGAACAAGACGAGTGGACGAAGACAATCGCGACACGAAGACGAGAAGTGGATGTAAGGAGAAAGAAAGACAAGAAACCGCAGCCGATATGGCGAGCGACAGCAGATGTATTGTTGTGCAAAGAGATCCGAAGAGTCACAAAAAAGGTATCACGTCCTTTACCCGAGACAAGGCACGAAGTGGCCGATGTGACCGACGAGTGGAGCGAGGTATCAGGACAACAACGCCAACAAGCGAGGGGAGTTTTGATATGGGAGTCGAGGGGTGGGTGGCGAGCAGCGAACAAAGACGGCACGAGGTGCCGGGACGCGTTGCCTGTCTTCGAGTGCCTAGGGGCTGTTTGCGAGGCTATCGGTATTGGTGTCTGCTGCGTCTACTGGCATTGCGACATGATAGGTGACGAAGAGTGAACAACGAGTGGCAGGCGAGAGAGTGGGAACACGAATACGAAATGGCAAGCAAACAAGGCAATGCTAGTCTGAGACCGAAACGAGTCGAAATAGCGAGGTATCTTAGATTCGCGCCCCGGGGCAGAGTACGACGGGGCAGAGTTCGAACTTGAAGTTGACCGTGGTAAGCAAGCAGGGGCATGGGTCACTGTTTTCAAAAAATCAGGCCAAACCAAAGCCCCCCCAGACCCCCACTTTGGCCAAGACCTGGCCTAGCTTTTTCTTTGGCTTGGCTTGGTCTGGCCTCTAGCTTCAGGCCCTGGCCGGTGCTAGACCCAACGTCCTGATTTTTTTTTACAAGGCAGAAGTGGTAAAAAGGTGCTGAGGAGACAGCGGGCGCAGAACCGATCATGATGCCCCGTGTGCCCCGTGACGGTGTCACGATAGGCACCGGAGTTTTGGTGAGGTGTCATGTACGGACAGCCTGAGAGTGGTCCTGTACGGTGTGAAATTTTGTTTGAAAGAACAAAGATTGCGCCAGCAGGATTCACAACTTCAATTATGGCAGATGAAGAATTTTTTCAATAGCAGCATAGCTGTATGCACCATGGGTCGACTTCGTCGATTGAAACCTGTCCAAGACCACGGGGGGAACCACACATGTGTCCGAGGTTTGAAATTTTTATTATTGAACCAAAACAATGCATTGTCAGGGAGAGAGAGAATTTGAGGTTGTTTACGAGATGCAGCGAGGAGGTGAGGAGATACAGCGTCCCTTCCTTTAGACTAGACATAGAAAGGGTGTTTGATAACCATGCCAAAGTTCTTTCTTACGATAAATTATTTGTAATATTGTAATCAAAAAAGGAAAATCTTTAACTATGAAGTTATGAACCCCGCAGGTCAAATTTGGAGGTCAGCTTTGTCTGTAAATTGCGAAGGGTCCCCCCATTATGGACCTCGCTGTAAAGAAAGTAGTTATGTATGTATAGTGCTGACTCTGCTGGGCAAGGCTCTGAGTAAAAAAGAGGAAAAGGGAGAGCAGTTCCATAGTTATTTTTACAATGTAAGTAATACAACTTGCTGCTTATGTGCGGCGCGTGAATAAAACTGCCACTTTGTTTGTTGATAGGTGGAGACTCACGTGGTCGTCAAGAGGCGGCTGTCAAGAGGCGGCTCCATGGAGAAAAGGGCTGGCCAGCCAAGGAACCAAAGCGCAGTTTGTGTTCACACGTCCAGAAAGCCCCTGAGTTCACACTCGGCAAGCCCTTGAAAACTGCTGCCCCAACAATAATACTCGTCATTTAGGAGAAGGGTAAGCGAGCGAGGTTTATCAAACAGTGATGAAGAGAACGAGGAGAGAACGAAGCTGTGGGCGTACAAACGAAAAACGCTGAATGTGCCAACTTGAAAGCGACCAAGGCCGTGTTGTCCGAGAAGGACCATACCAAATCAGGTGCAGACGAGGAAGCACTCCAAAAGAGTCTTAAAAGGACCCGGGTCTACAGGTTGCCCGAGTCGTTTTCCGATGCATCATCGATAAGAAGGTCAACTAGAGCCATCACCCGGGTTCTAAGTCGTTTCCTCACTCGTAACTGAACACGCTTCGAAAACTCGTGCGTAGTACCATCTAAGCTTGAGCATTCTCTTGATCTATGCATGTGCATTCATGCCTGTCTATCAGGACCTATGCTGAAACGATCAGGGAATCCGTGACGTTACCGTCAAAAGCCCACCACTGGCATTCTCTAGGGTCGTCCTATTTGTTTTTATTCTTCTTCGCCTGTAGAAAAATCACCGAGGAACGGTATATTCAATAGGAACGGGCCCCTTCTGGACACAGGAATCAAGCCACGGCATTGTATTCCAGGTTCCATCGGCCGCCGCGCGCGCCACTGGCAGTCATTCAGTCTACTGGAATCATAACGTGACAACTGTCAGCATTGATCTAATGAGACAGCTGGGGGGTCCACCTACTTTCGATGCTACTTCCGATAAATCGAGACTGTAGAAGATCGATTGGATGGTTCTATGGCCCGGGGAGAGTTCCTGTGGACATCGGGTACTCGTTCATAGAACTCGAAGGAGCACGCACGTTCGCACGACGGGAATGAAGGGACGAAGTCTACAATGTCGTGAGCGACTAGACAAGGTACCTTGCAAGGCACGGTGAGAGAAAGATCCCCCCTTACGGGCCTGGCAGCTGATAGAGATCCATAGAATTGATCAAAAAAAAAAAAAAAAAGAGATCCATAGAATAAACAGCCTCCAACTTGGTCACGGAACTTTTGACCACTTTGGTCCTCGTCCAGGCATATATAAAGAGGTAAATGTGACGGCCATCTACCTATCAACTTACTACTACCCAGTTCTCAACTTCCTACTCATGGCTTACAGTATCGCAGTCCAATACCCGTCTCGCTGGTTCCCCCCAAGGGACTTTCCTTGATGATCTGACCAACCGTACGTCGATTCCAACATCACGGCCTGACCTTGCCACACTGTTACAGTACTTACCTCATTCATTCTAGCGACCGTCGGGCAATGGCCTAAGGACTCAGGCCATCAAGAAAATCAACAGAATTGTCGTTTACAGTGGCGAGGTCATCGATTCCGTGAGGATCACCTATGACGTGGAGAAAAGGTGGCATTATAAGTCCGGTTACCGTGCGACATGGCGGTACCTGGCGGATCCCAGACCCTGTCCTTTAACATTGGCGGTAATACTTATTTTTTGGTGTCCAAATTTTTGTTCACCCAGGAACTACATTGCTCACAGCTGATGATAAACTCCTCGCCGTTTATGGTTCCCGCCTCTTGACTTCAAGCCTTTACGGTGATAAGACGTATGTGCTCAGGATTTATTTCCATCACTTCTTATATAAGTAATCCGCCTCCGTCATTCAGCATCACCAAGCTGTCGTTCGTGGTTGCAAATTTCACCGGGAGCGCCCCAACGGTTCAAGTTTATAGTAAGTTTCAAGGATGTATGCATTGCATTGCCGATTTATAACCAAAATCGTTACAGCTGCTTCGGGTACCTTCGCTACCCCCGCACAGAACGCGAAATTCGAATTATCTTGGCCCCTCTCGGCGGCCTCTTCGTACAGCTATCAACCGAGTAAATAACCCGTTCATTCTGTCAATATCTCTACTAATTTCGTACACAGCGGGTTTGGATCGTGCCTTTGTGCAGGCCATAGGATTCTCCAACGCTTTGGGCACGGCTAACCCCACTTTCCTTTGATCGAATAACTCTCAAGAACCGAATCCGACCTCAGTGTCCTCTGATGTCGCGCTTGCTCTTTGTCTAAGATCGTTGTTTAGCACGGTTGTAAATGTTGTGAAGGTTTCCAATGTCTGTATGGTTCTGTCTGGTTCAGGTTGACAATCCCAATATGGCCTGACTGAAAGGTCTATTCCCAACTATGTATGCACGCAAGGAGGACCCATGTAATCAAGAGCGTCCGTCTCATTTAATAAGTGCAAAAGACTCGAGATCAGGCCCTGGTCTCGAACGGCGGGATGATGGTGACACTGTGACACTTGAATGAAGGTTCCCTAGACATGCGATGTGATGGTCCGACTGCTAGTAAATCTGCCGCATCGGGGTCCGTCGCCGGGGTGTGTAAAAACTCACGGAACCCGGTAAAAGGGAGGCGGAGAGACACTAGGCCAGATAATGATAATCTCTGTCCTCGCGGTAAACCGCTATGAGGCAGTATGCGGGGACGACGCCGACGCCCCGGGCCGCGTTTGGATAGGTGGCTCGAGCGTTCGTCGAATGTGTCGACGAATAGAGCCATAATGTGCCCCCAAAATCTAGCCTGTCGCTGCTCTCGCTGGTTTCAAAATACGGCATTGTAGTTGCAAAGCGACTTGAAGTATCGACTGTCCCTTCGAGTGGGTTGGTATAGTATACAGTAGCACCGTCCCCCCCATTAGCGTTAAGTTATCAAAGAGGTAAAGAGACGCGCTCCAGACGTTCACCGACCTCCGAGCATCTCGCGCTTCAGCCCAATCTCGTCGCGCAGCATCGCGACGCGGCTCTCAAGCCGCGAGCTCAGGTCCACCTCGCTCCCAGACAAGCTCATCGCAGAATCGAGCAGCGCCTCGGCCTCCTTGAGCACCTTCCTCCAGCGCGTCTGGGACGTCCCATCCATGCACAGCAAGCGCGTTCATGCGCAGCGTCAGCTCCCCAATCCCGCCGCCCGCACGACGCGCGCCGTACACCCCTGCCGCGACCCCGCCGCTGATATTACTGCTGCTGACGCTCTCCTCCTCGCTCGAGCTCGGGCTGCTCGTCCCGCCGCTCTCGCCATCGCCCTCGCCCTCGCCGTCGTGCTCGAGACGGTGCGCTTCGCGCAGCTCCGAGCACCGCGAGCTCGAAGAGCGCCACGCCGCCGATCCATGTGCTCCCTGAGCTCGGGATCCGCGCGTGCCGCGCATGCGCGTCGCGTAGGAACCTGCGCGCCTCGGTGGGGTGCCCTGCGGCGCGGTGGGTGATGCCGAGGAGGAGCGCACGCAGCGCGAGCTCGTCGGGCGTATCGAGTGGTGGGCGTGCCGGCGCCTGTGCGTCGTCGGCTGGGGTTGTGGGCGACGGCGGCGCGGGGGAGATTGGGGAAGGGAGCGTGACGGGTGGGGAGAGGGAGAGGAGCTCGGCGATGTGGGCTTGTGCGACCTCTGGCGTGATGCGCCCGTGCGTGTTCCAGAAGATGGCCATTTCTGCAGTTTGGTCAGAGAGAGTAAGAGCAGGTAGATGGCTGGACGTGCCTTCGGCAGGACTAATGGAGATGGACCTGACCCAGTCCTTCTCTGACCCCGTGCGTCTCCCGTGCTTCGCCTTCCAAAACGCCACTGTGTCAGTGGTTGAACCAAATCAGCAAATGCATTTCCTTTTCCAGGCAGGGAGACCAACGCACGCCTCTTCTTGATGAACACCTCCGTCGGCAGATCCTTGTTCCCGATCTTACGCTTGTCGATCTGCGCTGGTGTTGCTTCGAGCAGCCTCTGTGCTTCCTCAAAGTTGCCGAGCGACCATTGGCAGCCCGCCGCGAGAAAGTAGTATGTTGCGTGCGACCAAGTGTTGACCTCGGTCATGTGCATAAACGTCTTTGCGGCGTCCTCGTAGCGGCGCTGGGAAAAGAACACCCATGCGAGCTCAAAAACAAGAAGCGCATCGGCTTGGAGGAAAACGGTAGTTCTGTCGGGAGCAAGGCCAGCCTGGAGAACGGTAATCGCGCCCTCGGCATCTCCAGACATGCGAAGGATCTTTGCCTGGGAAAAAATAAGTCAGACTCGGTCCGGAGTAACTGGATGGGGCTGCCTTACTCGGTTTAGGATCCACAGTGTCCCAGTGGGGTATTTAGTTTCGAGCCTTCAAGCAATGTTAAGCAAGAATCATGGGGATATGAAGATGGGCGTGAGCATACTTGTCAACAATAACCTTGTATTGCTTGAGGATATTCTTCTCATCGGCCTGGTAGCCAGACATAAGCAGGACGACTCCGTAGTAGGTCATTAGCGCGAGCCCAGCAAAGACCGAGTGTACGTCGCTGCCGTTCGCAGAAACGGCCAGCGCACGCAGGGCAAGCTTTCGGTCATGATTGAACCCAAAGAAGCCAACGACACTCCTGCCCGGAACACGTCAGTATTACACGAACAAGTTCACCAAGGGTCGCACACACTTGACTTTGGCCGGAAGCAGCGAAAGGACAAGGTTGAAGATACCGTGACCTAAAACGCGCAACTTAGTCTCAAGATGGAGAGAGAACGGCAAGATGTACCAAAAGCCGTCCCAGAGACGATTAGATCCTCAATTGGGCCGTCTTCTGCGGGCACCGTGATGCTTGTAGGCGTTGTTGCGCCACTTGGTGTGGCAGAGAGGGACAGGCCAAGGCGGCTGAAAAAGCCGCTCGACTTTGAGGATGCTGAAATTGTACTGACTGGGGTCGCAGGATTGGACAGAACATGTTGTGCGGCAACGCTGAGTAATGAGCCCTGGCGCGAAGACGCGTTGGAGGCCGACGGCGTGTCATAAGCATCGATACCATTCGGGAATACGACCTTGTAGAGCCTGCGGAGGGACAATCAGGAACCGGTACAATGACGTAAGATAAGGGTACGGACTTTGCGTAACGCGAGTGTGCGCTGGTAAAGTAAGCGCTCATGTGAACATTGATGGAAGTGAGACGAATGGGGTACACACTTGTTCAATGAGTATCTATGAAAGATTGACGTGCGGGGTTAGTTTGTGTGCCATAACGAAACTGAAATGAAACGCAATAACTTACAGACACTGTAGATAACCCATGTAAGACTCGCTGTCAGACGTTGGGGTCAGCGTTTCGAGATGACAGGAATGAGGGGAGGTTTTGTGCATGTGTCCACAAGTAAGAGCACGCAGAGTGCGTACCTCAATGCCTGGGTTAAACCCAGGAGGATGACACAGTCGGAGTATATGAGCTCCCATTCCGTCGATGCGGGGAAGCGACCGGTCTGTTTGAGCACCTTTGAGTTCTTGAGATGTCTCTTTGCACCTGCTTCTGCCTGTCCCAGGAGTTCCAAAGCTTCTGCGATGAGGCCAGTCTGATACAGGAACGGATGTGGGCAAGGGTATGATGAAGCAGGGTACAAGGGGTACGCACCTCCAAGCTCAATGCTGCCTGTAGGAAGGCACACGCGCCCGAGCCAAGGAGATGGAAAGCAGAGTCTCTAGTCTTGAACAGTTCCTCGGCTTTCTCGAGTTCATTGGAGAAGATGAGATCAAATCCAGTTGTTGCAGACTTGAGGTCAGCAATGGCTTCGTCGGATTGGTAGTGCATCTGAAAGGATATGTCGGAAGAGGATTGTTCTACAGCGTGCTTAAAGTACGAAACGCCCAAGTCCGAATTGTGTGTGTCTGCAACTGTTCCGAGTGAGTGTTCCCCAATGTGTCTGTGTCGGCGCGAGACGCGGCCGCGGCACTCGGCTGCCCCCGTAAATCACATGACCGAAAGTAGCTGTGCTCCATCGGTCAAAAACAAAACAGTCAGACCAACTCTGATGAAGATCGCTTCCGGCCTCCGTGCTCAGTGATGTTCTCCAGATTCCTTCCGACCCATACGACAGCCCTCGACGAGGGCATATTCCCTATTTTCAAAGCCTCCAGGGGGCAGGTTCTTCAATTCGTCTAAACCACCCAAAGTCGTCCCCTCTGCCAGCGCAAAGTCGCCCTCCCGTGTCGAGGCAAGCACAGCCAACAACAACAGCAACAGCAACGATCCTCAACAGGCTTCCTCCTCCTCACCCGATGATCCTTCAGTGCCGCCCTCTCCCGTCCCCTCAGCCTCCCCACCGCACACCCCGTCCCTCCCAGCATTCGCCTCGCCCCCCACCGTGCTCGCCTCTCATCCTCCACTGAGCGCCCCCGACCTGCGCCTGCACCAGTTCTTCGCCCAGCACCGCCCGCTCGTCCTCTCCCAGCCCGCAGCAGTCCTCTTCGACGCCTCTCCGACTCTCGTTCTCGGCCCAACACGCACACAGGCGCCAAGTGCTGCTCCGGCGACACTCGATAACCCACCCGAGACGACGCCCGAGGCGGATGCGGACACCGCGCGGCTCCTCGCACGCGCCCTGGCGATGAACGCCGTCAGCAGCTCAGCCAGTTGGGATGCCACGCTACACCGGCTCGGTCTTAACCCGGCTGAGGGCCGCGCCGCCGAGAGCGCCGCGCTTGAGGGCCTTGCAGTCCAGCTGGACAGCACCCATCGCAAGCGGAGAAAGAAGATGAAGAAGCACAAGTGCGCCTCTTTTCCAACTTCTCGTCTTTTCTCTGACACTGATCATTGCCTTCGCTCCTAGGCTGAAGAAGCGCCGAAGAGTACGCAAACAATCTCCGTTTAATCACTGAATTCTTTCATCTGACTGTTTCTTTTTTTTACTTCCTTTCAGCTCCAACGCGCACAACGCTTGAAGATAGGTCGGTGAATATGCGGTAGTATCGCGTGTGTGGCTCGTTGGGACGGTTCTGCATGCTCCTTAATACGTACAACATGCCCTATTCACCACCAACTACCCTATCTTTAATCACCCTTTTATCACAATCAACAATTTTTTACTCTTTTCGTTTTATTTTGATCGATGGGTGCCGATATAGCGCTGAATATTAGCGCTGAATGCCATCGATATTGGTCACAACACAATCCACAATAAGGAGGCAAAAATGTCACTTTTCTTGGCTTTTTTTCATCGTGCGTCTAGTGCCACAACGACGTACGGCATGACTCTCAGTAAAAACGGAA
The DNA here is from genome assembly GCA_021527775.1 of Lactarius sanguifluus. Lineage (NCBI taxonomy): Eukaryota > Fungi > Basidiomycota > Agaricomycetes > Russulales > Russulaceae > Lactarius > Lactarius sanguifluus. The sequence goes on from JAKEYF010000060.1 coordinate 28,029, forward strand.
AAGTCCGCTGATGGTCAATTCTTGGTCAATCTGTCAAGGATATTTTGCAAATCTACCGTTTTGGGTCATCTGGGGTCATTTTGACTTTGGCTGACCTCCAGTTGACTCAGAATAGTCGGGTGGCCCCTGGCCAGGTCGGCGTCCGATACTCATTTTTGGGATAAATCCATGATCAACTTTTGTCATTTGGTAGTCATCCCAGGTCCGATCCAAGTCATCCCACAGTCAAATTTTAACACACAGAACGTCGATTTATTGCAAAATACTAGTATACGACATGTACGAGTAATATACAAAGTAAGGGTGATTAAAGGAGTGCGGCGCGGAACTTGCTCTGGCGTACAGGGCTCCACCCTTCCGCCACCGTCGTCGTCGGGGCGCGGCAGGGGCCGCCACTACCACAACCAGGACACGCGGCTGCGTCGTCGTCGTCGCCGCGGCACGCACTGCTCGGTTGGCTTGCGTTGGACTCCCAGCGGTGGTGGCTGTGAGTGGACGTCGGACGGTGAGGCGACGTGGATGGTACATGCGGTGCTGGGGCGGCTGTTGCAATCAACGTGAGTGTATTGTCAGCTTTAAAAAAAATACTAATACTCAATTTTTTTTGGTTTGTTTGTGGGGGCGGCGTCGACAATGTCTTGTGAACGTGTGCCGGCAGGTGCATGTTGGTCTGTATAAGGGGGATGGTCTCTAGTTAGTGGAGCATACAAGGGGCGGTTCAAGAGAATGTGCACTTACACTAGATGTAACGCCACCAGCGGGGCGACGTCCATGGTTCAAAGTACCCGCAGCAGGTCTAGCAGAAGACGCGTTCGGCATTATCGGACAACGGCGATAATGGAGACTGATATCGGTCGAAGGCACACGCTCGAAGAGGCGAGGCGAGAACGGTGATGCACAAGATAAGAGGAAGGCTTAAGGCAAGGCAGAGCAGGGTTCCCAAGATACAAAGCTGGTATTGCTAAGTAAATCAAGTCTGAGGACTCGAGTACGAAGACAAGCCTGGTATATATACATGCAGGTACATAAGGTTCGTACTCAGCTAAGTCCGCTCTATCTGGGATCAGGGTCCGTGCGCAGTCATGGAACCTACCAGAAGGTCACATGCGTATTGCGCCATCGTTCGTTATCGTTCTAGGTTAGTCTAGGCTCCGGTCACGTGATCATACCGTCATGAGTCCAGACCCTTCCTGAAGATCTCCCTAGCGCTCCGTAAGGTCCCGCTAGCGGCGTCTAGGCCACCGGGAGTCTCCGCCCGGCTAGGCGGTTCCTCCGGCCCGCGGTCCGTAGCGTCGGCGGTCGGGATTCGTAACATTAGCCCCCCTTCAGGCCTTGAATCACCCGATTCAACTGGGGACCGACGACGAAGTTTCCGTTCCACGCGCGCTTTGAGTATCCCATGCAGGGTGCGCTGGAAGGCAACTGGGGTCGTCTCGCCGTCCCGGTAGTCGTCTAGCTGAGCCTCAGTGAAGAACGGCTTCAGCCAGTCAAGGGGAGGGAGGGTATCTGCTTCTAACGTGGCAAGGTTGGCGGGTGTGAACAGAGGGTCGCCGCGCGTGCCCGTGATCGTCGAGGGCCCGGCCCTAGCGTTAGCAGGGGCGGGGCGTGTCGTGGATGTCCCAACACCCAAGGATGATGGGGGAGTGGGGTCAAGAGCAGGGGATTTCTTTTTCTTCGAACCCTGCGTCGAAGTGGCTTTTATAGCAGAGCCTACTGCGTGGCACGTGCGCATGACGTGTCCCTTCTTGTTACAGTTGAAGCATCTCCCACGCTTCATCTGTATCACACGTGCGAACGTGATCGGGCCCGACCAGGCGGAGTCCGGCATCACGGGGTTAGAGAACGTGATGGGACCAGGCCAGGAGGGGGTCGGCCCTGCGGGCGGTGGAGCCGGCGCGGGTACCGATGCAACCGGGGGCACCGGTGCTGACGGGGGCGCTGGCGGACGTGCAGGAGGGGTCGGGAGTGGTTGTGTCGAGGCCGCCATCTGATAGATGCGGTCCCGAGTCGCCGCGGGAAGGGAACCACCCTTTTCCGCGCGATCGCGTCGCTGACGCGGCGCATCGGTCTTTGGCTTTACAGCCTCAGACGTCCTCGTCCCTGTCCTAGCAGACGGGGGTCGTGGGGTGGACTTTCTATTCCGGGCAAACGCATGCCCAAAGTCCTTCAGAAACGAGGCCCAGAGGTACTCGAGGTCTCCCTCCGAGGCAGGCTTCTTCTGGTTCCAGACGCGACCAATACGATCGGTCCAGTTCTGCTTCCACTTGTCAACCTTATCCCCCTGGCAGTACGTGAGGAAATAGGCGATTCGTGGTAGCACCCGAAGCATAGTAGGGTGCCCGTCGTTGGCAATCCAAAAGGCGGTGAAGTCGGATAGGAACTGACCGCCGGCATAGTTGCCGTCGTACACGCGGGGAATCTTCCCATGCAGGGGGTCCCTAGCCGTAACAGGCACAGGGATCACAGTAGTCTTGAGCGGACCTGAGGCAGGATCGGAGACTTGATTTAATGTAACGCCACCAGCGGGGCGACGTCCATGGTTCAAAGTACCCGCAGCAGGTCTAGCAGAAGACGCGTTCGGCATTATCGGACAACGGCGATAATGGAGACTGATATCGGTCGAAGGCACACGCTCGAAGAGGCGAGGCAAGAACGGTGATGCACAAGATAAGAGGAAGGCTTAAGGCAAGGCAGAGCAGGGTTCCCAAGATACAAAGCTGGTATTGCTAAGTAAATCAAGTCTGAGGACTCGAGTACGAAGACAAGCCTGGTATATATACATGCAGGTACATAAGGTTCGTACTCAGCTAAGTCCGCTCTATCTGGGATCAGGGTCCGTGCGCAGTCATGGAACCTACCAGAAGGTCACATGCGTATTGCGCCATCGTTCGTTATCGTTCTAGGTTAGTCTAGGCTCCGGTCACGTGATCATACCGTCATGAGTCCAGACCCTTCCTGAAGATCTCCCTAGCGCTCCGTAAGGTCCCGCTAGCGGCGTCTAGGCCACCGGGAGTCTCCGCCCGGCTAGGCGGTTCCTCCGGCCCGCGGTCCGTAGCGTCGGCGGTCGGGATTCGTAACACTAGAACCCTTAGCGACGACGTGGCGGCACTTGGGCGTCCTTGTCACGATCACGTGACATTTCCCACGAACGTGTTTCCACTTACAGTTCCCTGACTCGTTTTGGCTTCTCAATTCTAGACACGGTATGGACTTGTTATCCGATTGTTATCAGATTGACAGCGCGACTGCCAGCGCTTGCCTCATGTTTTGTGACTCACACTATATGCCAGCTCACTAGTGCCAGCAGACTTACTCTGCTGGCATATGCGCGTCCCCTCGAAAATAGTACAGAAAATCCAGTATTGTACAGTATAAGTAAAGTGGTAGTTGTACCATGTATCGGTATCTGAGTCTTCTAATAATATAGCCCACAAAGCTAGTTGTTGGAAGTGAAAGGTCCTCTAGTCAAGTCCGACTCAGTGATTAGTAAGCACCGGGAACTTCGCCGGACCGGCTTACTCTTGCGCCCTTGTGTAACGATCCGGGTGATCGTAACAGTCCTGGTTATCTGCTATAGGGAGAGAACAGGTGGGCAGTGGGGGTCGACAGTGTAGCTTTCTTGAATGTAGACTTGAAGTACAGTAGAAGCGGCAGTGGGATGGGTTTATAAAATTAAAATTAAAAGCGGTAGTGGAAAACAGAAGGAACGGAGGTTTGGACTTATGATAACTTAGACGAAATGTTCCCGCAAATGAGACGGGGACGGAGCTAGAAAAAATCTCCCACGCTTGGCCTACTCAGATGCTCTCCTTCGACTTTGCGGACTACGCCCTCATTTTACGCCTACAGTTCCTCCCCTTTTTTTTGTCGCACTCGCGGACTCCACGCTACTGCCTCACTCACTCCATCGTCACGCAGCTTCTACAACATCCCATCCCACCCAGCTGTCCTGGCGCCTCTGTCCTTCGTTGATGCTACTGGCCCAGGCAGCGCCACGTCGATATACCAGTTGGTGTAAGTACATTCTCTTGAACCCGCCCCTTGTGTGCTACTAACTAGGGACCACCTCCCTTATACAGACCAACATGCACCTGCCGGCATACATTCGCCAGACACCATCGACGCCGCTCCCACAAACAAACCAAAAAAAATTGAGTATTAGTATTTTTTTAAAGTTGACAATACACTCACGTTGATTGCAACAGCCGCCCCAGTGCACGTACCATCCATGCCGCCTCGCTGTTGCGATCGGACTCATTGGTACGGACTGCAGTCTCACGGGGTTCTGACTACCCTAGTATTAGTCAGGGACAGTCGTCTCAGTCAGCTTGTTGTAGTTATCACATGTCTCGTAGGATGGACTTGACTCATACCTAGGATAGCTGTAGTAGGGTTCGAGCTATTATGGCTACTGGGTACCTTATGTTCAGGAGGAGCTTCAAAGCTCTTCGTCAACTGTATATCTAGTGGACAGTACGAAGACCGAGCTCCTTAGCTTGGTCTTCTTGAATCCTAAAGCCGCTCCTGCCTTCTCCTCTCCTTGTCAGTATCCCTCTCGTCTTCTGTCAAGTCTCGCGTCTCGCCCTAGTACGGGAGATCGCTCGTCAACGTATACGCCTGGTGGATCTCGCCCCAGTGCTCATAGCAGTCACGTTCCTTGCAAGGACGCGTACTCACGTCCGCTAAGTCGCCCCTCCCCTATACGTCGTGCCACTCTGTCCTCGCTCAAGTCGAGCATCGTTAGGCGGACCTAACGCAACATTAAGACCAAGCTCCCCATAGAACACACACAGTGGCGTCCACGACAGGCGACCGGTGGGGTTGGAACCAAGTCCAATCATATATTATCCCAGGAAGGGGGGAACGAAACGTCCCCACGCGCTATCTGAAAGCCGCTAGGTGGAGGACACACAGAGGAGAAACCGGATACTTCGTCGACTTCCCTAACCGACCAAGTCGGTACTACCCAGTTGAGTTCAGCTTCGAGCATACCTGCTGGTGCATACTCGCAACAAACGACGCAGGAATACGAACAGTAGTCAGACCAACGACGCACGAATACCGGTGCGACATCCTAGAAAGCGAAGTAGTCCCTACAGCAAGAGTCGGACCCATTGACGGCGCAATCACCACAAGCACCACGGAGGAAGACTCCGGATTGGATAGAAGCAGCGAAGAATCCGAGGAAGACCACCTCTCGCAGGTAAACGCAGAAGAAGAAGAAGAACTAGCGAACCTAGCCCAAGGGATTACGATTAGGGACGCACCACAAGCTGAGCAGATCACTGTTCACCCACCAGTCAAGATGACAACCACACAGTTAGAACCAACGTACCAGGTCCAAGTAGACCCCATACAATTACCACAAGACGGAGTCCCAGAAGACCTACTCCCCATCAACCCCAGCACGGGACATCGGATGACCGCGGACGATGCGGCCCTCATGAGAGCCATTGGACCCGACGAACCAGACCCTCCAGGAGGAGGAGGACCGCCAGGCGGAAACCCCGGGAGGGGCCACCCACGCAGGGGAGGAGGCAGAGGACCCGAAGGAGGCGGAGGACCCGGAGGAGGCGGAGGACCCGGAGGAGGTGGATTCCCAGGAGCAGCTCCCATCGGTAACCCACCTCGATCGTCAGACAGACTCCTAGGCAACCCTCCCATGGTCTTCAACGGCGAGGGCACCAAAGCCTTGCAATTTAGAGCGCAATGGAACCTCTACCAAGGAATCAATAGTACGAGCGACATCATGCGCAACTACTACCGCCGATCACTCCTCTTCCTCGGCTACATCCAGGGAGAGATGGTCAACGAATGGGTGATGTACATGACCGACTGGCTGATGCGCCAGACAGAAGCCGGATTCCCTGAACACACCCGACGCCTCTGGGAAGAGACCCTCAACGCCTTCACCCGACGATTCGCCAATACAATGGAAAAAGAACAAGCGCAGGCAGAGCTGCGCAAAGGCGTCCATATGAAGGAAGGGGACATTGACAGCTACGTGGCTACTTTTGAACGCCTAGCCCGACAAGCTGACTACAACCTCGATGCCCCTCAAACGCTGGACCTATTCACGGCAGGACTACCAAGGGCACTGTTTACTAAAGTCTACGAACAATACGAACCCGCAACATTCGAGGCATGGAAACAAGCAGCGCTGAAAAAGCAGCAACAGTACATGCATCTACAGGCACGTCTTAACTCGTTAAAGACACCCGCTCCACGAACTACTGCACGCTCCAGCCCATGGGGAACTCCCCAAAGCGGGTGGACACCAAGGAACCTCCCCCATCACCAAAACCCTAATGCAATGGACACCTCCGCAGATAGAACACGGGCGCGAGGCGCAGAAGCAGAAGACGCCCAAGGGAGGCTTGCCGGAGCAGAGTTTATACTCAATCAACAGAGGCCGCCCTACCCACCCAGAGGGGGGCCGAGAGGACGAGGCAGGGGAAGGGGACCACCCCGAGACACAAGGGAAGTAATCTGCTACACCTGTAATCAAAAGGGACACTTCAGTCGCGATTGCCCACAGCACCACAACAACGCACAAAGCAGCAACAATAGAAGGTCAGAAACAGACTACTACACCCAAGAACCAAGAACACAAGTACGCGCAGCCGTAACCCCGCAGCAACAAGCCCAGGAGTGGCTCCAGGGGGTGGCCGGAGCACCGGATGAAGTAAAAGATCTGGTCCTTCAAGAACTATGGGGAAAAGAGGGTTTTCCAAACGCCTGAACCCGTCGGCCTGGGTGAGGGCGCTCCGTTGTAACTCTGTAATAATCACACGCTACCGATCGTTGAGAATTCCAGTTTCCGTCCGAACAAGTTACAACATGGCCGAAGTAAGAGCACTAGTGGACTCGGGGGCCACAGACAGTTTCATCAAACCCGCGTTCGCAAAATGAATGGGAATCGGTCTCAAAGAACTAGAGACCCCCAAAAAGATATGGAACATCGATAACTCAGAAAACAAAGCAGGACTAATCACGCACTGCGCAGACCTCGACGTACAGACCAAAGGAACCCGCAAAACGATGCGGTTCCTACTTACAGATACGGGAAACGAGGACGTCGTCCTCGGCTACCCATGGCTGGCTGCCTATGAACCACAGATTAGCTGGCAGCATGCCGTCATCAAAGAAGATGCATACCCGGTGATTCTACGAACCACCCACCCCGAAGAACGAGGAGTAACCATCGCATTCGCCCCTACCGAGTTCACCGAAGATGAGAAACGCCACACCATGCAACAGCTCTACGACGAATGGGAGGCAGTGAGAGCACGCACCACTGCCACGGAACTAGCCATCGAAGCGCAACAATTCACCGGTGCAACAGAGATCCCAGAAGAGTATGCAGACTTTGCCAAAGTGTTCAGCGAAGAAGAATCACACCGCTTCCCACCTTCGCGACCCTGGGATCACGCCATCGAATTCAAGAAGGACGCCCCATCCGCCATCGACTGCAAGATCTATCCCATGTCACGCGATGAAGACATCGCCCTCCGGAAATTCCTGGACGAGCAGTTAGAGAAAGGGTACATTCGGCCGTCAAAATCCCCTTACGCATCATCCTTCTTCTTCGTCAAGAAAAAGGATGGAAAGCTGCGACCAGTCCAAGACTATCGAAAAATCAACTCATTCACCGTACGTAACCAGTACCCCCTGCCGCTCATACAAGAACTCATCACGGACCTGGGCAATGCGGATATCTACACCAAACTTGACGTCCGCTGGGGGTACAATAACGTCCGCATCAAAGAGGGAGACGAAGAAAAAGCCGCCTTCAAAACCCGCTATGGATTCTTCGAACCACGAGTCATGTACTTTGGCCTCACCAACTCACCTGCCACCTTCCAGGAGATGATGGACTCCCTCTGCGGTCCCACCATCCTCAAACATGAATCACTGGGCACTACCATCCGTGTATACATGGACGACATCGGCATCGCCTCCCGGAATGGCCGAGCAGGCCACATTGCAGCCGTACGTGACATACTCCAGATCGCAAAAGACAATGACTTGTACTTCAAACCAGAGAAATGCGTCTTCGGCGCACCGGCTATCGATTACCTGGGGGTAATCCTTGAAAAGGGGGTGACACGTATGGACCCCATCAAAGTAGCCGGCATCCGCAACTGGCCAACGCCAACCACAGTCAAACAGGTCCGATCTTTTCTCGGCTTTTGCAACTTCTACCGCCTCTTCATCAAAGGATTCGCCACACATGCACGCCCGCTGAACAGACTAACGCGAAAAGACACAGAGTGGTGATGGGGACAAGAAGAGGAGGACGCCTTCACAAAGCTCAAAACCCTGGTCACAAGCGAACCAGTACTCGCACACCCGGACCTCCAAGAACAGTTCGAGATGGAGGTGGACGCATCAGGCTTCGCAGTGGGCGCCTGTACTCCTGCAACGCAAAGAAGACGGCAAACGACACCCCATAGGCTACTACTCGGCGACGCTCAATGAGGCGGAGCGCAACTATGATATCTACGATCTGGAACTGCTAGCCATCGTCAAAGCCTTTCGCCACTGGAGACCCCTACTCGCAGGCTCACCGCACAAAACCAAGGTATTCTCCGACCACCTCAACCTGCAATACTGGAGGTCACCACAAAGAATAAGCAGACGCATTGCAAGGGAAGTACTGGAACTATCTGAATACGACTTTGAGATTCACCACATCAAAGGCACGGCTAACGGAAGAGCGGACGCACTCTCCCGAAGACCAGACTATGACCAAGGGGATAACGACAACAAAGATGTGGTGGTCCTCCCCGACGCGCTCTTCGTACGAGCCACACAAGTCGAGGCCATCATGCCAAATGCCCTGACAATAGAACCTGGAGAGATGGAACGACCAGACGCGACGTACCATCAGGACGAGGACTACCTCCGCCCCTGGATAGACGCGCACCGACTGAAAAAGATCGAAGGCACCTGGTACAAAGACGGGAGACGAGTGGTGACGGGTGGACTGTATGACAAGAGAAGTATCATCTCCGCTCACCATACACCACCAGTTTACGGACACCCAGGTATTAACAAAACCTCACAACTGGTGGGACGCTATTACTGGTGGCCAAACCTCACCCAAGACAGTCCTAGACTATGTCAAAGGGTGCGCCGAATGTCAGAGGCACAAGGCCAACAACCGACCAACTCGGGCACCGCTGTCCCCGATCTACCCCGACCCCGAAGCACTCCCTTTCGAGACCATCGCCCTCGACTTCATCACCAAGTTGCCCCAGTCACAGGGGTTTGACTCGATTCTCACTATCACAGATCATGACTGTACTAAGGCAGGCCATCTTTATCCCCTGTCGAGAGGAGATCACCGCTGAAGGAACCGCTGCCCTATACGCCAAGCATGTCTTCCTACGGTTCGGACTACCCTCCAAGGTCATTAGCGACAGGGACCCGCGCTTCGCATCCAGGTTCACACGAGAACTGTGCAAGATCTTAGGGATCTCACAAAACGTCTCCACTGCCTACCACCCCCGAACGGATGGACAATCGGAGCGGACTAACCAGTGGCTTGAACAATACCTTCGCTTCTGGGCCAATGAGAGGCAGGACAACTGGGCGACCTATCTCCCTATAGCGGAATTCACGCACAACAACTGGCCCCACGAGACCACCAGGAAGTCCCCTTTCTACCTCCTAATGGGGTATAACCCACGCGCTGATTGGATCGATAGGCCATCACCCATACCCCAGGTGGCACTGAGAATCGACCAGTTTCAGGAGGCTAGAACGCAGGCCAAGGCCCTCCTTATCAAGGCACAAAAATCATGGGTCAAACACAAAGATACGCCCAAGTACAAGGAAGGAGACCTCGTGTGGCTAGAAGGACGCCACCTACGAACCAACCAGCCAACCACGAAGCTTGCGCCCAAGAGGCATGGCCCCTTTAAGGTCGTACAGGTGATGTCCCCTGTCAATTATCGCCTCGAACTTCCCACGCAGTGGAGCATCCACCCAGTGTTCCACACCGATCTTCTCACCAGATATCACGAAACCGCGACGCATGGGCCTAACTATCAACGCCCACCTCCGGATCTGGTAGGAGGCGAGGAAGAATACGAAGTCGAGAAGATTCTAGACTCGCGAAGGTTCGGGAGGACCCGGAAGCTGCAATACCTTGTGAAATGGAAGGGGTATCCCGACTCGGAGAATCAGTGGGTCGACCGAAACGACGTATTTGCTGACCAGGCCATTCGGGACTTCAAAGCGTTGAACCCCGCAGGGGAAACGCATATAAGAAGGGCACACTACGAGCTAAGTCCCTCAGCATTCCCCGCTACCGATTCCCAACCTGTCTACCTCCGCACTATGTCCTCCTGTTCACTCCCATCCCAGTCCACGATCGACACCGTCACCCAGGCCCTGGTCACCACCCACGGACCTGTCACCCGGGAGGACGCCATCACCATCCTCCAAGCCTTCCCCAGTCCCACCGTCGAGGGAGGCGCTGACTCCCCCGGTGCGCAGCCTGTTGCCTGCGCGGCAGTCACGGAAGAAGAAGAGCGTACCCTACTCGAGGGCCAGACCGCAAATAGCCTCGTTCCATACCTTGACGGACACGGTGACCGTGAACCTGTCCAAGTACCACACCGAATTCGGGCCCGTGCGACCATGGAGGGAGGTGGTGAAGGAGTGGAGGGACGAGCAGCTGCGACGGGCACAGCTGAGGATGCAGGAGTTGAAGCACAGACGCCTGATGCTCCGGAATGGGGCCTGGCCGAGGATGCTCCCGACGACTACCCAGCTACGCACCCCCACATTCAATCCACCACAGACACTGACAATCCCCGAGAAACCCCCTACACGCTCAACACCGATGGATCCCCCATGTACAAGCGGGACCTCGGGGTAATGGGCCCCCTCACCCACCAACCCCTCGTCACCATCAACACGCAAATTCCCAGTGGCTTCAAAGCCAACACTGGCATCGACTACATCCCATTCCGCATCGTCTCCCCCGACGGGGTTGAGCGCGAGGCCCGCTACCATCAAGTGATCCTGGGGCCGGACCCCATGGTGATCGGTATCATCGACGAGTCAGACAAGGTCTACGCTCGCCCCCTCTACGCCGCCCCGCACTACATCTACGGCGGCAAACCCATGTACCCCGCGGCGGACATGGTCCTCTTCACTGAGGCTTTCGAGGATCGGGCGCGCGTCGACCGCTGCCTCGACTCCCTTCACGACCCCTCCCTCTCGGCGGAGGTCCATCGCTTCCGCGCCGCCGACAGGGAGCGCGTGCGCCTCAACCAGCGCATCGACGACCTCATCGCCGCCCTCGGGGAGATTCAAGGCAAGGTGACGGGCTGTCAGCGTCGGCTAGAGATGGCTAACGCGATGGAGCGCATTGAGGACGAGGCAGGCACCATGGTGGACTACGAGCTGACGAAGAAGAAGACTCGTCGGGGCAGGAGAGGCGCCCAGCAGCCGCAGCGTACGCGGATTCGTTACGAGGAGGAGGGTTTTGGAGCGTCGGGGCGTCGCACCTAGAAAGGGGGTGATGTTGCGATCGGACTCATTGGTACGGACTGCAGTCTCACGGGGTTCTGACTACCCTAGTATTAGTCAGGGACAGTCGTCTCAGTCAGCTTGTTGTAGTTATCACATGTCTCGTAGGATGGACTTGACTCATACCTAGGATAGCTGTAGTAGGGTTCGAGCTATTATGGCTACTGGGTACCTTACGTTCAGGAGGAGCTTCAAAGCTCTTCGTCAACTGTATATCTAGTGGACAGTACGAAGACCGAGCTCCTTAGCTTGGTCTTCTTGAATCCTAAAGCCGCTCCTGCCTTCTCCTCTCCTTGTCAGTATCCCTCTCGTCTTCTGTCAAGTCTCGCGTCTCGCCCTAGTACGGGAGATCGCTCGTCAACGTATACGCCTGGTGGATCTCGCCCCAGTGCTCATAGCAGTCACGTTCCTTGCAAGGACGCGTACTCACGTCCGCTAAGTCGCCCCTCCCCTATACGTCGTGCCACTCTGTCCTCGCTCAAGTCGAGCATCGTTAGGCGGACCTAACGCAACACTCGCCGTCCGACATCCACTCACAGCCACCACCGCTGGGAGTCCAACGCAAGCCAACCGAGCAGCGCGTGCCGCGGCGACGACGACGACGACGACGCAGCCGCGTGTCCTGGTTGTGGTAGTGGCGGCCCCTGCCGCGCCCCGACGACGACGGTGGCGGAAGGGTGGAGCCCTGTACGCCAGAGCAAGTTCCGCGCCGCACTCCTTTAATCACCCTTACTTTGTATATTACTCGTACATGTCGTATACTAGTATTTTGCAATAAATCGATGTTCTGTGTGTTAAAATTTGACTGTGGGATGACTTGGATCGGACCTGGGATGACTACCAAATGACAAAAGTTGATCATGGATTTATCCCAAAAATGAGTATCGGACGCCGACCTGGCCAGGGGCCACCCAACTATTCTGAGTCAACTGGAGGTCAGCCAAAGTCAAAATGACCCCAGATGACCCAAAACGGTAGATTTGCAAAATATCCTTGACAGATTGACCAAGAATTGACCATCAGCGGACTTTTCCGTTTTTACTGAGCATGACTAGCATGACTCCGCACAGTGTGGGTATTTTACAATTCAGTTGCAGGAATTTGACCAATCAGATTTTGTGAAATGCCTGCAGTGCGCGCCGCGCACGCCGATCACAATATTGTGGATGCTTTTCATCTCCGAGGTATTCCTAACACCGCCGCACACGGATTCCAAGGGTTCAGAGACAAAAGAACGGGGCTCAGCGCCGGTCGTTCCCGGCCGCATTGATCCATGGTGTCGCAAAATTCCGTAGCGCCTTATAATCGATTCATCTTATGAGATATCATTATATCATTATAAGCCATTGTAAACCCCTTCCCGAAATTTGGGACACTGGAGACGAATGTGCGTGTTCGCCTACACAGCCTTTTTGCACAGCAGCATTTCCAATGTTTTTGAAAGCTGAAGACATTTATGAACTGACTGAAACAAAACCCTAATTGAGTAAAGCGTCGGCAACACCCCCTCCTGTCCACTGCCATGGTGTAGCGTGGAATAAGACCGTGCGCAGTACATGCTGTGCATACAATACAGAGTCATGTGTACAGTACAACTACTCTTTGATGACATCCTGTTTTTAGTGTGTGAGGAGTCTTGAGGGAAAGGCAACGGATCTGTTGTTTGCTCTAGATACACCACTGGCATGACCCAAGCCGTGACCGATGGCTTAGCATGGCAAGTTAAAGACGAATGGGGGCAGAGACAGGTCATGCGCTGGGGACTGCAGCTGGATTGGCGCGGCTACAGCCGTTGTATGAATTTTCTAGAGCAGAAAAGCGTCGACAGTTTCAAATTGCTGTCAAGTTAGGTCCGTGTTACTGTAGCAATCAGTACAGTATTTACGGCACTTTGCGAACAAAGCAATTTGCTGCCGTTTTCCACGGTTGTCACCCATCGTGCAGTCGCAGACGGCTCCGGGCAGTTTTTATTTTTATTTTTGAGAGCCTAGGACGGTTACGGTGCTGGATGGTATCTGGCGGTCCTTGAGGTCATCATAAACATGGACAGTAGCACCTATCGGGCGCAAAGTCGACTGACTTGCTCAAGTGGAGCTTTCTCTTTTTCTCTTTCCGTCGGTGTTCGCGGTCACGGTGATAACCACTCATAAGAAACGATGAGATGGGCAATATATTATGCAAGACCCATTAACAAATGACGAGCAAGCAAGCGGGGAGAACAAGGATGAGGACAAGGATGATTGACTGGTGAGGCGGTGACCCTGTCGCCCGCCACATCTACCCCCCCATTTTTTTTTGTCGGCTATTGAGAACGAAGAAAGCCTTTTGGTTTGGGAGCAGCACTCAGTTGCGCTTGTGCGGGAGCCACGGGTACGGGTCCAAACACGCGGGGCAGGGGGTCACGGTAACGGTGAGCCCAGCGTCGTGGCATTTGCGACATTCATACGGTCCGTCGCCGGACATGGCGCCCTCGAAGATTGCTCGGGCGCCAGGATGCGAAAAGGCATTGTTTTGGTTGCCTTGACTGGCGTTGAAGTTGTTGTTATTGGTCTGCCATTGTGTCAGGTGGCACAACAGAAAAAACAGCATCGTTGCGCGCCAGGAAAGAAAAAAAAATTGAATGAACAAAGCTACCTGATTGGCATTTTGACCTGGTTGGGACGAATCTGTCTCCAAGGCGTTCTGTGCATCGCCTGTGTGTGAAAGAGAGGAGAAAGAGGTGCCAATCAGTCAAGGACGACAGACGACCAGAAGTGGGAGCGGGAGGCCGTTCCCTTGAGCCGCCGACACTTCACGTACCAGATGTCAACTGGCCAGATTTCTGCGCATTTGAGGACATAAGTATAATATGTAAAACGAAGAGCTGATGGTCAAGAAGGGATGAAAGAGAGGAAAACTGGCTTGCCACTCTTTTATACCCGACCTATCTGGCATTAATCTTGCGGTGGAGGCCGCACGGGATCTGGAGGGCGCACGGGATCTGGAGGGAACACAGAGCGCTGTGCATCCGTGTGAGAGAGCGGATAAACTCAAAACGGAAAGCAGTCTGACAACACGGCTGTCTTCGTATTCCTATTTTCGCAGGAGGCAATAAATCCCCCCCGTTGGGTTATTAGGAAAAATTCGGAATGTCATTCGCGGAGAGCGCGCATCATTCGCGCAGTCTCGTCAATTCGCCGATTTCCTCCGGTAGAGCCCGGCCTGCCGTCCGTCATCATAGTTAGGTTGGGAATAACTACATCCCCGTCACATCGCCCGATGATGTCCACAATTGACGGTTTTTTGTCTCTAGGGACGTTATTTTGCGATTGTGAGAAATATGCCACGTTGGTCAATACCACAGAGCTATTCCAAGTCAGGGATGTCGCTGAGAGAACAGGTGGTAAACCGAGAAGAGAGGAAAGTCAAGGTCAAGGTCAAGGTCAAGTTCCAAGCTATCAAGACAAGCCCATTCGACATTTATGAGGCCAGTACCAGGACTCATACCCCCTTTAAAGACAACGACAAAGATCTTTGAAGAATAAGAGGCAAGGAGCTTAACAAAGTTAACCCAAGCGGTCATGCAAGTCGGCTGAAGTTCGGTTGAAGCTGTCGAACAAGCTTCGCCGCGCCGTTCGGGGTCACGTGAATTACCAAATACGTAAGAAGGACCACCCTGGCATCTATGGTGCAGTGCGGTAAAAGACCGCTACTTTTGAACAGCGGCGGAATCGGCCGGCGAAAAATTCAGATTCCTCATGGGTTCGGTGGTGCGCAACGAGGAGTCAGGTAGTAATTATATGATCGAAAAACATGTTTTTGGTGTCTCTAATGTCGTCTAACCTGCGCTACACATCACATAAAAGGATCTGTGTGCTACCAACCCTAAACTAACCCAGAAAGTCTGAGAGCGCGCAGGATTTTGGGGGGTGTGAAGCGTCGCTAGCGGTCATGCAGGCCTCCGCGGGGCGCAAGATGTCGTAGGTGTGTCCGCAGCGATCGTGGACGTGTCGGTGTCGAAGGGCTAAGGCCGCGCGCGAGTGCGGCGAGGTCAGGAGAGGCTACACGGACCCTGAGGCCTGAGGGTCGAGTGGTCAGAAGTGATCGGAAACGGTCGCGCACGCTTGCGCGTGGCGCGAAACTTCGCAGAGGTGGCCGCTGAGATCGGGAACGCGTCAGGTTCGAGTCGCTAAGGCCGCGCACTCGTGCGCCGCACTGGGGAACACAAGGGATGAGCCTTACTGGGCTCAACAGTCCGAGATCTGAAGGGGAAGTCTACTATATTACTTAACTTCTGTAAGCGGGTTGCAGCCCATTTTGACACATAGTTACCTTATTTGGTCACAGGTGGCGGAATTGACCCATCAAAAAAATACAACTCCCTCAGTTTTGAGTATTTCGACAAACTGTTTTAGGGATTTGTTCCTCTCATCAAAACAAGCACTTTGGCTAAAGGAATAAGCAGTCCGACTTTTTCTCCAGGAGCAATCTTGGTTGTACAAAAGTAGCGGCCTTTTGCCGCACTGCACCATAATTCATTTGACTTGACCGTCACGACGGTGTATCCCAGAGTCGTTGAGATGGCGAGCCAACTTTTTTGCACCGGAACGTCACCATGTATTGACCAACCTGAACCTGCTGCATTGTATTATGCGATGCGACTTTGGACCAGGGCCGACACTACAATAAGCCGAAAAAAACAAAACAATGTCGACGTCGGCCAGGCGATGCCCCCAACGTAAAATCCCTGAGCAAGGGAAGCAACTCAAGTTCATCACACTGTGCGCTTTCACATAAGTGTCTTTTTTTTGTGAGCAGCGCTCGCACTCCAAGAGAAAGAAAGAGCGAAGCTTGAAGCATGCAAACGAAGGTGAGGACGCCTCCGGGTCAAGACAAATGTCATCTAGCAGGGGATACCACGAGACGAATGCTGTGAAGTGGATCAAGCTCGACAGGCTGAGTCAGCCATGTGACCAAAGATCGTAGCAGGGGTCGGGTTCATAACTCGCCATCACACACTACAGAACTTCCAACCTCATGCGACGAGGCGACCTGTTTCGTCAAACTTTTAACGAGCAACTGTGCAGGGTGCACGTACCATTTCTGGGGCTTTTAGGGAATAGATGATCACCGACACTGATGGGATTGCCGAGAGTCACCAAGAGTCACCGAGAGGCAAGCGAAGAGGGCGACGAACACCTGCCACTCCAATGGGTAAAACCTGTGATCAGCGTACGAAATCTTACGTACAGTTCAAGTTCATTGACGCAGAGCTTCTGGGTGGGCCACTCATGAGGGGGACCAAGAGGAGGATTCCAACAGAGGGAAAGAGGGAGGGGACGTAGTCCAAGGGAAGTCGTCTGTTACACTTGTAACAGAGTCGGACATTTCGGCTGTGACTGTTGACAGCACCCATGGGACAATCAAAACACCTCGTACTATCCTCAGTGATGGGGACAGCGACCACCACAGCCGAGCACCAGTCATCTCGCAGAAGCAGAAGACTTGTACAGACTCTACAGAGATGGATATGCCCATACCATGCAAAATGTTGATACGCCCAACGCACGGTTGGCCAGGTCTTTTTGCGCCTTCTAGTTACGGACTTTTCCGCGCTTCGGCCTTTCCCATACTTTCCCCCTTTGGTTTTGTGACCTTGCTTGGTTGCTCTCTGGACTCCATTCTAACTTCAGATCTGTTTCTCTGCTCGCTTGTATAAATTTCTCCTGTATCTATTTCCGTCACCCTAGTCAATCTTAGTGCCTTTCCCCCAGGCTCCAGAGCCCTTTCTAATTCTGTGTCCCCTTCCGAGCGTTCCCGAGCATCCCGGACCTGCGCGCCCTCAGCGACTTTAGGCAGACAAGTCCCCCATTGAGACGAACCTCTACACAAAGTTACGAGCCCCGCGAAGGCCTGCACGACAGGCAGCGCGGCTTCACGCCTCCCTGAACCAGGGGCAGCTTGGGTTGTTTGGGCAGTGTCCCAACGCGCAGAGGCAACCCAGCTCGTCAACGCGCCGGATACTCGTGCTCCTCAACAAAAAGTGAACGACTGCTGTCCGTCTCAGAGAGTGTTCCCGTAACGCCCCCGCACACGGGTTTCAACGACGACTACAAGTAGACTCGTACCAGTCGCGTCCGTGACTCACCAGTCTAGAGCCTCAGAGACAAACGGACGGGGCTCTGCGCTGGTTAGTCCTGTCCGTCCCGGAGTCAAGGACTGGAGACGAATTTGCATATTCGCCACAGCCTTCATAACCTATTTGCACATTTCCAATGTCTTTGAAAACTGTACGATGGGTTACAGTAAGACCCTAATTGAGTAAGGCGTTGGAAATACCCGCTCCATGGATGCCGCGGAATATGACTGTGTGCAGTACATGCTGCATACAATACGCACAGTACTACGATGTCATCCTGTTTTAGAGCGTGATGGGTCTTGAGGGAAGTTTGCTCTGCCAGTGGTGAGATACTATACATCGATAGTTCAACATGGAAAGGAGCAACTAAATATGAATGGCAGAGCTTCCGCAGAAGGTCGAGACGGGACCTTGCTCTGTGGACCGCAGCTGGCTGGCTCAGCTCGGCTGTAGCCGTTGTATTATTATTTTTTTCGAGTAGAAAAGTGTCAATTTTCAAAATCGCTGTCAAGTTGCCGAGGCAGTATTTGCAATTGGGCACTCTGTTACGGCAGTACAGCATTACAGCACCTTATTAACAAGGCGATTTCACGCCGTTTTCCACGGTTGTCATCTCATTGTTCGTCTCGCAGACGGCCCAGGATGGTTTTTTTTGAGAGAGAGCTCAGGATGGTTACGGTATCTGGTGGCCCTCAAGGTTATCATAGACAATGGCACCTTTCTGGAACAAAGAAAGCGACTGACTTGCTCAAGTCGGGCTTTCTCCTTTTCTTTCATCTCTTTCCCTTTTCGTCGCCGCCGGTCACGGTGATAACCACTCGTAAGAAGTGATGAAATAAGCAATATATTATGCGAGATCCGCGAACAAATGACGAGCAAGCAAGCGAGGAGAACAAGGATGAGGACGAGGATGAGCCCTGTAGTTTGGGAGCGAGAAGACTAGCCCTCAGTCGCGCGGGAACCACGGGTAAGGGTCTAGGCATGCGGGACACGGCGTCACAGAGACGGTGAGCACGGCGTCACCGCACTTTCTACACCGATATGGGCCGTCCCCCGAGGCAGCGCCCTCCAAGATGGCCTTGGCGCCAGGGTGCGAAAACGAGGCGGCGGCAGTGGCGGCAACGTTGCTTTCGTTGTCGTTGGCGTTACCCTGTCATTGTGTCAGGTGGCACAACAGCAAAGACGGCATCGCTGCGCGTCAGGAAGACTAAATGAAGCTACCTGGTTGGAGCTCTGTTGTTGCTGAGGCGTGCTGGTTCCTGAAGAAACATCGCCTGTGCGTGAAAGAGAAGAGGGAGAAAGAGAGCGTGGCGCCAATCAGTCAAAGAAGACGACAGACGACCAGAAATGGGAGCGGGAGGCCGTTCCCTTGAGTCGCCGAGACTCTTGACGTACCAGAGGTCCACTGGACAGATTCGTCCTGCTCATTCGAAGACATCGGTGTGATAGGTAGAACGGAGAGCCGATGATCAAGAGGGGATTAAAGAGAGGAAGACTGCCTTGCCACACTTTTGTATCCCAACCCATCTGGCGGAGGAGGCCGCACGGGATCCCCGGAGGGAACGCAGATCGCTGTGCATCCGTGGGAGAGAGCGGATAAACTCAAAGAGGAAAGCAGTCTGATAGCATGCCTGTCTTCATATTCCTATTTTCGTAGGGGGCGGTAAGGAGAGTTCCGCGTTAGGTTATTAGGAAAGTTGTGGGAAGTCATTCGCGGAGAGTGCGCAGTCTCGTCAATTCGCCGACTTCCTCTGGTAGGGCCCGGCCTGCCGTCCGTTATCAGAGCTGGGCCAGGAAAGTCAGCGTACAATCACATCACCCGATGATGTCCGCCACACTGTCAGCTTTATATTTGTTTGTCTCTAGGCACATTGATTTTCGATTGGATTAACGTCGGCCAATACCCCAGGGCTGGGCCAAGTCAGGGATGTCGCTGAGAGAACAGGTGGTAAACCGGGGAGAGAGGGGAGGGGAGGAAAGTCGTGGTCAAGGGTCAAGAAGTTCTTAGCCATCAAGACGAGCCCAATGTTTATGAAGCCAGTACCAAGAATCACGCCCCCTGTAAAGACAACAGCCAAGCTCTTTTAAGAACAAGAGACAAGAGGGGTCCTTCATAACACCAACCACCCAGGCAGTCATGCATGTCGGTTGAAGTTCGGTTGAAGTTGTCAAACAAGCTTCATGGTCACGTGAATTTCCAAATACGTAAGAAGGGTCCGGCGTCTACCCATTTTACCGGAAGTTAACCTTTGTATGCTGGTTCCTCTGCGTCGTTGAGACATGACGAACTAACCCTTTTGCATTGACCACCCCGGGCCTGCTGCGCTGTGTGCGGTGCGACTGATTGAACCAGGGCCGACATTACAGTAAGCCGAAAGAAATGTCGACGTCGGCCAGGTGGTGCTCCCAACGTAAAATCCCTGGGTAAGGGAGGCGTCTCAAGTTCGTCAAACGGCGCGTTTTCACATTAGGGGCACATAAATACCACCTAGCAGGGAGTAGTTCATGCCGCGAGACGAATACTGTGAAGCCACCCCCCAAGCTCGACAGGTTGAGTCAAGCGGCCGACTCAAGGACGCAGCAGGGATCGGGTTCATAACTCTGCAGTACATCCGACCTCATGCGATGCGGTGACCTGTTTCGTCAAATTGTTCGGCGTTCCTTTCGTCGTATTGTCCTCGAAGGCCCCAAATCCGATCGCGAACGGGCTATGGCGGTCTTGATAGTCGGTCGCATTGTTTTAATCCCCGAAAGACGTCGCTAGGGCTGCTTCCAGCCTCTGCGGGACGAGTGACTGTGCAGGGCGCACGTACCATTTCCCGAACTCCTGGGGAAAAGATGGTCACTGACACTGATGGTATTGCCGAGAGTCACGAAGAGGGCGACGAAATGCCTAGGACTCTAATAGGTACAACCCGCGATAAGCGTACGAAATTCCACGTAAAGTTCAATTTCATTGCCTTGGAGCTTCTGGGTGGGTGGTGCAGACTCTATTCTGAGAGAATGGCCGAAACGCAGGCAGACGGTGTGGACAAATGACCCCATGCATCTCGAATGCCGGACTGACTCACGAATTAGTGTTGCAACGTCGGAAGTACAACTGGTGCATCTTACGGAACTCTTCTTGATTAACTGATAGTCTGTTGCATAGCAAATGTGTGGAGTGACGGATAGGCGAGAAACCCGCTGGCAACGCATTGCTAGTTTTCCGCAGAAGTCAAGGCAGAAACCGTAACGCAGAGAGGCGAACTACAGGCCCTATCAGTATCATAACCTACAATCGCTAGAATATTACCGTGACCTCCCCACATTGATCCTTGGGCTGGGGTACTGGACATCTCAAGTCTCAACCCACCGAATTTTTCTTCAAGTAACCTCATAGCTTCCGGGGATTATAGCCAACTCGATCGATACAGTCTTGTACAAAAACCTGGCAGTGATAAACCTCGCAAATTCCCGAGGAGACCGAAGCAGAAGCCATGGAATGGTTTGAGCTATTGATGAGCCTGTCGGACGAATATTAGCGTGTGAATGCTGTGCGGAAAATCCAAGCTGCCGAGAGCTTCACGCCAACATCATCGTTGGCAGTGCCGTGATCACTTGTACGGATGACCGTGGGTGGGAAGCATCAAGAATTAACGCCTCAACAATAGAGCAGGGGTCGGCATTGTCGGCGTTAACAGTGACAGCCGCGGGAAACTGGTAATAGTACCACTGGCGATGCAAGTGGCGTGCTTCTCAAACTCCTCCCATTTAGTTCATCATGATACTCTGTCGCTAACGATGGGTAGTAGCAGCGACTCATATGCAAACTAGATAGCACAAAAGTATAACCGAGATTCAATGGACGTTTTGGCCCTTCCTGGCGCTGGCCCACTGCATCCGCAGCGTTGCATCAACTCTCACTGGCACGGGATCACGGCTGAGCGCTGAGCGCTGAAGTCCTTCTCTTTGGAGCCTTGGGAGCTATAGTCATCTCTGATGACTGCGCCAAAATGGTGATGCTTCCTGTGCGGTGCAGGTATCGAGCGAAGCTACTTGCGTCGGCCAGGAATGCGTCTGCATGCTACTATACTACTACACCTCTCTCATCGCTACGAATGAAGAAGATTAGCACGAACGCAAGATCAGTGTCTCTGGAGTTTGCCGTATTTTTATCTTCTCCACTTCTTAGCCACGTTGGCGCTTTGATCGGTCTTTGATCCTATTCGCACTCGCAACTCTATATAAAGCCCTCCCTGTGGGCTACCCGCAGCCCTACTGTCCCCGTCTCACCGTGACGCTAACTCCCGTCTGTTTCCTCGACATTGGCAATATCAATGGTTGCGTCGCCATCCACTCCCCCGGACTTCACTAGATTGTAAGTTCGGCGATACTGCATTGACTCGTCTTCTGATATTTTTTTGGCAGAGCCGCCCCTCTTGTGCGCCTGGCCCCGTTGTTCACGCAGCTGATATTCTTAACAATGTGTGCAGCTCTTTGGCCCTCTATTCAACTGGACATTATACGGCGCTCTCTGCGTCCAGATTTGTAAGAGAACCCCACCCCCGGAGCTGTCCTCACACCGCTTACCTACCGACGTTCAGACGTATATAGCTACAACTTCCCAAACGACAAACTATCCATTAAAGTGCTAGGTGGGTCTTCGACGTTACTACAAAGGTCTGAGGTGTCAAGGCAAACCTTGAGCAGCTTATTTCCTCTTCGTACTTGAGACAGTCCAAACGGCGTTGACTGGGGCCGACCTCTACTTTTGGTTCGTTGCCGGATTCGGCGATGTGGAGCGCCTCAAGGACACCCATTTCGCACCCATAGACATTCCCATAATGACCGCAGTCACTTCGTTCTTCGTCCAGGGATACTTCTGCTATCGAATTTGGAGGCTGAACAAACGGTTGCTGTGGTTCTGTTGGATCATCGCTATCGTATGTATACCCATTCCTGCGCTCTTCTCGTTCCTGACGTTTTCATGAACGCAGTTCACGATTACTCAGTCGACGGGGGCGATCTGGGGGGCAATCACAGTCAGCACCATACCACACGTTTACAGAAACGTCTTATCTTACACGACGTTTAGTCACTCACTGGTAAAAATTTCGAGGTTTCCAAGGCACCTCTATATGTACGCACACTCGTTCCGGTCTAAGCGGCCATGCTACTAAGTTACTGACTATCTCATGCATTATTGTTAGTTATGGTCGATAACGAGTGCCATGGCGGATATTATGATCGCGGTGGCGATGACGCTGCTGGTACGAGCTCACCCTATTGGTTCCTTTGGTTCATTTGACCAGGGTCATTGGCCGTGACTTTTTTTTGCACAGCTTAGAAGGGCCCATGGCAAGTTTTCCAACTTCGTATTGATTCGCCTGGTACGACTTACTATTGAGACAAATGCACTGACTGGTACCTATCTTTCGAAAAACCCTCATATACGTGCAGCTAACTTCTCGTTGAGCTAGCGTGGCTGTCGCATCCCTTGTACTCTATGCAGCCTTTCCCGTAAGTCGAACTGAGATATGCCACGGCATCTTCTGACTGTCACCCTGTTTACAGAATCACGTATATTACGCATTCACGTACGTTTTCCTGATGCATCATCTTCCTTCCGGCTAATGTGAGCAAAAGACTTGATTTTATCGGGAAACTGTGAGTGACACATTACACACTATGTGCGAGCCAAAAACGGTGACAAACGTCTCAAGGTACTCCAACACCTTCCTAGTGAGCCTCAACAATCGCATCTACCTCCGTGACCGCCTATCCTCCGAAAATCGTGACGGCGCAGGCACCACGGTCTCTGACCGGGTTCGTACTGAGGTCGTAACATTGACCCGCCTCTCCGGAGCCGAGCCGCGGTCGAGAACATCAATGAGTAGTGACACTTCCCGGCCGCTGGACCTAGATAAGGGCCATGGCAATGATCTAGGTCCCGATATACCTGGTACGGTGCGATTTTCCTATTCCAGCTGCCATCCGATTCTGAAACGCTCGGTTTCGCGATTCAGCAACAGCTTAGAAATTGCCGTCTGCTCATCGACGGTCTCGGGTGTACTAGAACTACGGTGGGCACGACGATATTGCTCAGACTGAGATGATGCATGAACAGTGGCAGTAGCGGGGACTGTGACTCGTCAACTTGGCGGACGATGGCATCATTTTGGGTATAGCACCTGTGCCGGGTCGCACAGGTTCTGTGTAGACTGTTGTGAATGGCCCCTTATCCCTACCTTACGTGCCATACAATGTGAACTGTGGCAACCTGTACTTCCACCGACGCGTTCGTTACCCTTGGACGTACCCGGCGGCTCCGATCATGCGCATTAGTAGCGAGCGGTGCATGGGCGCAAGAAGTTCTGTTTAGTGAGCACTTGAAGGAGCGCTGGCTTGTGGCGTTCATCTTCGAAGTGAAGAAGGATCTGTATCCCGAGTCCTTGACAGTTGCTGTCGCCTTTGGTGGCGTGAGAGGTTTCTGGGGCTCGGGGATGGCCGTATCCAAGGCCGCATCTCTCCCGCAACGTGGCACCGCCACGCACCGCCATCCCCAGAAATTTCGCAGTCGTTGGCATTTTGTATTCCTTCCACGCTACCTTCCATCCAGACTGCTAGTTATAAGCTATCTGGGATGGCTATCACCCAGCAGGTGCAGTAATACTGCTTTTTTCTGCCGAGTTCTTAGCTCAGGTTGGGGGCAGTGCGGCATATCTGATCAGCCCCCTATCTATAGGTATTTATATTCCAGCTGACGCGGTGACCCACCTACATCACCCCCATGACAATTTTCACATACCCAATTCCCTCACCTGTGGTGCAATGACGCACAAATGGACAACGTCAAAAACAACGTACTGGACAGTTTAACGGTAACAGAAAAGGTCAGATTCATTATGCGGACGACGTAGACGTCCCTGTGAAGTGTCCGTTATTGGCCTCATCTTCGCTCATCGTCGGGTATCTAACACGACCACAGGCAACTGATTATGAGTGCCTTAAAAAGGCTCTCTTCGGAGAATCCGTCCACAAATCACAACACCGCAAGCGACTACCTCACTGATTGCCCCATAAAAACGATGTCTTCCAAGCCGGCTTCGAGGAAAGCCTACTCAGTTCGTCGTCCCGCAACTGTTTCCGCACAAAGAGCTTTCTCTCTTATATTCGTTTTCTGATTAGCTCCTCGATCGTCCCAAATATTGTGGTGCTGTACGAAGAGGATTGGCTGTAATTCCCTATTTTTTTTCGACTTGCGTGGACACCAACAAGAAAATCCGCCACAAGCGCTGCATTCTGCACCTCTTCTTCACTTATCTTCCGACTTTCTACCCATCCCACTCCTCGAGGAGACACACTTTTGTCACTATGCTGCACACGACAACGGCGCATATCGGCTTGACAGCGTTTGCAACACAATGCCTCGACGAAATGACTACTGTTCCGGATTAGGGTCCGTTAAGTCACCAGCGGAGTTGGGACGCTAGGATTGCCACAAGCGGGTTCTCCATCTTGTAAGGACCCCGTTGGCCCTCGTCTTCCGGACCTTCCTATTTGCGTCATAGTTTGTCTGGAGGTCTGCATAGGGCCGCCTTTGAGCTGTCGCGTTACATTAACAACTCTCCCTTCACGGCAAGTTCGGGCAGCGAAGACCACCTCAGAGTTGTCGCCCACTCAGACTCAGATACGACGATTACGAGATGGAGAGCGGAGAGTGAGGATAAAGGTCCGGCCATTTAAGCGCTCCCGGAAGGAGCGAAGGGGATGTAAGAACGCGTGCCATACTCGCTATATATACTCATGGTGTCACGCTGATTTCAATGGATTTTCTGTCGAATGGAAATCTTGCAACATCACTTCTCTTCAAGCATTCGCCATACCCTCAGATAGTCGCGCGAATCTTCGGACGAGACTTATGAACGCGCGTTGAAGCTGGGAAGGCGAAGTGATATTGGGTTCATCGTCTCTTACAGCCCCACCATGGATAGTTGACCCCCTTTGTGTCTAGGAGCCCACAGAAGTGTTTGCGCTTGACTTTGATGGTAGTCACCAGAGTTGAACGTGGATTGACGGTTGAAGGGCCAGCGACAGGTCGCGCCGACCGCAGCCTCCGGCCACATCTCCGTTGCCGACGAAGGTGGTTCTCGCGTTGCGCACTTTCCTCACTTCTCTTTCATGGCATTTCTGGCCTCATACCGTTTTACTTCAAATGGGGGTGTAGCACGCTTTCATATATGCTTCATATCCTCCGCACGCACACGGTCCTCGCACGACCTTGCTCGGGTGTTCTACTTCGGTTGAACGACAACCCTGACAATAACGTGCAAGGATCGTGTGTGCTGGTTGGTGAAAGGCATGAATGTGTAAGACGTCTCCCTTTGGACTGGACGTTCCAGGCGAAGTGACGTCAGAAATTCCTTGACTGAGAAGTGTGAGAATGCATAGACTAGTGAACCATCGTCGAGACGATGGCGATCAAGCTGGGGAATGTGGGGAGCGCCACTTGTCTCTGACTTTACCCCCGTCAGTCGGCGTTCAACTTTCGGATCCCTTTCAAGGTGCATACAAGCCCTGGGTTAAGGCTTCCAGATACGATGTTGGTCAGATTCCTATCGGTGGCAAGCGTAGTCTCGTTTGGCCTTAATGATGTCTCCCCTCTAAGGTTCTACGAAATTCGCTCAAGAAACGCTCCAACATCGCAGTTTTCTAGGTACTCCCCCGTCTCTGTCTAGGCGTGCGAGAAGGGATTATTATTTGTTTCGACACACTCGCCCTGTCTCTCTGTAGCCCGAAACCGCTAATTTATAGTTCTGTTTTGTATTGTGAAGGACCATATCGGAAGCAGAGCGCGAACACACCAGAGACACAGTGGTCCCGGTGCGTGGACTCTTTTATGCATTCGCGTTATGCCTTCGAGCGACGTGGAGTACACGAGGCCGTTGGCAAATCCAGTCTCAGGCTGAACTTTACATCTTGAACGACCCTTTTTTCTCGGTATTCCCATTATATGGCGTCACTTTATACGTCATCCAATCGTTAGTTACAGCACGACGTGGAGGTCAAGACGATACCTTGCACATGGCGGGCGTTATACAAGTTGCAATGGGACAGCTCGCCGCCGAACTGGTTCACATCCCACCGGAGCGTAATGCAGACACCCAAATCCGAAAGACAAAGCAAGCAACAGAGGTAGGAGTCCGCTGCATCAAAGGCCAAGGTTGCCAAGCGCAGAAGATGTTCTGGAAAGGATATTTATCAACCGAGAACATGTGGCACTTATTTAACTTTCTCTGTTTTTGGCGGAAAGCGGGAAGCGGGAAGGATGACGAGTATACTGTAGTACTATAATCGATGCCGGTCATGCACCTCTTGTGTAGATATCGAAAATGAGATCAACAACAGCTTGACGATGCGCTGGAGTTCATTCTGTGTCGCGTCAGGTTCATGCACTCAAATATGCACGTTTTCTGTCACTGGCCGAAACCACAGGGTAACGAATACAAAATGTCGGAAAGTGATTGCGTGCCGCGAAGAATAGAGACGCAGTATTACAGTGGGTCAGCCCGCGCGACAGGCGCCTATAGCTTGGCAGCGGCGGCGTAATCCGACTGCAAGTTGATACGTTAAGTTGACGTCCACACCCTTGGCCCACGGCAAACCCAGGAAGTGTTGCATGTGGGCGTTGTTAGCACGACCAACATTTTCCGGGATGCTTCTTGAACGTCTGAACCCACCACATGTCTCTGCGATCATGCCAAGAGATCGTGTTAGTCGACAGGTCATTTATCCCCGCCGATTCCCCGGTGACATTCCTCAGAGCAGGGACCTCCCAGGCTGGGATGGCAACTTGGCAAGTATGTGTCTCGTAGAAGAGTCCGAAGATCTTGATGTTTAGTTGGGGCAATATTGAGAGTTCTCACACAGTACAGTACCAGTCAACAACAACAAAGAAAGGAGGAGATTAAGTCGCGGTGTCTATGATAGGACGGCTGAATACTTGGTGCGGATCTTTGTCTACTGTACTGTTGTACCACACTTCGAGCTTCACTTGGCGCCCTGATGCGAGGCTGACGCGAGTCGGCTTGTGATCATTACCGGTAACCGGTAACCGGTAACACACTGTACCCCCTTTGTGTGCCATGCCACACAGCAGGTGATCATACACTTCCGCTTGTAGCTTGGGCAATTAATTTTTTTCTGAATAGAGATTGGGCACCAAGTTGCTGTAAGGATGCTGACGACAAGATCAGGGTTGTCATTGGCGATGCGCAAACGTTACGCCGGCGCACATGATTTACTGTGAAACCAGTGCACTCCATTCTCATCCTCATTGATCCTTGGACAACTGTATAGACGCCACTGATGCGCAGTGTCGGGCTACCGAATTAAACCCTGTTTTCAGGTGCTGAATACAGCCTAACAACGAAGTCGCAGAGCTTCATATGAGAGGTCCCCAACGTGGTCGGTGCTTAGGCACCCTATTCGCGTTTACCCAGTTTCTTTTTCGGATGCAGGAACGTCGTTGATGTACTAGCCATGGAAAGTAAGGCCGCAGGGGCCAAGGTCCGAAACCCCAGGTCCAGGTTTTTTAGACGCGCTGTTGGGAGGAGCAGATCAAACGCAGAAAAGCAGGGGGGTCAACAAACAGTCGCGACTTGGGTGAGGAGTTGCCCTGAATATGGGCTGAATACTGGGCGCACGAGTAGCAACTACGCAGCGACAGATGGAAAGCCAGAAACGGAAGAAGCCGCGCACTGTTATGTCGATCGGATAGTTACGTGTATATATGCAGGTTCGCTTGTTAGAACCTGACTGGAGTCTGGAGGGCTCATACTGTACGTACAGTACCTCCGGGGACAAAAACATCCGGGCCACCCTTGATTCCACCCTTGACAAATCAGTCCCAGCGCCACGAAGAACGAAGATCAAATCATCAAGCTACTCCCAGAGATCATACTAGGTATGGCACCAATGTGTCGGGTGCGAGATCGGAGAATGAGGTAACGAGCGACAGATTATGTGACGTGTGGGAGGGGGCCCAGCCAAATACTGTACATACAAGAGAGCTGCTGAGAGTAAAGTCGCTCTTGTCCTATGAGGGGGTAGGGATTGGGGAGATTTAACCGCTGGACCGGATAAACGAACATCCGCTCTGCGGTAAGTCAAATCTCCCCTATCTAAGTCATCTAAGACCGAAGAAACAAGCTTCAAGCTCAACAAAAACACGTGAAAAAACTGCGCGGGGACTACGAGTGCATTCCAAGAACCAGGTCCTTATACTTCACTTGTGCGCCAATATGTTACAATCCCCACTCCACGATGCAGGTGAGCAGAAATCATCGGCGCGACAAGAGCACTGGCACGTGTCATTGAATAGAGCAGAAAGGAGGTATCTTGAAGTGCCGAGAACCACGGGCAAGAAACAAACACGGGAGGATCTAGCTACATGAGCTACTAGAAGTTTTGATCCGCGCGATGTCCATCAATAGACCCGCAGAAATGCCGCGATCGAACAGACGAACGGAGCTGTCTAATTGTGCAACCAGCAGCGAGAAAGCCTGCCAGTGAGGTAGGGTGGATCACATAATAGGTTAATAATTCCGAGCTGGGGATGGGGAGTGTTCAAGGAAAAAGTCGAATGACAAACGCTCAGTGCCAAAGACTTCTTGGTGAGGTGCCAATGAGACTCCTGAGGGAGACACCAGTATTGATCCGATATCAGAGGGGGTAACTGGGATGACTAATTTGAAAGTCTGTATGGCATCAAGACCAGGACAAGAGGTTTTCTAGGGCGTCAAAGCAATCACGTCGTGTTCCAGTGAAATGTTCCAGTGAAAATGACGTGAGGTCATGAGACTGCCACAGGGCACTAACGAGGTTGTAGACAAAAATAGGACGTGGACCCTCGATCTAGGTCCACAGACAGAGTAAGTTGTTAGGAAAAGTCACAACTCATAGCCCTCCGAGTCAGAAGTGCTGGAAAGAGACGGAACCAACTAGAATCATAGAGTCTGCAAAATGTCGCACGACCAACTGCCGACTCGGAGCAACCCTCATTAGGCTTGAATTTGATTTAGAGTACTACGCAGCCGACCCCCAAGCTGCCACTCAGGCTCTGACATGAGCCCACTGGCAACACGTCGCCATGTCCAGAGCCGCCTTTCCGGCATTTGCGCGACTTTTTCGCGGCTGCTTCCTTTGATGGCGTGCAGTGGCGCCGGACAGGCGCAGTTTCCCGCGCGTTTTCATAATAACTCTCGACTTCACGATTCCCACTCTCATTCCACCAACGCAATCTACAGTAAACCGATGCTCATGTATCACGGCGCTCGTTATCTGCCGCGTTCTGTGCGCTTCGTCGGAAGAAGTGGGAGGTCGCCTCGCCACGATCCCGTCCGTGTGAACTCAGGGCCACAATCGTGTCAATTTATCCGACAAATGTCCAGTTCCCCAACGAAGCACCTCTTCTTTGTTTATGCCCCAGATTATGAGGGTCCAGGGAGGCTTGATCACCGCTTTTCCGTTCGCGGAAAACACTTCAAAGGCGTGGACGGGCTGCTTGAGAGTGGGGTCATGAGTACGTGTGACGTTCGCTGTCGTGTGGTGCGCCACGTCCCGGCGCAATAACCCCTTTTTACCGCGCAGAGTTCGGTGGCGCGTTTTTGGCGCCGGAGCTCACGGACGAGAGAGGCAGGAAAAAGATGATGGGATCTGTCCTCTTCTACGAGGCGGAGAGCATCGAGGAGGTGCGCAAGGTCGTCGAGTCCGACCCGTACTACACAGATGGCGTGGTGAGAGCCTGCTATTCCTAGGTCGTCGCACAACTGAGTCTGACCTCGTTGGCATAGTGGGACAAAGAGAAGCTCGTAATTCACCCTTTCGTGCCAGCGATGCACTGGCCGTCTACGTAGCTCAACACATCGGTCTATCACGGACTCGTCCACATCGCAGTCCTGATTCCGTCATTTCTTTTGTGCTGGGGTATCGTGCTGCACTCTATGTAAACTTACCTTTCTTGCATCTCCACGATAACGCTGTGAATGACACGCGTGGTCCACGGACATTTGCCTAGCGAGCGAATACCTGTGAACGCCACCTGCCCTCATGTATCCTGACAATCGATTCCGGCGTATTGGCGTACCTGCACAGAATGCAGAGGGGATTCGCCCTCAGTCCCCCGAAGGGTCATCACCCGTTCCACATCTCTCTGCCCCTGCGTCTAATAATAGTCTCTTATCACTCGATTTTCTTGGCGACCTCCAGAGATGTCAGGCCCCCAGCCTCATGATTTGCCGTGCACTGACCATACCTGGCGTCCGAGTGCCTTTCCGCCCTCAGATCGGCACCCAGTGTTCAAAGCGATGGCATCGCATGTGGCCGGCACCAAGCGAACGCCGGGACTCCCACTACTCCCACGGCGCAGAGGCTTGTATGTCCGCAGGTGAAGCCCGCAGTTGTTGTGGCCAACCGGTCAGCCATTCAACAGTGTGGGTGTTCGAGCTGTGACAAGCAAAGAATGGGGTGGCGAGCCATTACCTCGTAGTGCAACCCCAGCTGAACGAGCATCGGGGTTGGGGAGAAGTGAGGGGCATAAAAGATCGATTCTCAGGACATTTTGGGGCTAGTGGCGGCGGGGGGCTTCTAGCTTTCGTCCAGCCCGCTGGGTACGTCAGAGGACGTGCTGAATAGGCTCAATGTCGACCCGCCCTGCTTCCTCTTTCTGTCTCGCGTTTCTTTTTTGGAAGAACGGCCGCTCCTCCTCGCCGCGTTGGTTCCTTTCGATTCTCAGGCTGCCAAAATTTGACGCATAATCTTGAGCCGCAAATCCTGGATTACAAAATGATCATTACTATCTTGACCCACGGTTGTTCGTCGCCAGGGGCGAGGAAGGCTATCAGCTGAGGCCATTACCTGATTAAATGCTGCGGTAAGCGACATACTGTACGTTCACTCAATGACAATATTCCCACTCCATCCCTCCTTAATTATCCCTCAATTAAGATGGATGGACATAGCTGATCAGAACGACTTCGAGGGGCCCCAGTGGACATTTCGCACGGGGAGCAATAACCGAATTCGAGGGAGAACACTGACAGTATGAGCAGCAGCGACTCGATACGGTAGTGATCCCGACGTGGACCTTCGCCCGCCCCCCGCTGATGCGCTGTTCAACTCCGCGAACCGGATGCACTACGTGAACCACGTGAGGTGTGTGGGACACGCAATTGGGACTTGCAGTCCTCGTCTTGGTTCCTAGGTCGGACAAATAGCTCAACACGAGCAAAAAACTCTCATGTCAGCGCCTTGCCTCCCCTCCCCCTCTGAGTCATGAATTCGCGCTGCTGCGATGTCCCATGACGGTTTGATCATGCTAGGGCTACTTGAATGCGACGACGTCGTCGTCGGTAACGATTCACTATTTCGTCAGATGGGGGTAATCAGTCAGGCCAGGCTCAAAGGGTGATTTCAGATTTTGCGCATTTCCCTGACTGTCGCTACTATAGCGCCTACCCACTCCTGTCCCCTGCCCCTGCACCGCAGCAGCACTGGCGCTCGGTCAACCAGAACAAAAAGAGTTCCTGTGGCGACCGTTGATGACCACAGTAGTCCGATAGGAGAACATAATGATAACGACGATACATATTGATCATGGATCCCAGTTCTCAAAATAAATGCCCCACATCGTGGTTGTGTGGTCACCCGACGGGACTGGCCTTCCGTCGGATCTAGGATAGAAAGTGCAGAACCGGCAATTTCCGGCCTGGTTTATAGCCGGTGGTGGTCAGAAGCGACGGAGCGCTACGGCGACGAAGATGCCAAGCGGTAGTATCGTAAGTATAGTGTAGCAGTTGCACGTAGTGCGCATACAATACAATCATTCCTTGTATTCACCCCCGAAGAAAACGGGCGCAATCCTGGCAGGCCCGGGCCCCAGATCCGTAATTAAACAAACTATGATAGTGCGAGTGCAGGCAGCCGCGTGAATTCCAAACCCTTGTCCAAACCAGCGAAATGGTGCTCAGTGTGTGTGAATGAATGCGTGAACTGTACCGGAGGCTGAGACAGAGGCTCATCTCGAGTGCAACGAGACACGCAGACCCATCGTCGTCATTTAATGAATCACGTACCTCCGGCGCTGGCGCTACCAGTGGCCGCTATCTATACATTAACGCTCCGGGCAGTCCTCCCTCCGCAAACGCCGACGGCCGGAACTCCCAACTCGTACAAAGCACCATGACTCAGTACAGTAACTACAATACAGGCTTATACAGCACAGTAAAACTGCTACTGCGACTGTTTACTGTGGTAGCGCCAAATGAAAAATTGTTACGGTGGTGCTCGGCTAGCTCGCAATGACCGGAAAGAGAGGCAGTGTCTGAGTGGTGATGATCGAGTCATGATGCTGATGGAAAAATGAACAATACTACTAGTAACTCCTTATCCGAGCTGGCGTTAACACCGACCGATTTTCAGTCACGGATTATCGAATTTCTATCTTTTCCAAGTATGAGAGGGAGGGGGCAGTATGTCAGAAGAAATGGGTAAAGGAGTGGGTAGTGACGACAACGTAGTCACGATAAATAGACCAGAAGCCCAATATAATAGGGGGTCAATCAGGCGACACGGCGGATGGAGAAGGAATACACGATACAACACCAGCGAGTAACTCACGCCAACCAACTATAAGGACAGATCGGACATCGTCCATAAGGGATCATCATGACACACCATCAAAAAGGAGCTAACAAACGTAACGCACGCAACGACGGACGTAAACACGCGAGTGATCATCTCCAGAGGTGCGCAAGGAAAGAACGAAACCACGCAATAAAATGGCGAGAAGAGGTCGATCCACGGCAACAGCGAAAAAATAAATGGAGATGGGAACGCGAGCAGGAGAAGACACGACACCTACATCAACATCCCGAACCCACCATTGCCGCCACCGCCGACAGCGATCGGTGCGCCGGCCATATTAGGTTTGAAAGCATTCATGCTCTCCATTTCATCGCGATGCCACATGGAGGCGTCAGTACTCATCCGAATCCCTGAAGTCAAGACGTCCGGCACCTCGTAACTGCCAGGCTGAGATGAAACGGAACCTGGGCGAGCGCCTTGCGGGGATCCGTACGTACTGCCGTTCATGCTACTGCTGCGGTTACGTCCGCCGAGTCCAGAACCGACTGAGGATCCGTCCTCACTGTCAACGGGACTCCCGTAAATGTGCTGTGATGGGTGTTGTTGGCGAGGCAGTGCTTGATAATAACCTTGTTGGGGGAATGGCTGTCCTGCGCTGGCTGGTGGTGGGGGACCATGTGAGGTCGCGGGGGGTGTATACATGCCGTGATGGCTCGCGAGTTGCTGTTGAAGCTGCTGGGTAACAAAAATCTGATTGTTCCAGGCAGCAGGTTTCTCAGCCTCGGGCGGGTGGCCTACATTAAAGTGCATCTGGTACTGTTGCGAGGGAACGTGGGTTTGTTGATCATAAAGGGATGTCATGGCAGGGTTCTCAAATGAGACGTTGGGAACATTTTGCGCGATGATGGGACGGGTGTTGGATGGGGGGCGAGGGAGGATATGAGCGAGCTGCGATGCACCAGGGTGTTGCAGTGCGTTGTGCGTGAAAGGATTGGCCGCCGACTTCATCGTGGGAACAGTCATCATGTCCTCGGCTTCTTCCGGGATCGAACGGCTGTTGCCGACTCGAATGGGCATATCGTCCTCGTTATCATAACCTTCGCCGTCCTCCTCCTCTTCCATGCCAGGAATGGAGGTCAGAATCTCTACTTCCCCACTGAGGACCATGGCAAAGGCTTCGCTGCGGACAGGTTCTTCAACACGAGGGAGGTGGGCACGATCGCGCCATTCATTTAGCTCGCGGCGGACAGCATCCGCTTCGAGCTTGAGAAGGCGGAGCTCACGGGAAGCCATGGCGCGGTGGCGGCGAGAGGCATGGATGTGAGCAATGGAAGAATTGACAATCGCCGACTTGGAAGGACGGCGGATCTGAGATAGGTTGGGGAGGAGAGCGGCAAGATCCTTGAGAAGTAAAAACGTCTGGTTAGATATCATAATACGGTGGTCAGATGTCAAGAAACATACAAGGAAGCGCCCATTGAGAGTCTCGCGTCTCTGGCGTTCAACAGCGTTGTGGGTGGCACGCCGCTCAGCGGTGTTGGCCCGTCGAGAGGGTTTGCGCTTGGCCTGGAGACTGTTCGAACTCAGAGGACCGGAAAGAACATTAGTGGCAGAAGGAGAGCAAGATTGGTCGGAGGGTGGGAGAGCCAGAGTTTGAACGGGATTGGTAGGAGAATCGGGCGTCTGAGGAGCATTAGGAGAATCGGCGGAGGTCGAAGACGGGGAGGAGGGAATGGGAAGGGTCAAAGCCATAGGAGCAGTGCAAGGGGGAAGGGGGAATAGATAACGGCGTGAGGACAAGAAAGTACAGAGAGTAGGCTGTACGTGAGGTAATTTTGAGGGAGGAGATGCAAGACGGAGTCGCGATTGCTCAGCGGAATCCGAGGTACAGTGGAGGGAAAAAGGAAGACGCGAGCGAGAGCTCAAGCGGGTGTATGAGGTGTCGAGGGGGACGATTGACTGATCACGCAGTCGCGAGCGGCGCTCAAACAGACTGGTCCTTTGAGGGGGGGAGGCGGGATAGAGGAACCGGCAAGGGTCGCGAGGTTCTAGAGAAAAGATAAGACAGTAAGGGAAAGAAATGAGAGGAAGTGGACGCACTCCAGGCGTTATCCTTGTTACGGCGAGGTTAATCGGAGGGGAGGAGTGGAGGAGGAGCAAAGAAACGAATGTTGCTCAACTCAAGAGGACCATAAAGTGGAAGGGCTCAGGCGGGGGGTCAAAAGTAGTCAGAGCCTCAAGAAGCTTGATTACTTAAAGTCCCACATAGCCTTTCGGAACTTGAATCATTTCATTCCCCGATTATGCGGCACGTGCCTGATCAACCGGCCCGTCGGTTGTATCCCTTCCTCCTTATCGGGCACTCAGATCTCCTCTTTGTCTCAGTCCCAAACAAACGCTTGATGCCGCCATCCATGTTTCGATATTTAGACGTCGCTACATGGAGAGGCTTATTTGGTCCCACTTTGAGTATCCTCTTCTTGATGGAGACAAAGGCTGTGTTGTTACCACCCGACAATCGCGCCCCTGCAATTGAAAAACACCTGCCTCACCGTACTATGCAAATATACAATACAGTAGAATCGAGTAATCTCCTCTCCATTTCGGCGGATATAATCCTCCTATCTATATTCTCCCGATATCAAGCACCTTCTACTCTCGGTCTCTCTATACCTATCACCACCGAGACAAGACCTAATGGAACGTTCTGGTTCACGTTCTGGTTCCCGGGTGACGGTAGCTTACCAGAACGGAGTTCGTATAAGGTTACGATTCTCGAAGAGCTCGACCACGCGAGTTCTGGCGCTCTCTTGTCCTGACCAGGTCTCACGGACCTCGCGGGCGGCGGCGGATAGCGATGTTGGGAGTTACCGAAATCAGTGGTCGAAGTTGCAACCCAGGCTAATATGGCTGACGCAAGGATAATGCGCCCGAGTCGTAATGGCGAAGCTAAGCCGTGCTTCCGTTCTCCCCGTCGTTTGGTGGTACATGTGGCCTCGAGTCGGGACAGGTTAGTACATATGATAAGTGTCAAACAAGCTCGGGGACAATCAGGTGAGCCCCCCAATAGGTCGATCTGGGACCCATCAAAACTAATAGGCCACGATAGCTATAAGCGCTGGACCTTCGTCATCCCTTCGCTGTTATATCGAATTCAACAAAAAAAATCAGGCTAGATGGAGGGCCGCAGGAGACACCTCAGTACCATCATGTGGGGGAAGGAACCAAATAAAACAATGGACGGGCGGGTAGAGGTTGCCCCACGGAGCCGCAGAGGCTGCAAGGGAAGAGAGGAAGAGAGACAACTTGAAGTAAAGTAGACGAAGCCGAAAGAATTTCTGTTAGCAATCCTGTGTGCGTGATGGGACAGGGAAGGTAAAGGGCCGGGGGACCGATGACGGCAGCAGGCATGGCCATCGACATGGGTCAGCAAATCAAGTTTTGCCTCACCGTCTCAATTTGGTATGTCCTGGCTGACTGACGAGAAGGGGAAAGAGAGGCCTTGGGTCTGTCCTTTCCGGCATCGGCTTCTGATAGTTTAGTACAAGCAGGGCTTCCCTCGGCCTCACCGGGCGACTTTTTTGGAAACTTCTTCGCAACAAAGAAAAATGTATCTTGATTGGAGGATTCACTTCAAATTTGGGACCAGCTCTCTTGAGTTCGCTCCCCTTTGCAAAGGTCAAGTGGGTCGACCGGGTCACGGGGGCCGCACTAATAGATGAAATTATCTCGGGGCATGCACGTTTGACAGGTGTTGGTGTGTAACATCTAAGATTTTTGATGGGGCCAGACACTGAGAAAAAGTAACCCCCACGAAACAAAATAAGAAAGGTTTCAGAGACCGTGATCATCGTTACGTACGAGTCTAGGTGTGGCACCGTATATGCGTGCTAAATGTCGTTGACATTGACGTTGCTGAACTGGCGTGGCTGTGTTACGGAGAAGCGATCACTCATGTGACTATTGTAACTTACGTACCCTTGTGCCGGGCAAGACGCGAAAATGCGGACGTTCCCATGACCCGGCCGTGGACGTTGTTACCGACCACCGGACTGGGTTGACGTTTTTTCCGCAGAGAGAGCATATTCATATTTTGGCTGAAAGATGTCCTACTCGCAACTCTTGCGACGAACCGCGCTCAGTGCCTCGTCGTCGTCATCACTCAAGTGCCTGATCCTGGCAACAACAGCAAGACCATACCATGCGGCCACCTCTGTTCTGCCGTCGCTTGTCT
Source organism: Lactarius sanguifluus (assembly GCA_021527775.1). Lineage (NCBI taxonomy): Eukaryota > Fungi > Basidiomycota > Agaricomycetes > Russulales > Russulaceae > Lactarius > Lactarius sanguifluus. Next base: position 65,555 of record JAKEYF010000060.1, read on the forward strand.
CGACCGCATCTCCCGAGTTCCAGGCACGCACAAAGGCAATGGACGAAGTCGTCGCTGACCTCGAGGCAAAACTCGCGAAGGCGCGTGAGGGGGGTGGTGAGAAGGCTGCAGAACGGATGCGGAACAAGGGCAAGAAGCTGCCGCGCGAAAGGTGCCGTACTTCTCCATTCCATTCTGCACTGATAGAGGTGCGAACCTTGCGTAGGCTGGCACTGCTCCTGGACCCTCACTCGCCCTTCCTTGAACTCTCTCCTCTGGCCGCGCACGAGGTATACCCGGGCGAGTCCGTGCCTGGCGCGGGTATTATCACGGGAATAGGGCGGATATCGGGGCGGGACTGCGTTGTCGTCGTTAATGATGCCACCGTCAAGGGGGGGTCGTATTACCCGCTTACAGTGAGTCTCTTGCTCTTTTGAACTTACCCCGCTATTTTGGCGTTCCACAACTAGCACTCTTTTTCTGTAGGTGAAGAAACACTTGCGGGCTCAGGAGGTCGCTCGGGAGCATGGTTTACCCTGTGTCTACGTCGGTGCGTCCGAAATTATTTTCGTAGCTCCGATCCCGTCCTTCCTCTCAGACTTTTTATGCGCTCTAGTTGAGTCGGGGGGCGCCGCTCTCCCGCATCAAGCTAACGTACGTGCACGCATATATCCACCTTTATTCCCACTGACGCGCATATACGCAGGTGTTCCCCGACAAGGAGCACTTCGGGCGTATATTTTACAATATGGTATGCCTTTCGGATCTTGCGGGATGCAACGGTCTGAGTAAGACGGACGTTTCGTGGGTATGTTTCGCAGGCCCAGATGTCCGCGCTTGGGATACCCCAGATCGCCATCGTCCACGGCATCTCCGTCGCGGGTGGCGCTTATGTCCCCGCCATGGCAGACGAAAACATCATCGTTCGAGAACAGGGACATATTTTCCTTGCTGGGCCGCCGCTCGTCAAAGCCGCGACGGGAGAAGAGGTCGACGAGGAAACCCTCGGTGGTGGTCTCATGCACTCGAGCGAAAGCGGCGTGACAGATCACCTGGCGCGCGATGACGAGCACGCTATTTCCATTGCGCGAGGTATTGTAGGTGACTTGGGCTACGCAGGCGGGCGCGAGATAGCTGTATGTTAGGTCCAAACTACCCCGCCACCATCTCTTGTTACTCGAATGCGCGAACATGCTCACATCGAAATCCCTTAGCCGCCCGCTCTTCCAGAAGACCCACTCTATTCTGCGTCCGAGCTGCATGGGATCGTCGGTACGGACCTTCGCCAGCCATTTGATATGCGAGAAGTCATCGCACGTGTGGTGGATGGGAGCCGGTTCCGCGAATTCAAGAAGGAATACGGGCAGACTATTGTGACGGTTCGTGCAATACCTCACCGGGAGCTGGGCTACTTTCCCACCGCCCCTTCTCTCCACGCGTGTACGCTAACCGCTCGCCGACACTGGCAGGGGTTCGCACACATCCACGGTTTTCCCGTGGGCATTATCGCGAATAACGGCATCCTCTTCTCGCCCTCGGCGCTCAAGGCGACCCACTTCATCCAACTCTGCTCGCAGCGCTCGGTCCCGCTGCTCTTTCTCGTAAACGTCACAGGGTACATGGTCGGTTCGAAAGCCGAAAAAGGTGGTATCGCCAAAGATGGCGCGAAGATGGTCCGCGCGGTCGCGTGTGCGGATGTCCCGAAGCTGACTGTCATCGTTGGGGGTAGCTTTGGCGCCGGAAATTATGGTACGACTCTTCCCTTTTTGTCTTCCACGTTTCGTGACCATCGAATCCAACCCCTCCTGTCTGAACGTTTGTTTCGTATGACTCGTGATAACAGGAATGGCCGGCCGGGCGGTAAGTTGCGTTCTTGTAGTCGGGCATTTCTCCTATATCCGGACTGATGCGCACTTGAAACCACTTATTCAGTACTCCCCCCGATTCTTATGGATGTGGCCTGTAAGCGGGGCTTCCATCCTTGCGTGTCACCTGGATCCGTGCTAACTTTTCTGGGTGGTCTTATCTCCTCGTTCCTTTTTCCCTCAGAATGCTCGAGTGTCCGTCATGGGCTCCGGTCAGCTGTCGCAGGTTATGCAATCGGTATCACGGTCCGTCCCTATTTCACCGCTCTCCTGACCTACAAACAAAGCCAACGCTCAGCTCTCATTCTGCGCGTGCTTTCAGGGACCCCTCGCAGCATGCGTCCCTCAAAGCGGAGATTGAAGCACAGTCCGCTTCTTTGTACGCGACCGCGCGGCTCTGGGACGATGGTATTATCAAGCCGACGGAGACACGCGACGTCGTTGGTCTCGGTCTCGCCCTTGCCGCCCGCCAGAGCGCGAGGCCATCCCCATCTCGGCTATCGTTGGGCTCTTCAGGCAGGACATGGGATGGAGAAGGCAGGGGCTTCGGGGTCTACAGGATGTAGCCATACCCGTAACTACTAGTAGCTGCCTTCGTACATACTGTATACAATACACACATTAGCAATCAGTGAGCAGGCCCTTCTTTTTCGCACCCATCCCTCATGGACCGCCATCATGGGCTTTTTTTTTTGTCTTACTACATAAGTTACAGCTTCTTTCTTCACGAAGCTTCTTTCGGCTAACCCATTATAGGAACGAGACATACCGCGACATGTCTGGGATGTGTTGTTGGCATCACAGCACAAACCCGAATACAGCGCCGTGGTACAGTAGGACTATTAGCGCGTCTAGCGCTATCTCTTGGCAAGCGTTGATTCCCGAAGAAAAGGACAGGTTGCCATCGCGGCGATGTGGCGGCGAAGAACCTGTATTGCACTACGTCACGGTATTGCACCACTTGGCACCTACAGCTACTGCACTATATTACACTCGGCGTCCAGCCTGGTCCCGTGGTCTCAGGTCAACTAGCTTCAGGTCCAAGACCCGACTCGGCTCTGGATGCCTAGTATCGTGATCCATGCTCAGCGCTGAGGATTCGACGCCACCCACCATGATGGGCCGCTGGGACACGTTTCAGGCCCACCGAGTATCGAACGGCTAAGCGGGGTCCTCGCACTGGCACATGGACGCTCCCACGCCAGTGTAAGATGCACTGGCACGACTGTACAGTCCGTCGGGAAGGGAATTGTGCTGCGCGCTAAGATAAGCGACAGAAGTCTGTCTGACAAGTGGTAACCCCAGAGGGAGGTATCTGGAGACGGCTTTGCTTCTTCCGTCTTCTCAGAAGCTATGGGCTGTATTGGGGCTGGGAGACAAGTGCTCAGGGCATCTATCTGTGTGCGAGTTTTTTCTGTTTTGTTTCGTCCCAGCCGTTACCTGACTCGGAATGGGAGATGGGAAAACGAGGCTCACTCAGGCTGTTTTGACCCACTTTCCCCACTCCCCACTCCCCACCCCCTCATCCTTGCTTTACGTTTTATTAGTACGAGACAGCGGCGTGGGCGTTACTGAACGCAACTAGGGGAACCGTACATTCCACTCAAGCATACTAATCATATAACGGCCCACGGTAGCGTGCCAGTGCGGGGTAACTCCTCTAGTAGAGCAATTTTCCGCCAATTGGCGTTTTCCCTTTAGAAATCTCTCTTGGCCCCGAGTCATCTCTCCGAGGACCGCCACTTGCAGTGACGAGATAAAAAATGTGTCGCTGAAGGGCCTGCACGATTTCGGCATGGGGACTGATCGCCACCGTAAGGGTCATCAATAATCCCGCCTGTGTCAGAGAACGACCCATGACGATTATACTAGTACTCCTACGATAGCAACGTCAGCATGACAAGCCTGAGAGCGTTGTGCTCAAAGGGGATCCTCCGCGTGGTCACCCCAGCTCTTCATGTAAGTCCCTCACGAAACTCACCACTCTTCCCTGTCCCCGACCATCAGTTGCTTGTGATTCCGAGTGCGGCGATTTCGAAATATTCGTGTCGCCCTCGCCCTCGGCGTCATCGCAAGTATCATCAGATTGCAGAACTGATAACCGCAGCATCTCAGCGGGAACGCTCGTGCGCAGCCCATATGCCGTTGGCAGCAATTAGTTATATTATTTGGTTCTCACTGGACCTTGGACGATCTCCATCGATGCGCAAGCCCGCCTAAAAAGGACAGCCGATGCGGACGGTGGGGGACATGTCATTCCTGCTTTGTATTGTACTAGGCGGCTGTCACAGCAGCACACCGTACATTATCCCCGAGCAGCTCTGTCATAGAAGCGGTTGCGCGCAAAGCCTGAGACCCTCGTGGTCGTCGGAACATGCCAGCTCGCGCAAGGTGCTTCCTGGGACACGAATGGGACGCTCTTGTTGGATGGACAGGAGCCAAGGTCTGCCTTACCTGCCGCCTATGGAGGACTGTCTGGTCACTTTTGGGTAGTAGGTCGCGGCGTCTGCGCTGACACCGCGCAATACGACGCCTGCCGAAGTTATCCGCCGCCGTGTTTCTGACGACTAGTGTCAGCCCCACTAGGGGATTTCTGCATCCCGCTAACAACATAAGCACCACACTTCGGAAAGAGTAATGGGAGCGTGTAGGTAGTGCGGTAATTGTGCATTGTACTGACTTCATTAACGGAGAGCCATTATAGAGCACTACTAGAGCACATTTGCTGGAACGCCGTTGGACCGGCGTCGGTACGCAGACACATACCCCACCTGTTTCAAAGGTTGCTACCAGTCTTACGGCAACTATTGTGGTGTTAGTTGGTGCCTTCGGGGATGCGACTAGGCGACAGCATGTAGAACGGGAATGCGATGTCATATGACTGAGCGAGCGGAGCAGTTGCGTGAGGTCGCGGTGCCCAGTAAATTTCGCGGAGAAACAGCCGTAAGGGTGTCCAGACAGGAGAGCGATATTGATGGTACATCACCGCCAAAACGGTGAACCAGACCCAGGTGCACGTCTCAATGGTGCAGTAATGACGCCGTACGAGGGGTGGTATAACCCATGGGGATTAATCACTTACGTACTTGGTCGACCATTGTGAATCGGGAACACGTACCATCCGTCAGAACAATAAATGTCTGGGAACGGGTGGGGCACATTACGGAATGTAGTGTTCGAGGTGAATAAGTCGCGAAAATAATGTGGCAACGAATGGCGTCTTTGGTGCGTCTACTCTACAGTACTTTGGGTCCAGACGACAAGACACAGAAACTAAAAAAGGCGGGCTGTCATTGAGGCTGTCAGTCGAGTTGAAGACTGTCGGACTTTCGGTTGTGGCCGTAAAGCGTTGATTTTGTGTCACGTGGTGCAGCCTGCGACTCAATCTCAATTCCGAGTTCTCGTAAACAGGCTGGTCACCAACCTAGGTACCCAAAGCCTGAGGCCTAAGGAAATGCCCCTTACCGTCGATTTCCCCAGGCTGCACCGCGGCAACACCTTTTGGTTAATGCCACGCGAGCAGTCCGTAGGGCCGGGGCTCAAGGTTGTAAGTATTCTCTGCGGAGAAAAACTACGACATTGACTATGACATATGGTCTCGCATTCGCAGATGCAAGTATCTCGCATATAGACGACCCTGTCTAATATAAATGGGAACATACACACTTGGAAAGTTCTTAGTTTATGCTTCGGATTCGATGTTGGATCGAACTCGATCGGACTTCACCGAATCACTCTTGCTTGACTGTGTGTTGGCTAAAGTCCTGCGAATGAAGGCTCTGCCAGTACTACCCTGCTGGTTTCTTGACGTTTCAGTGCTTTGCTCTTCGGATCTCTAGCCCTTAATTATGCGTTCCCACCGGCTCTCTGTGTTACTTGCCGCTTCTCTCCTTGGGAACCTCGCGACGCGTCCCACAACCCTTTTGGATGACAAACCTGTGAAGCAAGTGGAGCATCACCCCGTCCAACTGGGAGCCGCTGGGTCACCTTCCTGCCGGCACCACAATCGACCTCCACATTGTGCCTAAGCCCCACAGCGAGAACGGTGCCTTGATCAATGCGCTCTACGAAGTCAGCAATCCCAGGCACCCAGAGTACTTCCTCCGCTCGCACCTGCACTCATATGTTCTGCTGCTCCGTTTCAGGTACAGCGCATGCTTGGATAAGCGTTTGAAGCATGAGTCGGAACTCGTGCCCAATAACCTCACACCAAGAGACTTGATGCACCACATCAAGTCTCTTGGTGGCACCACCAGGTTATGGATAGGGGTCCAATCTCATTGAAATTGGCCGTTCCCATCGACATCGCGTGATTGGTCATGCTACCTGTCCTTTTGCCTGTTCTTGTTCTCATAACTGTTGGGGCTAGCTCGGCCGCTGTATGTCGTTGGTATTTCTTGAACCAGAGTCGCGCGCCCTTGTTTGTTTATGATGACTTTGTCTCACGCCTATGACCTATGAGGCAATGTTGGTATGCCGTAATATAGTACGAGTCAGTCTTTGTGATTTGTCAGGTCCTGTAACGAGGCCTTTAATCACGAGGAGCAGCAGTCACGGTGGAGCCACCACATGGGAGACCACGTCCATGCGCTGTGCACCGAGGAAGGATGAGGTATGAGGTACCAAGAGCGGGAGTGCACCGACCAAACGACGCGAAGACCTGACTTGCGAACACACCGCAAGTGTCTCGATTAGACTAGGATTGCGTTGACACAAATGGCGGAACTGGTTTATTGAGCAGAGGAGTGGGTAGCTACGACACAGACCAGCCTCTGGGCGGACGGGCTGATGTCACAAATGTCACGATGTGTGATGATGGCACGATGCATAGTTTGTCCCATATTTATTGCATCCACTGCTCGCCAGCGTTATGAGCTGTTCAAACTCGGCGTTGAACTTGGCGACGTGGTAATACAAGATCAGCATTTGCACAAAATGAAGTGGCGTAGTAGGAACTTCGAGTCAATCGGGCATACGCTTGCTGTCACGGCTGTGATCGTCAAGGACAACACGGTCACACTGACGGCGCCGGTCAAAGGGTCTCCTGCACACGCCACCGCGGCACCTTGGCTGCGCTAGAGGGGCACCATTCAGTCTGTCATCGCCGTTATTTTCGTTCTCCACTTACCCAGATCCTCGACTCCGCCTTGCTTGTCTTTCTAGCTCCATGGCGTTTTTTTGAAACGGCACTGTTGACCGGTTGACCCCTGAGATATATTCCCGAGAGCCGACCGAACGCGTGCCTCCGCTGGTGTTCGAGGCAGAAGGCATCGAAGGCTGTGTGCGAAATTTTCGGAAGTGATGTCTTCCAGTCGGAAAACGTGATACGTAGGGTCAGTTCTGTCGTGTTTTCGGTTGTCTCTCAACAGCTGTGCTGCTCTTGTGCTGCCTAGTCGCAAGGTGGTGGAGATTATGCCGATCATCGTCGCCCTTCTTACACCACTGGAAGCGAGCCGGAACGAGGACGCGATTTAGGCTATCATTTAGCCCATGCACGTGGCGTCCTCGCTTTGTGTCTCCAACGCTTGTCATTGGCGCACTGGCAGTGACAGGCTGACAGCTAGTTATTCTCCGAAAGCTGCGGCTGGATGGGGAAATTCTCTATCCGACGCGTAGACACAGGTTCACCATGATGCGAAATACCATACGGAGCGTCATGTTCCTACTGACTGACGATCGTCAATGATCACAAAGCTGCTGGGAACTTCCTCCTTCCTGTGGCCGGCTTACAATACAGGGGCGTCCCTGCGATTTCGGCCTGTGATTTCGCTCTCGGCTCAACCTCGATCTCGACACGCAGTTCGATCGCGATGTGCGAGTGTCTGCAGGACTCCTTTGGGTATCTTGATTTCCCTATGCGCTAGTCTCTCGCCTCGCGTTCATTTCGGTCCAATGTGTCTCGGACTCGACCGCACCAGTGGCCCAAGAAGCCAGAGAAATGACATGCTCTGATGTAACTCCGAAATACCCGCGAATGAAAACAGCACGATGAGAAGACGCGAGCGAGCATACGCAAACTGTAATTTTTCTATTACGATTATTGTAAGATGGGGATAGTGTACGGTACATATTAGATAGACAATATATTACAGGTGAGTAAGTTATGGTCAGAACGGGAATCGCAACGGCGTGTGTGGATCAATGTGCAGTCTGCACGTGGGGATGTCAGTACCTTTTCTGCCTGCGGAAAGGGAGGGAGCGGACTCACCTAATAGGCGTCTGGTTTGGATCGATGTCGTGATCAGCGCTCGAAATGGTGCGTGCACGCTTTCGTTTGTAGTGTGCAGGAGGAGGAGATAGAGTCCGAGAAATAAAGAATAGTGGGGTGACGGGGTCGGGGGCGTCACTGGTCGGAGGCGGTGGTGCCAGTCCGTGTGTGAGAAGGTCCTCGGCAGTGGGGAGTGGATAGATGATAGGGTGTAGCGCCGGCTTGCCAGGGTGCTTCGAGGGAAAGAACGGATCGCCCGCTGGGTTCTGGCTCTTAAGGCGTACCTCATCCTCGCGCACATCGCTGAACGATATTAGATCTACTTCGTCGGGGGGAGTCGAGTTGCGCCTGGACTGCGACTCTACGAGGGTCCTATCGTCCGGGACCGTCTCAACGTCGAACTTGGCATCGGAATCGGGGCTGGTGGGGGAGGGCATTACAGTGCGACTGTCGAAGGAGTCCCGTCGGCGGCGCAGAGCTGCGAACATGGTTTTGTGCATAAATGCAGCGGCAGGGTTTACTGAGAGAAGGTGGACGAGCTGGCCGAGGCGGGGAGCAGAAACACGCATCGCGTGGCAGAGGAAGGAATTTCTGGAAACGAAAACGCAGACGCCGCACCGCGACAGGTAGGTTCTACTTATATTGCGCTGGGGGGAAGGGCACGGGGGTGTTTGGTCGCCTATATAGCTCGTGGCAGCGGCCGCGAGTATTAAGCGTGGCCTGCCTCGTGAGGACGTGACCACGATGTGGACGCTGCATTGTCACGACCTAATGGAGGCTGGAGGCCTGGCTCGCCAAAGCGGCACCGGCGAGTGATCGAGTTTTCGGAGGACAGCCTCATCCCGTCACACCTGCAAGCGACACGTGGCCGCCACCTCCATACTAAATGAACGACGCCAGTCTCATGGAGTCTTTGAGCTGCCAGTCTGGGCCCCCTGAATGCCAAAGCTGAGGCCTGCCATCCGTTCGAACCATGTAACGACAGCTGCGACGCGGCGCACGGCAGCGTCGCTCGTTCCGAGACGCAGGTCCGGCCGCAAGCGCAGGTCCGCTGGAACGGAGGTGCGTGGCATCGTGCGGTAACAGATCTCTGCGCGCGACCGGAGGTTCGGTGACGCGGTGAGGGCCAGCGTCGGTGCGACGCTGTCGTCTCTGGCTGTGGTAGTAGCCATTATGTCTAAAGGTGGACGCAACATACCGATCGTCAAGTCCGGATCAGTCAGCAGGCTCGGAGGGTAGCACAATCAGGCGCACTCTCAAAATAAACCACATCGCCGCGACGCATGCCTACTGCTTGTGTCGCGCCGCCCCACGTCTCCGCAATTTCCCGCCATGCGGTGAGCTTACATATTGTGCTCGTTTCGTCGCCAAGGATGAGACGCAGCACGGAGATGACGCGTCCAGTATCTGGTCCCCGCCGAACGGTCACATCGTCGGGTCCATCAACTTCGAGCACGGTAAGGAGCAGACACACATTCCCATTCGCCGAGGCCAGCGCCGACAAAGCGCTAAGTGAGAATTGAAACTCTGGAAACCGTGCGATCGACGAGGTATCAGAATAGTAGCAACTGTCTTGAGTCTCGAGATCCTGCAACGGTGATTGCATATGCGAAGTCGAAGCATTCAACGGCGGTCTGCTCGCTAATTCGCTCCTGCCTTCGGGTTGGGTTGTCGCGACCCAGGTCGTACGATCTGAGGATCGTATAGTCAAGGTCGGTTGTAGATACGGGAATGATTGCCATACCCCTAATGTCGCGGGTCAAGTCCTCTTCAACTACCTGAGTATCCCCTTCGTCCTCATCTTCGTCCCCAAATATGATGTTCTCGTACATAGCCGAGATGCGTCGACTACTAGCAGCGTCAAGCGCAGAAGGGTACGTCATTTTCTTTGACAATTGAGCTTGAGATGGATCAGGGGTAGGAGTGACTGTGTGCCATTGATAGGAGGTTCTATCGTCATTAGATGTACTCGTACTGGAGGGAGAGGGTGCTCCAAGAAATACAACGTATTTCATTGTGTTCAAGTTAAAGCCGTCACGGTGAAGCTGTGACTCAGCCGAACTTGATGGCCCCACAGAGAAGTACTAAAAAGTACCGCAGAGATGGTTCAATTTGACTGAAAGGGCGAACACTATATCGTTTCTACGTCATCGGCCACGGCGATCGAGATGGAGCTATCACAGCGAACGTTCTCTCCGTGTCTGTCTATCCCTGGACCCTGGGCCGTCCACTGGCAGTCTTACTTTGCCCGCTCCGATCACGAATCATTCACGATCTATGTCCTGACCCCACTCATGGCCACGCTCCCGGAGTTGTTGGTTCTGATCCCTCCTTTCCCTTTCTGACGGCGGTGGCTTCCGAGTCCTACAGTTGCCGTGCGACGGGGAATGCAAGAGAGACGACGAACTCTTTGACTCCCTGCGAAACTGCGGGTCATATTGGCGGTTAGGACGTGAAAGCTTGTGCCTTCCGCCGCCGCTATCACCGAATACCTCGAATTCTTTAGCAAGTAACGTAGGTCGTGAGGGAGGTAGCTGGGGCTAGGCGATCATTCCGCGTTTCTTGTTCCTGCTGGCGTCTTCTCCGGGTCCCAGCCCACCCTGCGTAGCAGTGCCGCGCCCCCTCGTGACTGTCACCTCCTTCTGCAATAGCAAGAAGCTCACGTATGGCACGCCAGTCTTCGGTTTCTTTGGGCCGTTCCTCGGTGACAGTAGACAATTCGATAGTCCTGCCCGCAGACGTGCCCTTGCGAATCTGTTAGCCTTCTATTTATTTGCGGCCCAGCATTTATCATGATGTCCCAACACTCTAATCGGCGCCGGTACCTGCCTGTCCACCAGAGAGGACGTATATTCGGCCATTGGCACCTGCTGCTCTCTGCCTCTTGGCGAGCTCTCACCAATCTCGGTTTATTAGCTGGTATGACGAGTAGTCCTTGCGACCATGGCATAGCAGTGGCTCTATGACGAATCGCTGTGGCTGTGGTGAGCTGCAGACCCCTGCACCTTGAGGGTGAGATTGTAATCACGCACCGTTGTACCCCGAACTGGTCAAAGGCGGTTACAAGTTCAGTCCGTGACTCCGTTCCCATCTTCGTCGCCTGAGCCAACGCTATGGGGTGCGCTCCATTTTGGTGAGCTGCTTGCAAGTGTACCGTCCCGTTCCGGTATTACCGGTAGTGTTGCCATTGATAAAATGGGGAGGTAGGGCTAAAGGCAGGATAGCACTTTGGCTAGCACTTTGAAACGAGGATACCAGCACCCTGACTTGCAGATGTGACTTGCGACTATGTAGTGGGTCTTCTGATGGTGAACAAGAGCTTTGCCGACATTGTAGTTGAGGTCAAAGGAGAGAAACGACTCGGACGACTCATAAGTTACTACTACGGTGACCAGGTCCTCGAACCGGACCATCGGACCGGTTCTCCTACAATGAATCGGACCGAACCGGAAACAGCACTACCCAACCAAGCAGTTGTTTGCATCATGCATCATGTCTCTATCCACTATCTACTATGACAACAAAGATCGTGCTGGTCGCGAAGCTAGAGGCCAAGTGCCTCTTGCACAGCTACCGCGCACATGAATCATGTGAGGACGAAAACTTTGTGGACATAGGAAGGACATAGGTCCATGCGGAACCGTGAATGATTACGGTGAAGCATGATGTGCCCAATGCGTAGCACAGAGCCAGACAAGCCAGTGTCTGTCACCGATGCAGTGGGGAGTCACATCAAAAGTAGAGACGAAGGGTAAGCTCCAGTGCAATGGCCCCGCCCACTGACACTTTTCATCATAATCCGTACACCTCGTCCTATTGACCGTGAGAGGGGGGTAATGTGTCGATTACTACACACTCGGGGTCATCTGCAAGCAGATGGCATTTCCTAGGGTGGGACTGGATAGTGAACCGCGCCTTTCAGGAACGATGAAAACAACTGTGACGAGAAGTTCTGCTTACCGGAGACTAGCACATGCTGATGTCGACGTCTTTGCCCTCACCTAGCTCCACCGTCTGGGTGGAAATGGTGTAGAGCTGGGAATCGTCACCTGTTGGTGTTCGCGACTGTGACTCAGGTATGGCGAAACGGAGGGACCCGGATGATAGTACGGTGGCGCGGACTCTGTCGGAGACCGTGAGGCAAGCGCTATCGCCATGTCCGGGTGGTTTGTGTTCACGGAAGTAGATGCGATTGTTGAGGCTCACTAAGAGCGTGTTAGAGTACCTGAGATATGTCAGCAATTTGGCTCGAACACGGTGGATAATGTGTCGCTCACACTTTCCCAATGACCTTGGTCCTTTTGCTCACATTAGCCAGCGAAGATGAGCACAGCGACAGTCCAGAGAACGTACAGGTACATATAATATAGCTTATCCTGGGCCCGGGAATCATGTGATCGCGTCAGAAGATGGGTCGTAGCCTATCTCGGTTCGACTCACGGGAAAGGCGGCATAAAGCACAAGGGTCGTGATGGCCAAGCTGGCTAAACAAAAAGTTAGATGCGCATCCTGGTGGGTGTTCCGAGGGATAGGTACCAGTAAGTGCGTTTGTCTCGATAGTAAGTCGTACCACACGAATTAACACGAAGCTGGAGAATTTGCTACTCGCACTTCTCAGCTGTCCAAAATAATCTCGGTCGATGTAGTCAAGGGGTAATAGGGTGATGCCGTACCAGCAGCGTCATTGCCACCGCGATCAGAATGTCTGCCAGGGCACTCGGTATTGACCATAACTAGTAATACGGAAATGTATGAGGTGGTATGGCCACTTCGACCGATGTGAGTGTGCGTACATATACTGCAGTATTGGAAACTGCATATCCCCCAATCATGTAGGACTAAATTCTAGGTAAGCCAAGACGTTCGGTAAAAGCGTGTATGGTACTGACTTTGATCCCTAGCCACGTCCCTGCGACTGCTTGAGTCACCGCACACTGTATTTAGGAAATGTCAGTAGCCCGAAGAATACGGGATAGTCGGGTATACATACGACAGCGATGACCCAACAGATCCACGACGACCGTTTGTTCAGCACCCAAATTCGATAACAGAAGTATCCTTGAACGATGAGCGAGATAACCGCCCTCATGACGGGGGAGTCTATGGAGGAAAAATGGGGATCCGCGAGGCGCTCTACATCGCCAAATCCATCAATAAACCAATAGTACATATCGGCCCCAGTCAGTGCAGTTTGAACGGTCTCCAGCACGAACACGAAATAAGCTGCTCAGAGGACACTTTGACATCGCAGAGCGTCTGCATAATGTGGAAGACCAACCTAGAAACTTTACAGATCGCCTGTCGTCTGGAAAATTGTAGCTATATACGTCTGAACGTGGGTAAGTGGAATAAGCTGAGGTTCGAGGGACAGACGTCGTACAAATCTGGACGCAGAGAACGCCGTACAAAGCCCAGTTGAATAAAGGGCCGAACATCTGCATAGATTGTCGAGGATGTTAGTTGAGTGGACAGCAGAATGAGGCGAGGCGCACAAGAGGAGCGGCTCTACAGGAACAGTGAGGTAAACCATTACTGCCAGCCTGAGTAGCACAGTATCACCAAACTCGAACTTACACTTTGACGCCCGTTGAAACGATTCGCGCCTCAGAGTATTCAGCCATTAATGATGGCAGATCCGAGGACTGGACGGGGACTGGCGTTACTACGGAGAAGTGGAAACACTGAAGCAGGGAGGTTGCGGACAAGTTTTTATAATCCTAGAAGTCAGAGTGTGAGAGCGAAGGACTCGGAGATCAAGACTGATATGGCCAAGAAGTAATAAAGACAGGAACCTCCGTCACCGACGCAGATTTTGCTTCCGTGCCAATTACCTTTGTCCTTGGCGATGAGACAGTTATGGACTAAAAGGGCGACTTCTTCCCAGAATCTAAGTCTGCGATCGGCGCTGATTAACCTGCGCACCGTCGTTATGCTCGTGATAGTAGTGCGTTCATCGTGTTTGAGACACTACCCGCAAGTTCGATGACTACTAGTAGTACTAGAGCGCCGAGAGAAGTAAGTGATCCGTGGAATATGGGTGCTTGATATAAGCCATGTGGACTCTGACCGGGGCGTAACCCCTCATCATAACAGGCTCTCTTGTTCTCAAGCTTGTTCTGCTCTTTGTACGAACTGGGCCAAATTCAGACTGGCCCGGGTGCGCCACTGAAGTGTATTAGTCATGAGACGGACTCCCTAGAGCACCCGTACTATGCTGATTCATCATTACACCCATCATCGATATCATGTCTTACAACTCAGTACAGCGATCATGCACTCGTTCGTAACACAATTCGAACTCGCCGGGACTCAGACCCGATCATCACCACCACCCTTCTCATCATTATTACGACGAATTTACAAGCCGTTACCGTACCATCCTACCATCCTCTAATTCACCTTGCATCCCAATCTCCTCTGTGCTTTCGTGTTGACTAATCTCGCTACAGTGCCTAGGATTTATCGGCGCGTTGTCGGTGCGGTAGCTTCATGAGGAATATCGAGTGAACTGAGGTACTACTCGATATCCCAACTCGGAGCTGGTTCCCACGCAAGATCCACGAAACAAGTTCAACTTCACAATATACACGAACTCGATACCATGATGAGTGGTTTACTCCTTCACAAAACGAATCCGGCTGAAATTGGTGATGCACCCATTGGACCAGATTGGGCTTCACTGAGACAAACACACCACTGGCATGGGTGGTTCCCTCGCTGGACTCGGAGCGTGACCAACTCCCTCTTGTCTACCATATCTAGACCACTCAAGTTTAAGGGAAAGGCTTCATTTTCTTGATGCAGTGGCGGCTGGCGAACAGAACAGGGATGGTTTACATGCGCACGAGGGGACGGCAGCGGCCACCATTGTCTTGCATTGATTCGAGATGAGATCGAAAGAAAGAAACTTATCTAAACTGTTTGTGGGTCAAGTGGGTACAGATGCACGCAAAACGAGAGTGACAGATACAGACTGTACAGTAGAGTGGCTTCGAAAAAAAAAACAAGTCGCGTTGATTGATTTGTTGATCGGCAGATCGTGGAATTTCCCGTTGTGTGCCTGTGCCTCACAGGTAAAGTTACACGTGCGCTGTCCCGCTGCCCAGGTAATTTCTTTGCCGCTCATTCCTACTACTAGTATTGTACCTCCACCAACTCGCACATCCACAGGCCACCCTCTGCACCGGCCAACGCCTCACTACTTAGCACACTCCGCACACGGGCTCCTCGCTGCTGTTCCACCCACTTGCAAAACATTTGGCTAAAGTTTTTTTTTTTTTTTTTTTTTTTTTCCCTCTTTCTATCTCATCGAGGTAGGACAATGGCGATATCATTGCCGCTGTCCCTTGTGCGCATGCAGTTGCCTCCATTCACCAGTCACCACCACATCGACCCCGTTGCCCGCGCAGCAATCCACCGACCCATCTCACTCAACCGCCGCTACCCCACTGTCATCCCTGGTCATTGGGGGAACTAGCACCGGGCCCCCAGCCGTCCCCACCCAGACCACGTCACCGCCACCCCGACCGAGATCCCAACAGCTACTGTGACGGCAGTAACAACGACGACGCAACCACAAATGCGACCACGATGAAGTGACCATGACATGACCATGACTGCGATGCAACGAGTGCAACGACGAAGCGCGCAACAAATATGGCGACGACGACGACAACAGGGATAACTGTAACCTGCGAAGGTGATGTAGTGAAGACAATGGCCGCAGTGGGGACAGTCGCTGGATGACAGCGGGAATGCCAGTGGTAGGGATGGCGACGGCATTGTCGGCATGTGTAGTGAGTGATATTCAGCGTAGTGCCTTCCTTGTACTAGTATCTACACAGATTATTTTTATACTCTTTTAAATCATCTTCGGAGTGACCTTCCCGCTATCTTTCACCGAGTTGCAGACAAGTTATCCCTTTGGGAATATGGGACATTCCGGTCGCACTCTACACCTAATCGTGATAAATTACTGCAGCGAAGCGTGCTATGCTCAATGCGACAATTCACGGAGCCGTCGACGCGATACAGGTACAACCAGCCAATCTCTGCTGCCGATGCAGCGTAAAAGTCACGCCAAAAGTAGGCGAGTCCAAGACTGAGCCGCAATGCAACAACATCCTATACATCTCATCCTTTCGGCCCGAGAATGGAGAGACCTGCCCACCGTCCACTCGGGATCTTCAATACTATACTAGGGCATGGCTAGAGCGAAACCAAGCCATTCAGAAACATTGGAATCGGATAGCACTGTTGTGACGGGAGATCGCACATACCAGCGACTACTAGTCAGTGTTGGTGTCGTCACCGTCACTAGCATCTTGGTTCCCCGGTCGGAGGACGGGTAAAGCGGAAAATTGTCAGGTGTTGGTGTTCGCGACTGTGGTTCAGGTACGGAAAAACGGAGAGATGATAATACGGTGGCGCGAACCCGGCCGGAGACCGTGAGGTGAGGGTTATCACCTTCAAGTTGTTCGGGTGGTTGGTGGTCACGAAAGTAGACGCGATTGTTGAGGCTCACTAAGAGTGTGTTGGAGTAGCTGATATATGCGTCAGCGTTTGGCTTGAACGTGATGCATAATGTGAGACACTCACACTTTCCCAATAACTTTAGTCCTTTTGCTCACATTAGCCGGAAAGGTGCACAGCGATTGGCTAAGAGAACATACATGTACATGTAATATAGCTCATTCTGGGAATAAGGTGGTTGGGTCAGAAGATGTGTCGTAGCTATCTCAATCTGACTCACGGGGAAGGCGGCATGCATCAGGGAAAACCTCCCCTGCTTATTTTGATCCTGTATCACTTCGTAATCAAAATAAGCAAAATAAGTTTGCCACACCTTTTTAAGTGATCCTGTAGTGATAATGCCGATATATGATCACTTCAGTATCAGAGCTCAGGATCACACCGGTATCAATGACAAACCGAACCGAACCAAAATTTATAAATCTGGATCACATAAGGAATTGAGTCAATTTACAGGCACGCTAAACCGGTAAACAAAACAGCAGGGATACATCCGATTGTGTACTAATCTGACTAAGCGATCTGACTAAGCAAGAACTACCAAAACAATTTTTTGTCTTTATTTAATTTAGCCGAAAGGAATCTTTTTTTTTTTTTTTTTTTCTTTTTTTGGAAATTCCGTAAATATCAATCCAAGACCCCGGTACTCGTACATCTCACTCATTGCACCAACTCACGGGTTGCCTAAATGGCCCTACATACATGGTAGTCATTCTGACTCATTCGTGTTTCATTCTTCGAGCGCTTCAAGGTCCAGGTCAGCAATGGGCTGCGTTACGACCACATTTCCTGGGGTATGGATACTGTACCAGTTCAGTTTGCAGTATATGGGTAATAAAGAATACACACCTGGCTTGGGCGAAGATGTCTGCCATCATGAGGTGATAGACACCCTCCCGGTTCACGCAGATGTGGTTAAGGGTGTTGACATGCCCCAAATAAACGTCAAGATAGGTGTTGGCTGAGAACTCTGTGACCTGTTGCTTGCCATTACGCCACTCATAGAGGGTGGCATATAACTAATGATATGGATTAGTACAATACCTAATAATAAATTAAAAGTGTCTTACCGCTGTCGCAACGAGGGCCACCATTGAGATAGGAACCTCCTGATTTATGTCGCCATCAGGGCCTTGATGTGTTGGGAACTGGTCTTCAAAACGGGTGGCCAAAGAGCTGCTTCCACCAGTGAAATAAAGATCCCGAATGATTGAGATGATGCGGTCATTTCGGTAAGGCCGCGTGCGCCTCGGGAGACCCTCTGGTAAAGTGCCCTGAAATATTGTTAGTTTGGGTCGATAACCTATTTGACACTCACCACAATCATCGCAAATGGGAATGTGTAATTGTAGTTAATCAGTTGCTTCTGAATTCTCCGAGCGATTTCTGTTGCACCGCCAAATGCGTAGATCTGTGGAATGCAGAGAGCACCACAGCACTCCTTGACTTCAGCACGAATCCGGGACATCCGGGTACGTGGCTGTCAACAGATTTAGCCACGTTGTCAGTGTCTCGTATGTAATACTAGAACATACAACAGGAAGGAGGTGGGCGAGGTATTCGGCGTCGTGTTGGAGTCGCTCGCAGATGATTGCTGCATCACTCTGATGACTCTCAGCAGCGGTAATGAGAGAGTCGCGTGCAAAGGAAATGGCATCAGTTGTGTCTGGGAATGCATCAGTGAGCACGAGATATGCCCGCATATATTCAAAGGCATCTTGGAGGACCGTGCGGACAAGCGGGAACTGGAGAGTTAGCATAACTTTCTTAGACCCCAAGCCAAATACCAGATCGGTGTCGGCGGGCCATGGAGACACGGGCCCAGCTGACTCTTGCATCGTGGGTTGGACCGCCGAGGTCGATCCTGGCAGTGAGGCCACTACCGCCTCGGCGTCAGTCATTAAGAAAGCAACAAAAACGAACCGAATACCTGAGAGCCCAGCTGACTCTTGCATCGTGGGTTGGACCACTGAGGTCGAGACTGGCAGCGAGGCCACTACCACCTCGGCATCAGTCATTAAGAAAGCAACAAAAACGAACCGAATACCTGAGAGCCCAGCAGTTAACTCCAGTGTGGGGGGTGGTACATGGACAGGAGTACCGCCAACAGACTGAGAGACAGCCTGCCCACTGCCGCTGGCACTGCCAGATGGGTCGCTAATGTGTGCACCCGAACTCTGATGGATCTGATCTGCTAGGATAGACTTTGCGACATAATCTAATCCCTGCCAGAGGGGCCGCTATGAAAGAAGATATCAGATTGAAAAAAAAAAAAAAAGGATGTCGTATACTGACCTCGTTGGCGACAGCATCCGCAAATTTTGAAGGTGCACCCCGGGTAGGCTTCACCACGGGCTCATCACCCATCCAGTCCTCTTCAGTTTCGATAGGTTCGTCCACGTCAGTGTCGTGATCATTGAGGTCAAGAGGTGAGAGACCGCGCGTACTGTCACCGCAGCCGTCACCACGGCCAGGATAATAAGACGAAGCTGTGGACCGTTTTGTTTGGATGTACAAATATGATTTGTAATCGAAGGACTCACTGCGTTGCAACTTCTTCCCCTTATCCGTATCCTTACGGTCACTAGTAGTACCTGCTCCGCCGTTCTCTGGCTGAGCCACTGGCTCATTCTCACTGGGCAAAACGAGTGACATTGGCCGACTGGGGACTGGCCCTTACATATACGGTGAGCTCTGTAGTTGTTTCTTCGAGAAACGCTTACTAATGATTCGTGCCCGCTTGGCAGTGCTGGAGTGCGATAAGGATGTAGAGATGTCGACCTCGGTCACGGTACGCTTCAACCGTGCTTCTCATTATGAGAGACAAACCTAACTTGATGAATGTCTAGACTCACGTGGTACTCGGGGACTGGGTTTAGTATACGTGGGGTTGGCGATGCTTTGCTGTATGGCGTTGCCCCGCGCTGTAGTTGCGGGACTCGGACTTTGGAATCGAAAATCGTTTTCGTTTGATGGCCCTTGGGGCAGATCCATGGTCTTACTCTTCTGGGAACGGCGGGTGCGCGGCGGCATTCACAAAGTGCAGGGTGTACTAAGAATGGGCAAATTCCGACCCGTAATGACAGAGGTGGGAATGAAGACACAAGCTCAAGGTGCAGGTATGCCCTCGTTTTATATCGAACAATCATTACGCTGACCAAAAATCTATTTAGAGTTCGTACTTGGGCCCTTTCAATCGTCCCCCCTTCTCGTGGGTTTCTGCCATCATGAACACGGCACGTTTCCATTGTCATGGATGCGGTCGTGATTTTACACCTCGTGGCTATTCTCAGCACATCAGCAGGTCACTCCACGCACCCCGCTGTACGGGTAATGTGGCTCAGCATTCCACGGCGTTTCGAATGGTTCAACATGCAGGGTCTTCGCCAGCGTCGAACTCTAACCACCCTCCATGCGACCTTGGCCAAGGCCGTACTGGTGGAGAATCGAGGGTGGATCACACCGGAAATGATGAAGGTAAGCGTTGAGGGTTCATGCGAGGCAACGCTAATAGTACATGGTACAGACGTTACTGGTACTTCCAGCACGACCCAGCCCGACAACACCACAGACGCAACTGCCGCTGCCAAGACCACTGAGGGCGCCGACTCTGTAGATGCTACGGTCGCCCACGGCATGGACGCCGAGGATCCCTCCGACACAGCGGACATTATAGATGCCGACGTTTACGAGCAATTAACTCACAACGCCCAAAATTTCACAGCCTATCCCGAACAAGAGCGCTCTGTGGAACAAACGTCGCCAGCCCAGTCCCAATCCATTGAGCCGCAACACCCCCCACCAATATCCCCAATCTGTTCCGAGCCCGACGATCTCAATCCTCTTCCAGAACTGGTTGTCGATCGCTTTCCGTATGGTAGCGCTGGGGTGCCAGTACCTGGCGTGCATCAAGGCTTGTCGCTGCACCGGACTTCCCTTGAGGCACTCGGCACGTCGATCTGGGCTCCGTTTCGGTCCCAGTGCGACTGGGAGCTCGCACATTGGGCCAAGATGCGTGGACCGACATCATCGGCTGTTGCGGCCTTACTCGCTGTCCCTCAGGTATGTGTAAGATATTTCCCATTTATCCTGTCGCTAATGTGTTGTAAAAGCTTGTAGACAGGCTCGAGCTTTCATACCGCAATACGAGAGAGCTCGACGCCATCATCGACCAGGAGTTACCCGGGCGCCCACCATTCAAATGTTGGGACCTACTTATCGGGGGCGAAACACTTCATCTTTATTACAGGGATATCATACAATGTCTCCGGTCGCTCTTCGGTGATCCCGAATTGGCACGCGACATGGTGTTCGCACCTGAGCGCCATTACACCGAACGTGACCGGACTTGTCGAGTATACAGCGACATGCACACCGGTGACTGGTGGTGGGCAGTACAGGTGCGCAAATCATTGCACGTGTCGATTTGAGTACTTAATGGTCCCACCAGACGTCTCTTGAATCACGTCGGCCAGGAGCGACAGTGATCCCAGTGATCCTGTCCTCGGACAAGACCCAGCTAACCCTCTTCCGCGGGAATGCTGCATATCCTGTCTACATGACCATCGGGAATGTTCCAAAAGAAATCCGTCGAAAACCGTCGCACCGCGCGCAGATACTCATGGGCTACATCCCAACAACTAAACTAACTAGCCTCACCAACAAGGCAGGCCGGCGACGTGCCCTTGCCAACCTATTCCATGCCTGCGTGCAAGTAATACTAGCTCCGATCGCAGGCTATGGCGAAACGGGGGTTACGATGAAGAGCGGGGATGGGACATGGCGCCGATGCCATCCCATCTTTGCTCTCTTTGTTGGGGATTATCCCGAGCAGATATTGGTAACATGCACGTATAGCGGCCAGTGCCCCAAATGCGCCGTACCTCACAACCGACTTGGAGAATTTGTTAGGTTCCCACTCCGCAACTATGATCGAGCCACACAAACATATTCATTGGTGGACGAAGATGTACATGTGTTCCACGCCGCGTGTCGTGAGGTGGGCCTCAAGCCCATCTTTCACCCTTTCTGGGAGTCCCTGCCGCTTGTCAATATATTCGTTTCGATCACCCCTGACATCCTGCATCAGATGCTTCAAGGTGTAATGAAGCATTTGATCGCGTGGCTTACTCGTTCCAGTGTTTTTGGCCCTGGGCAAATCGACACGCGGTGTCGATCCTTGCCACCCAATCACCATATCAAGACTTTTTCGAATGGGATAACAATACTGTCTCGTGTCTCAGGACAGGAACACAAGGAGATGTGTCGGATCCTACTCGGTCTAATTGTAGACCTCCCCCTTCCCTCCGGACAAGTCACATCACGCATTGTTAGATCCGTACGTGCGCTCCTCGATTTCCTGTATCTCGCACAGCTCCCTTCTCAGACTACTGATACAATTACACGACTCGACGAGGCTCTGGCTCGGTTCCACAGCAACAAGGCTGTATTTGTCGACTTGGGTGTTCGCGAGCACTTTAACATCCCGAAGTTCCACTCTCTGATGCACTACAGCACGTCGATCGCACTTTTTGGTACTACGGATAACTATAACACTGAGCAGACCGAGCGGCTTCACATTGACTTCACCAAGGACGCTTACCGCGCGACAAACCACAAAGACGAATATCCTCAAATGACCACTTGGCTGGAGCGCCGCGAGAAGGTGCTGCAGCACACAGCGTTTATCAAGCGGTGGCAGCAGCCTGTGGCCGAAGAGCGGAGCAGCCAACCTCCAATTGGGCCTTCTGGCCCTGTTCCCCGCAGCATGAAGATGACCCGAAACCCATCTGCTAAGGCAGTCTCCTTTGACCACCTTTCAGAGAAACACGGTGCCATTGATTTTCAGGACGCGCTAGCAGATTTCATTGCTCGGGTCAATCACCCTGAGGCATCAGCGGCAGCCCTGAGAACGCTGGCCGCAGATACGCTGATTCCGTTCCGTTCCGTTCCTGTCTTCTACAGAATCAAATTCACATCAAATAGTACATCGACAGTCATCGACGCGGTCCATGTCCGGCCTGAACAGAGAGATACCCATGGACGCTCAGTACCATCACGGTTCGACACTGTCATTGTCCATCACCGGCATCAGCCCGGGGGTCGTGCGCAGGGGAACAAGTTCAATGGTACGTCTATTTCTGATCGGTAACTGAACCATCTAATCGCTGTAAATACTCAGGCCAGCAAATAGCCCAGGTCCGCGTCGTCTTTCAATTACCAGCAAGGTCTATTTGTCACTTATTCCCCTCTTTGACCACGGTACTGCCAACACACCTCGCATACGTCGAGTGGTTTTCCCCAATTCCAGCCACCCCCGATGCCAATAGTTTGTTGTATAGAGTATCTAGGTTGACACGCAACGGCCGGCGCGAGGCCAGTATTATTCCCGTTGATTCGATATTTTCGAGTGTACACTTATTTCCCCGATTTGGACAACAAACACACGCGTGGAACACCTTTTCAGCATTGGAATCGTGTCATTCGTTTTACATAAACCCTTTCAGCGACCGGGATATGTATCTCGTATTTTCGTAGTTAACTATCGACTGGCTGTACAATACAACATGAGGCTTGCTCAACCCTGTTGGCCGTACTTGCCTGGATCCCATCACACCAGATTTCAACCGTCGCCCTCCACATTTTCAGTCTCCGCTTCCCTTCTTGTCAATCGTGTTTCCATTTCCGTTACCCTCTCGGGCCTCTCCTACGTAGGAGCTAATATCTTAATCCAACGTTTCTGCCCCGACATCATCGGACGCACGGTAGATGGCCTTGACCAAAGCCAGCTAGAGGAGTGTAAGAAACCGAATCCACGATATGTACTCGAGCTCCATCCGTTCTGCCTCACTATTGTCTCTCCCGTATCACCCGCCCTTGCTGTCTCGGCCCCGGACACCTGCTCGATGCCACCTGATGGCCTTGCCTTGGAAACTCTGCCCAAGCCCACCTTTCGTCGCATTACTACCCGTACGTCCATCAATCACCACGGGTCCCTTTCATCCTGTCTAACTGTCTAACCCATTCAATTTCGCTTCACCACTCCCGCCTCTAACACTATCACCTAGGTGGCTGTCTCTAGCCACCCTCAAGATGCCGTTAGAGGTCACACGGTTCGTCGCACTTGCTGTGGGATTCGGAGGAGGATTTTTATTGTCGTGCGTCATTGTGTCTCAATTTCTTTGGTTCTCGGGCGTCGATCATTTACGATTCTTTCTCTTGTGTCGACAGCCCCTTGCGACCCTCTGTCGATCCCCATCCCGAGGAAGCGACTATCTTCGTGCACTAAAGAACTCATCCTCATCCCGTGGCAGTGACTATTTTCGTGTGATAAGGAGCTCGTTCCCATCCCGAGGAAGCAACCTATCTTCATGTACTATGCCTGATCACTTATTCGGACGGGACCACCAAGTCAAACACACTGATTTTCTCACCCACCTCTAGTTCGATCCCCACCAAATTAAATACACGATGTCTAGTGCTACTCCTTAATGTACTCGAACTTTTTCTTTGTTAAATTCCCGCCACGCCGCAAAGATAGAAAAAAGACTGTCATGCCTGCCAACTGTGCGGGGTCTGATCCGGTGGCTGACTACTTTCCGAAAATGGAGGGTGAAGTGGTCTTGCCTCTTCGGACGAGCAGAGTTCCAAACCTTCCAAAATGGGACCTTGACTAAGCGTGATCGTGGTCCCGTCCAAATGAGTCCAGTCCAGTCCAGTGAGCTTGGTTGATTCCCACGCCCGAGGAACCGACTATCTTCATATGGTCTTAGTTCGCCGCTCACCCAAATAGGTAGTTACCACATAAGGCAGGCAGTTGTAATTATTCGCCCAGGATCAAAATAATCAGTGCAGGATCTCCAGAATCAAAATAATCACTTATTTATCACTCCAGTATCGCCAATAAGCACGGGAGGTTTTCCCTGATGCATAGAGTACAAGGGTTGTAATGGCCAAGCTGGCTAAACAACAAGTTAGATGCACAACCCTGTGGGGCTTTCCGGTGGATAGGTACCAGTAAGCGTGTTTGTCTCAATGGTAAGTCGTACCACACGAATTAATACGAAGTTGGTGAATTTGCTATTTGCACTTCTTAGCTGTCCAAATGGACTCGGATCTCGGTCAATGAGTTAAGGAACATATTGTGATGCCGTACCAGCAGCGTCATCGCCACCGCGATCAGGATGTCCGCTAGGGCACTCGGTATCGACCATAACTAAGATAACAAAGCATGAGGTGGTGTGTCCGCTTCTATCGAAACGAGTGTGCATACAAACAGTGCTGTCTTTGTAACCAGATACCCTCTAACAGTAAGCGACTGAACGCGGTGAAATAAGTCATTTCGGTAACTTGAAAAGTTTGTATGGAACTGACTTCGATGCCCGCCCACATTCCTGCGATTGATTGAGTCACCGAGACCTGTATTCAAGGAAACGTCAGAGGATTGAAGAATGCGGAGAGACCCTGGTGTATATACAATAGCGATGATCCAACAGACCCACGACAATCGCCTGTTCAGCGTCCAAATCCGATAACAGAAGTATCCTTGAACGATGGGCGAAATGACAGCGGTTATGATAGGAGAGTCTATGGGGGAGAAACGGGAACGCGCGAGGTGCTCTACGTCGCCAAATCCGTTAACAAACCAATAGTACATATCGGCCCCAGTCAACGCAGTTTGAGCGGTCTCCAGCACGAAGACGAAATAAGCTGCTCAGAGTTCGCCTTGACGTTAGTACAGAGTTTCCTAGTAACATCAACCACCAACCTAGAAACTTTACGGATCGTTTATCTTTTGGAAAATTGTAGCTGTATACATCTGAACGCGGGTGAGTGGAATAAGCTGAGGTTTCAACAGACAGGCCTCGTACAAATCTGGACGCAGAGAACGCCGTAAAGCGCCCAGTTGAATAGAGGGCCGAACAACTGCGTAGATTGTTGAGGGTATTAGTTGGGTAACTTGAGTTGACAACAGAACGAGACCAGGCGTACAAGAGGAGCAGCTCTGCGAAACGATCAAGGACTGTGAGGTAAACATAGTATCGTCAAACTCGAACTTACACTTTGACGACATCGGGGGAAGCTATTCGTGACTCAGGGTATTCAGCCATTAATTCTGTTGACTCGAGGGCATGGACGGGAAGTAGCGTTATGGAGAAATGGGGACGGGGAGGCTGCGACGTCGTTATGGACCACAAAGAGGGTTTTATAATCCGAAAAGTCGGATTGCAAGTGCGGACGACTCGGAGACTAAGGTACCGACTTGGCCCAGAAGTCACAAAGACAGAAACTTGGGCATCATGATTACCTCCATGCCAATCACCTTCGTCCTTGGCGATGACGGGTATTGGCTAAGAGAGCACAGCTTCTTCTCAGAACCCAAGTCTGTACACTGGGCGCTTGCGCCGCAAGGAAATATTCTGGTGACAGGGTCGCATTTAATAGGTTTGGGATACTGCATGACCCACTGGTTCGATGACTAGAGCGCCGAGAGACGTGAATGATCCGTGGGTAGTGGATACTTGATATAAGGCTCCATGCGGACTAGTAGTACCATAAGGGGGCGTAGTCATACCCTGTTCTATGCGGCTTGTGTGACTCACTACCTGGGCCATGGTTAGCGTTGGTACCAAGGTCGATAGTACTATCTGAACGGGGCGTTCACCATAGAATCGCGGGTTGCAGAATAGCGGTGCTTCAATTATCATTGATCATACAGTACGTCAATCACATACCGGTCCGAGTCATGAGCCGGACAACCCTACAACAATACACCGTGACAATCTCGAGCACCGTGACACCAGTAAAGTGTTGGTTCTTCATTACACCCACCTTTAATAGTGTCATGACGTCCCCACGGTCAATTCGACCGTGGCGCTTGATATTGACTCGGACTCGGATACAATGCCACAATTTGGGACATCCCTCCCAACCAAGACTTTGACGCTGCGGGCCCTTGCACGGGCGGGTAGAGTGGTCACCGGTCATCCAGAAAAGCATAGGCACACGACGGACAGTATGGAAGATAGCCCAACAGCAGACATCGTCCTGGCCGTGACAGAAGCTGGGGTAAATTTCCCGAAATTTTCCCGAAGAACGCATGGCTACTGCTCACATTCACGTGAGGACGGGGGCGTGGGATATTCACGGTCTACCATGCGACGATTAATGAAGTCGACGCGACACAGGCCCAACCAACGCAGATGCAATGTATCTTTTTTTTTTTGAACCGCAGATGGCAGTGTATCGTCACCTGAAGGAAGCGAATCCCCGCCGCGATGCAATGATATCCTATCATAATCTATACATCTCGTTCTTTCGGCCGTAATTTTAGCGTGCCTAGTGTCCACTCGCGGTCTTCAGGAAGCGTATGACATTGCCTGAGATGTGGTTGTCGGGGCGAAACCAAGCCATTCAGAAACATTATAATCGGACAACATTTGTGACGGGAAACTGCACGCACCAGAGACTTTTCAGTGCTGGTGTCACCACCTTTACTGCTGTCTAGGTTCCTCGGTCGGGGAACGGAGTAATTGTCAATTGTTGGTGTTCGCGGCCGTGGTTCAGGTACGGCTAAATGGAGAGATGACAGTGCCGCGGTGGCGCGGTCGAAGATCATGGGGTCAGGGCTATCACCATGTTCGGGTAATACTGGGTGTTCGCGGAAGTAGATGCGATTGTTGAGGCTCACTAAGAGCGTGTTGGAGTACCTGAAGTATGTGTCAGCGTTTTGGCTCAAACAGAGTACGTAATGTTTCACTCACACCTTCCCAATAACCTTAGTCCTTTTTCTCACATTAGCCAGAAAGACGTATAGCGGTAGGCCAAGAGAACACACAGGTACATGTAATATAGCTCACCCTGGGAAGGACGTGATCAGATCAGAAGGTAGGTCATAGCCTATCTCGGTCCAACTCACGGGAAAGGCAGCATAAAGCACAAGGATTGTGATGGCCAAGCTGGCTAAACAACAAGTTAGATCCACAGTTTTGTGGGGGTTTCCGAGGGATAGGTACCAGTAAGTGTGTTTGTCTCAATAGTAAGTCGTACCACACGAATTATTACGAAGCTGGAGAAGTTGCTACTCGCCACTCTTAGCTGCACAAAAGGATCTCGGTCGATTTAGTGAAGGAGAAATAGCTTGGGTGATGCCGTACCAGCAGCGTCATCGCCACCGCGATCAGAATGTCCGCCAGGGCACTCGGTATCGACCATAACTAACACGACAATTATGAGGCGGTATAGCCACTTTGACCGAAATGGGTGTACATACATATACACCTGTCTTGGAAACCACATACTTCCTAGCCATGAGTGACTAAATGTTGTGTAAGATAAGATAGTTCGGTAATAAAAAAAAAGTGTATTGTACTGACTGTGGTTCCTAGCCATATCGCTGCGACCACTTGAGTCACCGCACTCTGTACTCAGGAAAACGTCAGGAGCCTGAAGGATCTGGGGACGGTCAGAATACTTACGATAGCGATGATCAAACAGATCCATAACGAACGTTTGTTCAGCAGCCAAATTCGATAACAGAAGTATCCTTGGACAATGAACGAAATAACTGTGGTCGTGATGGGGGAGTCTATGGGGGAGAAATGGGAGCGCTTGAGGCGCTCTACATCGCCAAATCCATCAACAAACCAATAGTAGATATCGGCCCCAGTCAGTGCAGTTTGAGCGGTCTCCAGTAGGAAAACGAAATAAGCTGCACAAAGTTCGTTCAAGTTGACGCTACAGAGCTTCCGAATAACATCTAATACCAACCTAGGAACTTTATGGATCGCCTGTCTTTTGGAAAATTGTAGCTGTATACATCTGGACGCGGGTGAGTGGAATAGGCTGAGGTTTCAACGAACAGGCCACGTACAAGTCTGGACGCAGAGAACACCGTAGAGCGTCCAGTTGAATAGAGGGCCTAGGAGCTGCAGAGATTTTTGAGGACAGGTTGCGTGGACAACAGAACGAGGCCAAGCGCACAAGAGGAGCAGCTCTGCGAAACGTTCAGAGACAATCAGATAAACTACTAACAACACTTATCGCCAGGCCAGGACTTACTCTTTGGTGACGTCCGGGTAAGCTGTTTGTGAGTTCGAGTTTTCAGCCATTAATGCTGTAGATTCGAGGACACGGACGAGGGACCAGCGTTATGGAGAAGTGAAGTCAGAGAGGTTGCTGACCACAAGTGCGGTGGTTTTATAAGTCAGACTGCGAGCGCAAACAACTCGGAGATAAAGATGCCAACCTGGTCGAGGATTCATAAAGACAGAAACCTCTGGCGCACTACGGCTTCCTTACTAGTAATCACCTCCGTTTTTGGCGATGAAACAGGTATGGAATAAATGCACGCAGCTTCTTCCCAGAACCGAGGTCTGTGCAACCGGCATGGCTGCCTACACCGTAGAGGCATTGCCATCCTTGTGACAAAATTGCGTCCATTAGATCTGAGATACGAACCTTGATACGACCCTTGATACGACCCACAAGTTCGATGACTAGCGCCAAGAGAAGCGAATGATCCGTGGGACGTGGACTCTTGATGCAAGGTTCCACCATTATAACTACTTCTGTATGTCGCCTTCGTCAGCAACGGTATAAAAGTGGCCTAGGGCTTGGATTTGGGTCGTTGCAACTGGTATGTGCCACCAGTTTTTCGCCAAAGCGGGGGCGCCGTACACACATTTGCGGAATGGCGATGCATATACCATACTGTAACTTACATCAATGCATCAGTCACGAGCTAGACGAAAAAATAATTCAACTATCCAGAAAAACGAAGGGTTTTCACCTTATTTTCACCTCAGCTCCTTGCCAGATGTATGTTTCCCAGTTGTTTCCCAGTTACTGGAACTTCAGTCTGGAAGACTGTAATACAGTAATAATGTGTTGAGACTAGTTAATTACAGTTCAAGATCACGGGAGGCCGAGGTCAGGCACAAGTGCATGCACTCTCCTCATTCGTCTGCGGTCTCAAGACACTGGCCCCTGCCCAGGGTCATTTCCACCATCACATACGATCTATGGGACCGCCAGCACCCTCACTGCGGTGCCAGGCCTCATCACCGAGCCGCCAGGCTAGATACGTTCCTTGGGCCACCACGAGTGGGCGATTTCGGCCGCAGCGCGTCATCCAACTCTGCAACCACGCCGTTCGTCAGCGCAGGTTTCGGGAGGATGTTCCGTAACGGCCTAACGGGTGTCATTGGCGTAACAACATGGCGGCTCCCCTGTCCTGGTCTCAGTGCTCGGCGCGGTAGGTACTGTATATATGGTAGGTGACGGACAAGCCGGTGTTTTATTCTCAGTGGCGCGCATTGATTTCGGCCTGAGCACAGGGAAAGGGGAGCATCATCTTTGCCGTGGATGAACTACTATGAGTCTGTCGGGCGATGCATGCTTCCGCGCGTTCCGTGTTTAGTGCGCATGAGCAAGGGTGTCACTACCAATGTATAATTGTACTACCTCGGCAAATGATATATGATACCTCAACGACCGCAAGCTCATTGTGCCAAGGATCCTGTTTGTTATCGATCACCTGCATCAGGAAAAACCTAGTGCAGTGCACTAGTTCGATCATCTCGATCGTGCTCGGTCACCTTCGGATTATGGCGTTGATTGACTTGATTCTTCGTTAAATCCATCTTGAATATCATGTCCTAATGCGCCTGTAGCACTCGATATCTTTTTTTTTTCTAAAAAAAACCTTCTGGTTCAAGGCCCAATTCGTGACATAGCTCGAACCCCTTGGCTCGAACACGCCGTGACTTGAGCTTGACCTTTGACCCTTCTCTTTATGATTAACACAGATGCCGTCGTGATACCCCTGACGCGTCTAGAAAGCACAGACCTTGGCACGGATACACGACAGACTGTAGGGGAGTGGCCTACAGCGGAGATCGTATTGGTAGCGAGGGAAGCTGGAGGTCAATACATGCTGCCACTCACATTAATGTGAGGACGAAATTTTTGGGGGCGTGGTACGTACACAGCCAACAAGGAATCGTGATAGATGGCATGCTATGTTCAATGTGACGATTCGGGGAGATGGCGCAACACTGTCCCAACCGGCCAACCTCCGCTACCGATATAGTGGAAGGTAAGGCTAAGCAAGTCCGAGTCCAGGCCAGAATGCAACGTCACCACATCATAATCTATATTACATCTCATCCTCTCGACCGTAAGGATGGAGAGACCTGCCCACTGTCCACTCGGGAGCTTCTGGAAATATATGTCATTTCATTGGGTATGGCTACAACAAAACCGAGACGTTCAGAAACGTTGGAATTGAGTAGTAGTTGTGACAGGACATTGCACATACCAGAGAATAGTTGGTGCTGGTGTCGTCGCCTATACTGCTACCTAGGTTTCCCGGTCGGGAAATGGAGTAAAGCGGAAAAATAACACCCATTGATGCCTGAGGCTGCGGCTCAGGTACAGCAGAACCGGGGGAGGGCGATGTAGTGTGAACCCTCTTGGAAACTGGGAGGACGGCGCCATTGCCATGTTCGGATGATTGGTGGTCACGGAAGTAGATGCGATTGTTGAGGCTCACTAAGAGCGTGTTGGAGTACCTGAGACGTCATCAGCGTTTTGTGCTCGCACGCGGTGGCGCGGTGTGTAAAGTGTCGCTCACACTTTGCCGATAATCTCAGTTCTCCTGCCGCATTAGCCAGAAAAGTACACTGGGACGAATCAAGAGAACATACATATACATATAATATATCTCATTCTGTGAATGGGGTGATCAGGTCAGAAGCCGGACTGTAGGGTATCTCTATGGCATCCAACTTACAGGAAAGGCGGCATAAAGCACGAGTGCCGTGATAGCCAAGGCAGCTAAACGACAAGTTAAATGCACGTCTACGTGGGGTGTTGCGAAAGATGGATACCAGTAAGGGCGTTTGTCTCAATGGTAAGCCGTACCACGCGAATTAACACGAAGCTCGAGAAGTTGTTACTCGCTCTTTTCAGCTGTTCAAGAATCCGAGTCGACACAATAAAGGACACAATAATCTGATACCGTACCAGAAGCGTCATCGCTATCGCGATCAGGATGTCCGCCAGGGCGCTGGGTATCGACCACAACTAGCAAGGACAAGACAAAGCATCAGGTGGTATGGCTGATTAAACGGAAGGAATGCGCGTACGTATACTGCTGTCTTGGTAACCATATACTCCCCCCCAAGTGCTAGTGACTAAACGCTATGTGAGCAAGACGATTCGGCGAAGGTGTGTATAGTACTGACTTGGACGCTCGCCCACGTCGCTGCGGCTGATTGAGTGACCGCAGCCTGTGTTCGGGAAAACGTCAGAAGCTCGATGGATGTGGGCATAGTCAGGAATACATACGACAGCGATAATCCAACAGATCCATGACGACTGTCTGCTCAGCACCCAAATTCGATAACAGAAGTACCCCTGAACGATGAGCGAAACAACTGCGGTAATAATAGGAATGTCTATGGGCGCGAAATGGGAGTTCTCGAGGTGTTGCACATCGCCAAATTTGGCAACAAACCAATAGTACACATCGGCCCCGGTCAACGCAGTTTGAGCAGTCTCCAGCAGGAAGACGAAATAAGCTGCTCAAAGTTCACCTTTAAGTTGATGTCACAAGTGTCCGAGGAATGTCGAAGACCGACCTAGAAACTTTATGGACCGTCCGTCTACTGGGAAGTTGTAGCTATATACGTCTGAACGTGTATGAGCGGATAAGCTGAGATTTCAAGGGACAGGCCTCGTACAAATCTGGACACAGAGCACGCCATAGAGTGCCCAGTTGAATAGAGGGCCGAAGATCTACAGGAATTGTTGAGGAGATCAGTTGGGTGGATAGAACAAGGCCAGACGTACAAGAGGGGCAGCTCTGTGTGAAGACCAGCAGATTATGAGGAAGACAGCTACTGCAGTATCATCGAACTTACAGTTTGATGACATTTGGGGAAGCGGTTGGTAACTCAGAGGGCTCGGCCATTGCGCTGCAGTATATGACGAGATTTGGGGATGGGGACTAGCGTCACGAGGCAGTGGGGACAGCGCAGTCGCCGCAGACCACAAGGAGGGCTTTATAATCTGATTTCTCGGGTGGTGAGTGCGAGGTCAACGCCAATGTGGCCGAGATATCATAGAAATCCCCTGTAACTGGCGCAGACATTGCTCCCGTGCCAATCACGTTCGCTTCCATCAGACGACTCGGAGACCAGGACCGGGTGTGAGTCCACTTGGAAGCTTGCTTGGAAGCGCGCCAGTGTGGCTTCTCTATCATGATCCGAGTCATAAGGTCGACCATGCAAGCGGCAGCTCCCAACGTCTGCCTGTGGCGTAAAAGAAATACAGCCACATTGACGGCATTGTGCACATCAAGGATAGGGCACGATCCGCAAGTTCGATAACTAGAGTGCCAAGAGTAGGGAATCCGCCGTGGGACGTCGACGTTGACTCAGATATTTTAATTGATGCAAGGCTTCATATGGGTAGCACGAAGAGAGGGCGTGGCCCCGATCAGTGATTCCTGTACATTTCAGTGATCCTTTTAATGTATCATATGAACTTGAACCGAATGAAGGGGAGTTCAAGGGGGAGTTGGAACTTCGAGAGGCACCCAGGCACGGCCGCGCGCGCCACTGATTCCCACGAGTCACGGTCACGGTTACAATGGCGGTGGCGGTGCTGATTGCGTTGATCATCCATCATGGCCAGACGACATCCCTACAGTATGCAGTGACAACCACTAGAACACGCCAGGTGTATTGGCCATTCTTCATTATACCTATCTCGAATATCACCAGGTCATAGCCTCGGCATTTGATATGGGTCTAGAATCCAGTCCGTGACACGGCTTTGGGGATCCTGTCTCCTACAGCTGCTCTCGAGATAGCCACTGGCAAACGTGTTGACTTCGAAACTTGAGTTCGACGAACCCGTTCAGATGCCGAGCAGCTCTACAGATTTCTGGAAGATATCAAAGCCTGTGCCCACCCGGGCCCGCGCGGCTGTGGCTGGGAGGATGACTCGCAGCACTCCACTACTAGTATGACGGACCTCGTATTGATACGGACCTCCACACGTCCCACGAGTACCCCATTCGCTCACTCTTTATATGCACATACTCCCATCAGGACAAGCTACCTAATATCATACTTCCATCACGGAGCAAAATATCCGACTTCACAATACACATACGACGGGTTGGGGAGATCAAGACGGTCGACGGTGTCGACGGTATAGAAAATTATTTTACTTGGTGTTTAACCCATCTCATGCCATTCAAGGTCAAGAAAGAGCCCCATTGCCGACTATAGCTTCCCCACTGTGACGATGACAGTGGGTCTAGTCATGGGACATAATGGATCAGAAGGCAGGGCGACAGCTCGTAGAATTTACCCTTATAGGGTTAGGGTTTGATCAATTCTTTTATGATAGCCCTCCAACGTTGATTGGATTTTCTCCCAACTTTCACCCCGAGCCTCAAGCGACTGACGTAGTCCCCCACTGGTCATGCGGAAGGAACAGATACACGGTGAATGGAAGGGATATCACCCACAACTGAGGTCAGTTATGCCGGTTCTGGGACAAAGAGAAGTTGAAGGTCAGAGCCGTATCATGAGGTGTGCTTTTACATTAACATGACGACGACTACTTGGGGACACGAGACATGGGACGTTAGTAGTCTATGCGGAACTAAGAACGATTACAGTGAAGTGTGAAGTGTCCAATGCGATGGTTCACGTATCAGCGCAGCACAGAGCCCCGGGCCGACTCACCAGCGGAAAGTCACATCAAAGTGGTAGCAACCAGGAGTAGGCTCCATTGCAATGGCCTCGCTCACTTTCATCATAACACGTAGCCCTCGTTCTATCGGCCGTGAGTAAGGGGCAACGTCTCATCCGTAGATTCGGGGTCGTCAGGAAGCAAATGACATCTCCTAGAGCGGGACTGGATAGTGAACCGTGCCTTTCAGAAACGTCGGTGATAGCAGCTGTAACGGGAAATTCTTCTCACCGGAGACCAGGGAAGGCTGGTGTCGTCGCCTTCGCCCATATCCAGCTCCACCGTCTGGGCAAGGGTGCAGAGCCGGAAATTGTCACCTGATGGAGTTCGCAGTTGTGGTTCGGGTACGGCGAAACAGAGAGGTGATAGTTCGGTGGCGTGAACCTGGTCGGAAACAGTGAGGCAAGCGCTATCGCGATGTCCGGGTGGTTTATGTTCACGGAAGCAGATGCGATTGTTGAGGCTCACTAAGAGCGTGTTGGAGTACCTGAGACATGTGTCAGCGTTTTGGCTCGTGCGTGGTGTGTAGTGTGTCGCTCACACTTTCCCAATGGTCTCAGTCCTTTTGTTGGCATTAGCTGGAAAGGTGCACAGTGATGGACCAAGGGAACGTACGTGTATGCGTAATATAGCTTATCCTGTGAATAAAGTGATCGGATCAGAAGGTGGATCGTAGCATATCTCGGTCCTGCTCACGGGAAAGGCAACATAAAGCACGAGTGACGTGATAGCCAAGGCGGCTAAACAAGAAGTCAGACGTAACTTACGTCTGTGTGGAGTTTCCCAAGGTACATGTACCAGTAAGCGCGTTTGTCTCAATGGTAAGCCGTACCACGCGAATTAACACGAAGCTCGAGAGGTTGCCACTCGCCTTTCTCAGCTGTACAAAAGAAACCTCAATCGATGTAGTAAAGGACCAAAGAACGAGATGCCGTACCAAAAGCGTCATTGCCACTGCGATCAGAATATCCGCCAAGGCACCCGATATCGACCATAACTAACAAAATAAGGTATCAGGTGGTACGGCCAACTAAACCTGAACGAGAGTGCGTACGTATAGTGTTGCCTTGGTAACCATATACTTCCCCCCAACCATGAGGGACTAAAACGCTGTGTGAAAAAGACGATCCGGCGAAAGTACGGTACTGACTTTGGTGCTCGCCCACGTCGCCGCAACTGATTGAGTCACCGCAGCCTGTGTTCAGGATTACATAAGAAGCTCAAAGAATTCGAGGACAAGTCAGGTATACC
Organism: Lactarius sanguifluus; assembly: GCA_021527775.1. Lineage (NCBI taxonomy): Eukaryota > Fungi > Basidiomycota > Agaricomycetes > Russulales > Russulaceae > Lactarius > Lactarius sanguifluus. Next base: position 101,162 of record JAKEYF010000060.1, read on the forward strand.
TACGACAGCGATGATCCAACAGATCCACGACGACCAGTCGTTCAGTGTCCAAATTCGATAACAGTAGTATCCTTGAACGATGAGTGAAATAACTGCGGCAATGACAGGAATATCTATGGGGGTGAAATGGGAATTCCCGAGGCGTTCCACGTCGCCAAATCCAGCAACAAACCAATAATAGATATCGGCCCCAGTCAGTGCAGTTTGAATGGTCTCCAGCAAGAAGACGAAATAAGCTGCTCAAAGTTCGCCTTGACGTCACAGAGCTTCCGAGTAATGTCGAAGACCAACCTAGAAACTTTATGGATCGTCTGTCGTTTGGAAAATTATAGCTGTATACATCTGAACCTCTGTGAGTGGAATAGCTGAGCTTTCAAGGGAAATGCCTCGTACAAATCTGGACGCAGAGAACGCCGTACAGAGCCCAGTTGATTAGAGGGCCGAATAGCTGCATACAGAGTTAGGGATTATCAGTTGCGCTGATGATAAAATGAGGCCAAACGCACAAGAGGGGCAGTTCTGCGGAAGATCGTGTGACAAGTGGGAAACCGCTAATATAAGATTACTGAACTTACAGTGCGATGACGTCCGGGGAAGCAGTTGGTGACTTAGAGGACTCGGTCATTCGATTCATGTTGTAGTAGACTTCGAGAAGTAGACTATGAGCAGTGGGGATAGTAAGTTTGTTTGACCACAAAGAGGGCTTTATAAAAATTGTGAGCGAGAACGAGATCAAGACACCCATTTGGTCGGGAAATGATAAAAACAAACGCTCCCATCAGGCGCAGAAATTCCTATCGTTCCAATCACTTTCGTCCATGGCTATGAGACACGTAGTACGAAACAGAAGGGTGTAGTTTAGGAAGAACCTCCCACTGACAGCGTGTTGAGTACAGTCGAAATTGTCATAACGCATAGCATGATAATGCATAATTTTAATAACGCATAGGGTTAGGGCTCTGAATCATTGAATACATAGGGAAGCGCCGGTAAAATTGCATAATGCATAATGCATGGAGAGTTGGCCATCAAATATGCGTTATTGAGCCCGAGTGTGCCTCTGAAATTGCTCATTGTGACTCAGAATTTTCACTTTTCCTACATTTTCCTTTGGCCCAACATGCCCATTGACCAAACTCACAAAGTCCGAGCCAAACTTGGACCATATGCCTCAAAACCTGGTCCAAAGGCACCTCAGAAGGCACCTGCCACATCAGCCATCTCCGCCAAAACCCGTCAACGCAAGAATCTCACAGTCAATGACTGGTTGACAGTTTTTGCCTTCATTGATGCCAATGCCGGCATCTCACAAACAAGTGTATGCGATCACTTCCATTCCCTTGCCAATGGTGCCCTTGAGTTCAACCAAGCAACACTTTCACGGAAGCTCAAGAAACGAGAAGAAGTTGAAGCTTATGCAACCTCATTTCCAAATGCGGCATCAACCAAATGTGAGCGCATCGTCACCCATCCCGATGTGGATCAGGCCCTGTATCTCTGGGTCAAGTCAATGGAAGCTAAGAAGGAGATCGTGACGGGCTGCATGCTGTGTGCAAAACGAGGGTTTTTTGAGCGGGAACTTAGGGTGCCTGAGGAGGCTCAGATGCAAGGAGAGGGGTGGTTGGCGTCATTTAAGAAAGCGTAAGTGATTTATTAATCTGAGACTCATTTGTGGCTAATGAGACAATAGATATCAGATCTGCGAGACCAAAAAACATGGTGAAGCAGGCTCAGTGGACCATGCAGCAGTTGTCGCTGAACAAGCAAGAGTCCGGGAAATTCTTGCTCAGTTTGCACCAAAGGATCGGTTCAATCTTGATGAGACAGCATTGTTCCCTTATGCAGTCCCTGACCGCGGGCTGGCAACTGTTCACATCAGCGGAAAGAAGATTAATAAATTCCGGATCACATTGACCCTCCTCTGCAACGCAGATGGCTCACAGAAGTTTCCGATCTTCTTTATTGGCAGAGCCAGGCACCCTGTGGCATTCAATTGACAAGACCCAAACCGGGCAGGATTCCGCTACCGACACAACAAAACTGCATGGATGACATCCCAGTTTTTTGACGAGTGAGATCTTACCCGTACAACGTGATGTCCCACTTATCCCACCCAAGGTACATCCGAGAACTTGACATTGTGATGCGTCTGCAGAGTCGGAAGGTTGTTCTATTTATCGACAATTTCAGTGGTCACAACACCGAATACAAACCAACCAACATCAGATTGGAGTTTTTCGCACCAAATCTGACCGCATTTGTCCAACCACTTGACGCTGGGATCATCCGCTGTTTCAAGGCTCACTATCGCAAATTGTTCTGTCAACGGGCTCTGGAACTCGATACAATTGGAAAGGAAAACATATTCGAAATCAACATTCGCGAGGCCATGCTGATGACGAAAGAAGCCTGGGATGCGGTTCAGCCAACGACAATCAAAAACTGCTGGAACCATACAGGAATCCAGCGCGACCCGATCATGCTACGCATTCCAGCAAGGCAAGGTCATGGACACGGAGTCAGTCAAACTCAAGGTCAAACTTCACTGGAAGCGTGGAACATCCTCGAAGAACTCGCGACATCACAGAAAACCTTACCGGAAGCAGAAGATGCTCTAAAGAGTATCTATGGCAGCACATACCAGGACTCAGTCTGGCGACCAGCCCTTGCTGCACTCACGGGATCCGAGACAACAGAAGCAGCTCTTGACGAACTGGAAAAGTTCAAGGCTGCACAAGAGGCCGCAGCTGAAAACGGCGCAGTTGAAATGGGGGCCCGGGATGAGCCAATGACGGTGGTGGAAACCGAGCTTATGGAAGCAGTTTCAGAACTCAAAACTCGCCGCCGCATTTTCGGGCCACTTCCGAGTCTTGAGGACCTGGTAAACCCTCCTGGTGAGCTGGAGAGTGGCGAAAATCCCAATAAGTTCATGAGCGATGCTGATATCATTGAAGTGGTGTGTAGAGGAGTTGATGGGGAGGTAGAGGAGGAGGGTGACGATGACGAGATCGAGGAGTGCCCACCACCTCAGATGAGTAGGGCGGAGATGGCTAAATGCTGTGAAACTCTCAGGTTAGTCTGTATTGATGCGGGCGTTGAGGCATCATATGAACTCTCCAAGGTTTTGAGGAAATTTGAGGCCCAGCTGAGGACAATGGATTTGCGAATGAGCACCCAGCAGAGGCTGGATGGGTGGCTTGAAGCTGGTGCATCGTCGTCATCGTTGTAGACACTTATCGATTGCTTGCTGCGGCACTGTATGCGGAAATCCCCGGACTGTGGGAAAACCGTGGTCTTGCATATTTCTGATAACGCATAGCCTTTTGGGGCTGAATCACGTTATGCGTTATGACAATTTCGACTGTATATCATATATCACGTGTTACCATCCCCTTCGTTTTGTTCCTTCGCGTTACGAATTTGCAGGATGCCCGGATGCACCGTTTCTCAGAGCCTTTCTCAGAGCCTCAGATGGACCAGATTGAGCTTTATATACCACCCATCCACGAATTGCAGGAGCATCACCAACTCCTGGACCCTCGGTCGGCCATACAACTTCCCATTATGAGGTGACAGGCTCTCATCAGCTGCAGGCATCAAGGATGATGCGCACGACACCACAAGTCCAATGACTGCTTTTAAAGAGCGGAGAACGGAGAGATGTGAATACGCCGAGCGTAGTTACCCAACTCAGTTCAAGGCCGCTTGTGGTGTACTATGAGTCTACTACTATCATAGGCCAATGCGTAACACCCCAAGCGTAGATGCATAAACATACCGGTCATGCTTTTGACTATCTAGTTTACACGCGGCTCTTTGTACACATGTAGATGGAGACACCCTCTATGAATAGAGTGGGAGGAGTTCGAGAACCATGGTAGAATGGCAGACCCAGACAACCCACGGGTTGACGATCATTTGAGCATGCCGGCATGATGCATTGATTACGTGTCACATTCTTTACACCGCCCGACACCGCCCGAACACGCACGCCGTGACTTACTGTAATCATCAACAATGTCCTCGTCATCATTACCACCATATTACAGAAATGTGAGGAATACTTTTTGGGACCCGAGACATCCACGTTCTACGCGAGACGTGTGCCATTCCCAATGCAAAGATTCGCATATTCAACGAGACACAGGGTCCGACCCTGCGGCCAATCTCCGTTGCCCATGTAGTGGAACAAAGGTGGCATCAAGAGTAGCAACTGAGCCAAGCCGCATTGCCATGACTACCCACTTCTCACTATATCCCATACTCTTCGTCCCTTTGACCATGGATGGGGGACAGCGTGTCGACCGTACACTCGGGGTCACCGGAAAGTAGATCACCCTTCCTAAGGTGGGACTGGATGATGAACCGAGCCATTCAGAAACGTTGGAATCGGATAGCGGCTGTAATGGGGAACTGCACTTACTAGAGACCAGTTAATGCTGGTGTCGTCGCCTTTTATCCTATTTAGCTCTACCGTCTGGGTACTTGTGGAGAGCTGGAAACTGTCGTCTGTTGGTGCTCGCGACCTTGGTCCAGTTCCGGCGAAATGGAGCGATGTCACTGCCGTGGCACGAAGTTGGTCGGAATCCAGGATGCTTACGCTATCACCACGTTCGGATGATTGGCGGTCACGAAAGTAGATGCGATTGTTGAGGCTCACTAAGAGCGTGTTGGAGTACCTGACACATTCGTTAGCGCTTTGGCTCGTATATGGTGTATAATCTGTCGCTCACAGTTTCCCGATAATCTCACTTCTGTTGCAACATCAACCGTAAAGGCACATAGTAGTGACAGGTCAAGAGAACGTACGTGTATACGTAATATAAATCGTTCTATGAACGAAGCGATCGGATCAGGCGATGGATCGTAGCATATCTCGGTGCGACTTACGGGGAAGGCGACATAAAGCACAAGGGTCGTGACAAGCGTGCTAGCTCAACAAGAGGTCAGATGTACGTGTGTGTGGTTCCAGGAGATAGGTACCAGTGAGTGCATTTGTTTCAATAGTAAGCCGTATCACGCGAACTAATACGAAGTTGCAGAGCTTGCCACTCGTCCTTCTCAGCTGTGCAAAAAGATCTCGGTCAATGCACTAAAGGATCCAATAAGGTGATGCCGTACCAGCAGCGTCATCGCCACCGCGATCAGGATGTCCGCCAGGGCACTCGGTATCGACCATAACTAACAAGACAAAGTATCGGTGGTATGGCCACTTCGACCCAAACGAGTCTGCGTACATATACACCTGCCTTGGTAACCGCATACTTTCCAACCATGACCGCCTAAGCGCTGTGAGATAAGCCATTTCGATACTGTAAAGTGAGTCTGTGTAGAACCGACTGTGATGCCCGACCACACCGCCCCGACTGATTGAGTAACTGTACTCTGTACCCAAGAAAACGTCAGCAGTGTGAAGAAGGCGGGGAGGGTCAGAAGTACATACAACGACGATGACCCAACAGATCCACGACGACCGTCTGCTCAGCACCCAAATTCGATGACAGAAGTATCCTTGAACGACGAGCGAAATAACTGTGGTAATAAAAGGAATGTCTATGGGGGCAAAATGGGAATTCCCGAGATGTTCCACGTTGCCAAATCCATCAACAAACCAATAGTAGGCATCGGCCCCAGTCAGTGCAGTTTGAGCGGTCTCCAGCAGAAAGACGAAATAAGCTGTTCAAAAGATGCATTGGCCTCACAAACCTTCCGGGAAATGTCGAAGACTAACCTAGAAACTTCACGGGTCGTCTGTCTTTTGGAAAATTATAGCTGTATACATCTGAACGTGTGAGTAAAATAAGCTGAGCTTTCAAGAGAAAGCCTCCTACAAAGCTGGACACAGAGGACGCCGTAGAGCGCCCAGTTGAATAGAGGGCCGAAGAGCTATGTGGATTGTTGAGGATATCAGCCGTATGGACAACAGAACGTGGGCGGAACGAGGCCAAACGTACAAGAGGGGAAGCTCTACGGAAGAGAGGGGGGAATGAGATAAATTGCTAACACTGTAGAGTATACACCTACAGTCTCTTAATGTCCGGGGAAGCGGATGGTGACTCAGCCCTTGATATCTCTGAAGTCGAAGACATGAGCACTACAATAGCACCAAGAGGGGGTAGAGACGACGAGGGACGTGAATGTATCCACAAGGAGGTCTTTCTAATGCGAATCGTGAGTGCAAACGGGATCGAACCACGGGTGTATGACTGAAATGTCTGTCAGAGAGACGGACAACTTCCGAATTCCGAGCCAGTCCAAGCAAGCACTGGCAGCTTCGCCCATTACCTGCCTGTGCCTAAAAGAGGTTTGCTCCCCTGGTGATATGGTGACAGCGCGCCACTTGTCCGAGATAAGGTACTGTACGACCCGCGTGAGAGAACCATTGGTTTCATATTGTGATACAGCACAGAGTCCATTGACAGAGTCTCTTACGGCGAGGTTTGAATATTTGAATATCAGTTCAGGCCACCAATCCCGATACTCCCTGAAGCTCCGGCAACCCATGCCGGCGCAAATTCCGTTTACGGTAAGTGGAAGTCTGCATATGGACAGTACCAAGATACAGCAAAATCCAAAACAGGGGGCCCCTTGCGACCACATTGGACGTGCAGCCTGAGTCTGAGAGGGTGCTGTGTTAATCATGCCGAAGTTTTTCCTCACCGGATAATTATTTTATACCCCAGATAACTATTTTATAGCTGTATATTTGCGAGATACCAAATTTCTCGAGAATTTCGTACTAGGCTTAACTATGAACCCCGCACGTCGAATTTGGAGGGTCAGCGCCGGTCAGTCGTCCATGCTGAAAGGGCCCCCTGTTTTGGATTTTGCTGTAGTACTATGTATTATGACATACAGATACTGTGATAAAACTGCGATACAAGGGTGAATGTAGCGTTAGCGAAGCCTACTAAACCCCCCATTGCGCCTCTGTCAACTTTTAACCCAGTTTCGTGTGTCTTCATTGGTAGCCGTGATGTTCAGCGTTCAGCGCTTCAGCGGTCATCCAGTCATTTCCGAGTTCGCACTAGCGTACGGTAACTAGCGGATGCCGCCGTTGGGGGCAGACCTGCCGACAGACCTATATCATCGCACACGTTCAGCGGCCTTGTTTGCTGGAGCGCTTGCTGGAGCGTCACTTATTCTCACTCTGGACCACCATCAGAACAGGGTCCTGACTGACTTAGTTAAGTGACTAATACCTCATGGCACTCAGGGACCAATATTTATCTCCACTGCTACCCAGCTTTCTCACTGCAAGCGACATTTCCAGGCGGACTTGGGGTGGGGCGGAGTACTGTATACAAGTTAGACGCCAACCTTGACGCCGATATGATATTATACAGAACCACAGAACCAGGACGCCGTCCACGTAAATACCCAAGACTCTCTGAGGCCCTGTAGCTAGCATTGAGAAACGAGTAGCCTGAGAGAGCTGTGGACGGATCATATTCCAAGCATATGTATTTCTTCTCGCTGTATGTCAACATCAGTCGTGCAATCTCATAGGGTCCTCTAAGGAGCCTCCTGAGATACCGACATCACACGCACCCTGACACACATCCGCCCTGTGCAATACCACTTACGGCGCCTCGACTTTTCCGTTCCTCGATCCACAGGTGCAAGGGCGCCATGCTCATATCATCCATAGATTGACGTTATTGTGCCGAGAAGCGTGTGTGGCCTCATATCGACTCTGGTGCCCCAAAACGCAGCACGAACTGTCTCGCACGTTGGCGTCAGCTCGGGACCGGGGTATCAGCGCTTGTTCGAGTGGAAACACACGAGTGAAGTCACTGTAAGTGGTGAGATCGGCTAACCGACTCCCGATCTGCGTCGCGTATTATCCAGATACGTTTGAACGGCTTGGCCAGAAACTCTATGCTATAACAGATTCGCGTTCTACGTTCTCGAATTGGGTATGATCAGCACACTCACGGTACCGGGCGGCATATGTTACGACAGCCTGAGGAAGGCCGTTATGGTTTTGGTTGATCTTCCCTCGAGTGAAGCACGGCTAGCCGTGCTCGGGTAAGAATCGTGTGGACGTACTCGAGAAGTAAGGCTGCTATCATAGTATTGTTGAGGCGGTGAGGCGGTCGGATGTCGAGAATTCCTTGACTGAGAAGTGTAGAAACTGCAGGATTGGCAAACTCGCTTCGACGACCGAGACCAAGCGAAAACACGCAGACAGCATTAGGTCCACAGTCCACGGCGTCCTCTAGGCACCAGCCCTCCTTGAACATGGTGACTACTCTTGAGTCGAAAAGACCTCAGCGACTTAACATTCTTCAGAGTGGGCTAATAGATGCGATCGGGCACCAGGACCGATGATGAGTAGTAGTACGCACCCTCGTTTCTCTCATGGGATTCCCTGTAAACACTGTTCATACGTTTTCGTCCAGACCGGTCGGTAACTCATTCAGAGCCCGCGAAATGCTCTGATACGGTAATAACGATGTAGCGTGTCCAGCTGAGAGAACGCCCAGCGAAGCCTGAATGAACGACAGCCCGGACGTACCAAGGGGGAGGCCGCAGGCGCCTTACATATACCCCGTCAGCTCCTTCTGAAAGCGAATCTATTACCCAAAACTTTCCTTGCTCTACGTCTTCGCATGGTTTGGTCCGTGTGAACAAAGCTTTGACAAAATTTTCTTCCCTCTGCCACCCTTCCTCGACAGGGACCCGGTGGGGCGTAGGCGTTCAAAGAGTCAAGGATAATTTGGGTCTCTCTCTCAGGACGACTGTGGACCCACGAGGTGCTCAAAAAAGTGCAGGACCTTTTCGGGCGGGATTCTGGGTGGATTCGCCCAAGGCATCTACGATGATGTGAAATGGGATTTTCCACGGATTAGAGTATGTCCTTAAGGTATGGTGCATGGTGGCTAGTACGAGGGCGGGCCCGCTTGGCGCACGGCACCCGCACCACTCTGGTGTTTGATGCGGAGTTTGGCCAAGTGTTCGGCCGTGCTCTGTATGCCTTCTAAGCGCCGCGTTCCCACGCCTTGCATGATGCCTTGCTGCGGCCTTCCCACTCATTCAAGTTCTGGACTCGGCGCTTGCACTGGCACTCCCTTGTTCCCCTGTTATCTAATGCACCCTTTTCCTTGGCTCACTTTCCCTGGTATATAGCCCATGTAATTTCGTGCCGCGCCAAAGCGTGCACAACCACTTTCGATCACTTGCGACCACCTGACTGTCAGGCTCCGTGTAGCCTCTCCCAACCTCCGCACTCGTGCATGGCCTTAGCCCTTCTACACCGACGCCTCTCTTTCTCGCAGGTGGCGGCGACGTTAAGACCTTTGAGCAAAACTACATGGAAACCAACGCCATAGGAATTAAGACCCAGCTGTACCGGCTACAGGGGTCACGAACCATTGTCCTCACGCTTGTCGCGTGGAGATTCCAAGGAAATTTCAAGACCCTTGCCAAGGCCATTGTACCGTACACATGGTGCTTCTTAGACCTGTAATAACGATCACAAAATTACATTTAATCACAGGCCGAAATATCTGATTTTTTCTATGTTCTGAAGAAGCGAGTCAAAGCCACGCAACTTGCTGATAAACTCAGTTCATTGGCCCAATCAGCAGAGAAATCGGGTGTCAGCGACATCGAACGCAGCGGATCCGGAGTGTTATTCATCGCAGCAAGGCAGGCCCGACTTTTGAACCAAGATTCGCTTCGCGGTGACGTGGACAAGCGAAAATCAATATAGTCGCATGGATGGTTTTACATTCACGTCACGATGCGGTCCAAGTCAAACGCGAACCATGGCTCGGATCAACTCTGAGGCCAGGAGGTCTCGTATTCGGCTTTCGCAGGACCAAGGGCCTACACGGGAACGAACACGAACGTGCTCGGCATGCCCGGCTTCACCGTCTCTAGCTTCCAGCCTGTGGCGGCACCTAGGGACATGAACTCTTTGAGTGTGCGCTCCTTCCCACCAATGACTGTGAGCATCTGGGCGCCCTCGCGTTATTCCCATTATGCGTTGATAAAAGTGAGTCTACGCACCTGTAGGTCGAGCATCGTGAGAAATGCTCCCATACCCGCGCCGAGATTCCCAAGGAGCGGCGAGGGCGGAGGCGGAGGGCCTCCAGGGACAGCGCACACATGCAGCATGAGGGGATCGAAGATGACGAGACGCGTTGCTGGCGTCGCAGCGGCACGCAAGTGCTTGAGAATCTTAATATTGGGACCATCCAGCCAGTCGTGGAGAATAAAGCGTAGAACGAAAGCAGCGGGCCCCTTGATTGCTTGAGGCTCAAAGAAATCTTGGGCTGAAAATCGTGTCTGAGGCATAGGACTGCGTTCGGATAGAAAAAGGAACGTTACCTTGTAGCGATACGCGCCCAGATTTAACAGCTTTTGGAGCGACTTCAGCCCAGAACTGCGTAGATCCACGATAAGCAAAGGAATGCAGAGGACTCGACGACACGCTACATTTTCGGCATCCTTGACGACGGGAGGGAGATCTTGAACGATGTATTTGAGGTGTGGGAAGACTTTGTAGAGTTCATACGTGACTTTCCCAACACTGCCACCGACATCAACTACGACACTATTCGGAGGAAGAGATTTCCAGTCCAAGCTCTCGGTGTATATTGATGGAGCGAAATGGTCCGCGCTACCTTTCATTGCGGCTGTAAAGCGATTGAAGCGCCAGAGGTTGTCGGGCTCCCCGTACCACCGCCATATCGGCCCCACTTTTCCAGCAGCGAGATTCCATGGTGTGACGACGCCCTGAGGTCCATCATTGATATAAGAGCTGAGATATGCGGCGGCTTTAAAGGATTCATCCGTCCTACAAAAAAATGAATATCTAATGACAAAATGACCAAGGCAACACGTACATGTGGCCCGTGTATGCTGCAGAAGGTGCATCGTCATATTTCGTGAGTTTACTGCAAGCCGTAACATCAGACACGCAGTCAGAAAAGAGCGAAGCGAGTAATACGTGCTCTTTCTTGAGTTCCTCGAGCGGTTTTGTTTTAGCGAGGACCGATGAAATACGGTTATTTGCATACACGTCTGGGGACACCTCCGTGAAGACATGGCGACTGGCAAGGTAACGAAGGACACGGGCTAAGGCACAAATGATTCAACTACCCAAATGGGGTTCGAAAATTTCCGTACAGAGTTTGTCAGAATCGACGCCCGTTTTCGTGCTGATGTCGTTCACGTGCAGGCCCTGGAGACAAGAAATATGTGTGAAATTGCAAGGCAAACGTTCATTGGCATGTGGCGGTGCCATTCGCGCACCTTCGGGCCAGCCTCCTTGAGAGCGTCAGCGATGTTGGCCTCGTCAACTACCCCAAGAGAGGCCGACAGGTACATTGCAGGGGCATAATCCAGAATCGTTTCCTGTGGAGGCCGCACGGTCGCGATGATTTGGAACGCGGCCGCAACGACCAAGCGCGTAGTGTTACCCACGTCAGGGTCATCATCGAGGGGACTGGGTCTGAAAGGCTCGTCGAGCGAGGGAAATGAGAGGTTCTTCATCGAGTACGCAGACTCAAGGGTCTGCACACCCTGCGAGATTATTCTAGCGAGTGCTACGAGTGGGCTAGTGCTCGACATGGTAGTGAATGCACAGGTTAATAGTTTTTTTTTTGCATCACAGATTTCAAGTAAGTTATGGTTCAAATTTTGCCTCATAATGAGACGTCGACGTGACTTGCAGGCTTGCTGACGCTATGACTACGACTACGATCAGGAATACTATTCTCGCATCCGTGGCTGACCCAACTATTATCAATATTCAAAGCTCAACTGTGGCTGCGACAAGGCTTGGTCCGTCTGGAACTCGTGCTAACCCACAAGTGACTAGTGACTAGCAGCGCGCTAGTTAATGCACGTGACAAGTCTCTAAGTCAATTGTTTACGAACACTTCTGTCGACAATGCTCCAATCATGCTGTAGCCAGCTGGCAGGCCAACCCAGACGCATCGCTGCACTATTAGCAGCACTGACCGATCTAGATGAACCACGTCCCCTCTATCGTCCTCGTATGGGCGAACGACCAGGTACACTCCATCCTTTTGTGAGGCGTACTAGTGACTGCATGAACCTCCGGATATCGGATACTCCGACTCGTATCAATCGCCACTGTACAGTGGCAAATCACCATTTCAGCGCTGATGGTATCGACGTGCCCACATAAGAGTGGAAGCCCGTGTTGTTCGAGGAAGCCCATCGTCAGGCCAGTGGTCGTCAGCACCATGCAAGCACCATGAACAGACGATGGATCATGCAGTTGTGCAGTTGCCTTAGATCCGGGTTTGCTTGCCAGAATACAGCGAGGTTGGACTACCTCGGGCTTCTGGGGAATGAAAACTGGTATTGATGTTTACCAAACCTGTATCAAGGGACAGATGTACTACTAGTTGTGGTATTGGGAGGAACTGAGGTACTGTGATGGAGCTAGAACGCACCAGCTGATCAAACAAGAGATAAGATAATGCTACCCGAGTCGTTGGAATATCATTTCGGGGCCAAAGGCCATTAGCACCCGAGCGCCGCGGCGCCGGCTTGTCTTTTACCAGGACCATACTATGTCAGCTCCGTGCGTGGGCGTTATTTTCAACAGACTTCTTCTTGCGCTCAATCAGCGGTGAGTACAGTATTTTGTCTCTGAAGGAACACCACTGGCAGTCCGATGTTCGGTGCGCTTGGTGCTAGACTGCTTGTTCGGGAGTCGGGACAGCAATTGTTCCTATCATTCAAGATTGTTCCTGTGTCCGAGTCTTCAAATAGGAGGACGGCAGCCCTGGAACTCTTTGGCGGGAGTCAAGAACGTGTTGTCGCTACAAGTACATCAATCAGATCATATGCTAGTCGGGGTCTGACCTATCCATACGACACTTCCAACGAGGTGGAACCGGAGTCCAAGTCGAAATCTCAATCCGACCGCTTGTGACCGGTGGTTGATTCGATCCGCGTGCCTGATTGAACTTTTGGCGATTTTCTCTCACTACCCTGCACGTTGGAGCTGACTGATCGGGAAACCTGTCGTGAACGGCACGGAAAACGACCTGATCGGATAAAACCTGTGGAATACGAGAAGTAAATCCGAGTGGCGTTCAGGGCACAAACTGGGCGCTATAGCCTGCAGACGGGGGTGCAGCACCTTTAAAGGCATCCTTCGTGATGAATGCGGCGGTCTAACCATAGGCAACTTCCAGACTTCTCTTCAGTCCATCTCCACTCGGAAATACATGAGGCCGTTCATTACAAGGTCAGGGGAAACACGACTAACATATGCATACAAGAGACTAAAGGCGCCGGAACCTCTTTCGAAGTCACCCAAGAACATAATCTACAAATAACCCGCCCCAAACAATCTCACCAAGAGTGAACCCATTGGACTCGAACTATTCCACAATTAGTACATTATGTAGAAACGAGTGAGCCCGGGAAACGTACTATATCGAGGCAGCTCTTCGGGTCATCCACGTCAAGATTCCGAAGCTGGATAGTAAGGTGGGCAGATGCACCCCCAACGGTAAGAATAAAGTAGGGGATGCCTTGGTTGTTCAACGCCCCGGCCGCCGCCAAGCATGTGACAAGTAATCCAGCAAACACTGCAAGGATTTTTTTCACATGAGCACCAAACAACAGCGCCGTAGATTTTACGCCGGCCTGCACGTCATCACGCTTGTCCTGGCAAGCGTAGATCGTGTCTGCGTGCGCGGTTCGGACATGAGCAGGGGCACGGATTAGGAGGTTACGGCCCACCGTAGTAGAGAGTCCAACTATGGACGAATTTCTCAGTCAATGCGGAAAAAGACGTAATATTACTCACCACCACAAACCAAAGATAAGCGCCCCAGATGCGACAGGAAGTCGCGCATGCAGTGCGCTCCAAGCCACGAGGGATATCATGTTCATCGCCACGCCTAATAAGATTATGGTGTGCACACGGCCATGTGAGGGGCTGGGTCCCACATACCTAACCAGGCCTGCGGCCAGTACGTCACGCGTTTCATGAGTGGGTAGATCCCCGCCAACGGGAAGACAGTGACGAGACCCAGCTTCCAACTATCACGTGAATGCGCGTCAGCCGAGGTTCATCCAACATCCAACAACGATGAACGTACGCAAGAGAGTTGACGTGCCAGAGCATAGCGAGGAGCAACACGAGGTGTATCACCAAAAAGACGAGGGCGCCCGGAACTGAGACACGCCCGTCGGCTACGGGCCTATGCTTGGTGCGTTCTGTCGAACGGCGGTCACACAATGGGGTAAATTTGGCCTCGTGCATTTCTTACCTACTTGTCGGTCAAATTCGCGATCGAGAATGTCGTTCCATACGCAACCGGCACCTAACTATACGTGAGAATAGCCGCGTGACGAGATAACAGAGACATACTATCGTAAGAGTAGCGGCATGAGGTGGTCAACCTCTAGAAAGATATTCCGAATCGGCGCTCACCTATGCAAAAGGGCCGCGCCAACCAGACCATAGGTAAGGTCCATAGCATAGGTGTTCAGAGGTAGTGACAGTGAACGCGCCGCCATTGTCATTCCCCAGGCTAGTCAACCCAGATTAGCTAGGTCATCGGGGGGATAGCGGGTGACAGCGCACCGCACGGCCAGAAAATGAGCATAGAACCGGCGAACTTATGGACGCGCGAGAGCTCGATCTGAAACCGTGTACACTCAGTGAAACTGGGACTGACGGAGATATAGGCATATGAAAAACCCACCCATCGCCAGAAATCAGGAGGGGGTGGCGGCTTCTCCATGGGAATAACAGACGACTCGAAAGCAGTATAGGGGGATTTATACTCCTCGCTTTTTGCATCGATTCGAACGCCTTTTATTTACTACCGTGCTTACAGCATGAGCGGAGCCTGAGGCCAGGTTTGAGCTCTTGCCCGTAGGGGAAACATACCCTACTTCGCTCACGCAAATCCCATTCAACAAATCAGGCAGCAAGATCTCCAGCTCGGGGTGCGGACCCAACGCCCAAGATGAGCAGATCGAAGTTCCGCAACCGCGTGAACATTTCAGAAAGTTCCATTCCAAGGCATAGAGGTCATCAGTTCATCGTTCAGTCCTGAACTACGCACCGGATCGAAGCTGGGACCCTGTATACAGTCTAGTGGATTGATCGCAACCCCAGACCGTCTGCACATGAAAAGAAGCAAACAAAAAAAAGGAGCGTACCATAGTCACGGCTCACTGCCCTCAGGCACAAGACTCGGACATTCCGGTTCACAAGTCCAAAGATAACTTATGGTTCATGCGTGGCGTTGACGTGCCTTTCATCTCGAACCACATAGGCTTTCTGGGCATAGTTTTACAGTAGTGCCAGTTGCATGTGCTCGGGCGTAACTGCAAGCGTCTTATGTTATGAGATATAAATAATATCTATCTGGGAAGACATATTAATTGATGAGAAGAAGCCATGAGCAGGAAGTTCCTGGGTATACGGGCGTATGTTGCAAAGGGATGACGTACTTTACGTGCTGTATCATGGCCCGTCGTGCATCGTGGCAGTATCATGGCCTCGGTATTAACGACTGCCGATAAACCCACTAAATGTTCGTTCATGCCGTCGGGACACCGAGTCCGATCCGAACCGTAGTAGCGAGCTGACCACGATAGAGTACTTGAACTTGAACTTGGACCCGCCACGTTTACAGTAAAGCCAGTTGGCAGTCGCCACGGCTCCGCAACGTTCGCGTTTTTTTTTTTGAAAAAATCCGCAGCTACGTGCGCCTAGGGTAAAGACGTGGTTTCACACGGGAGTGGGATAGTGTGTGGGTAGGTGCAAGAGTGTGTGAAGACAACGTTCCATAGGGATCGCGCCAAATTTGGAATCCAGAGTGGCAAAAGCGCCGACTGGCGGCGCACGTGTGGCGTCTCCGCTCTCGGGACTTAGACCTGGATTGGTTACAGTGCCACGGCCGCAGCTCAGAAACGCGCGTGTACTTTCTTGGTCTCCAACCACGCGGGTCACCTCACCTCATAGTGCGTGTTTACTTGGCGAACGCGTGCACCAAATGATTGTTCACGCGGATATACGCGATCAGACGGACGTGAGGCAACGCGGCATCGGTATGATAGAGTCCGTCATTCTCACGAGAACCTAAATAGACTCGTACCGTCCAATAGATGTAACAGATGTGGACGCTGGGTAGGTCCTTCCATTTACTGTAACTTCATTCCTGTGAGACGTGACGATGGAGCAGAGATTATCCGTGAGTGGCGGATCATCGTGTATCGGCTGTTGCATTGTACCATCGGGGAGCCCGCATTGTCTACCCTTTTTTTTGGTTTCATTTCCGTGAGTACAGAACCCCATGTAGCACCTATACATGTTTTTTGTGTCCTCCTCTATAAACAGTTCTCTCCCCGTCCATCTAGAACCTCCCTGCAACCGAGTGGGAGCGGCATTGTATACCCTTACCAAATCGCCACGTACCCGAAGATCTTACAAGACACAGACCAAACTGTAACCAACATTGCCAATTTATCCACAGCTGTCGTGTGGCCCGGTTCTGATATCCCTGGTTTCCGTCATAAAACTCTTTCAACTGTACTCTTTTTCTATCTCGTTCAGGACTGTGGGGACGCGACGAAGTATTTTGGGACTGAAATGCGTTCCCGTACTACGCCGTGGTACGTTGCTCGCACCCAACCTGGAATAAGCCTGGTCAGGACTGCACACTTGAGCTTCTGTGATACAAGCATGTTTCTAACTACGCCGGGATACGAGATGCGGTCCCTACGATTGCACTGCTCTTTCCGGGGTTACAGACCTCTGTCCGCCGTCGCCCTGGTTCGATCTTACCCACGTCGTGGCTCCACCACTGGTACGCCATAGGACAGCAAGCCGCCCCGAGTTCAACAAGGCATCTCCGGCGCGCGCCCAGCGTACCGTACCCCTCATGGCCACCCTGAAACAACAACGTGAGATGGAGCACCGCCTCACACTTTTTGAGGAATGGGCGGCGACGTATTCTTGACGGATAAATCCCACTGGCACCAATTGAGTTTGTTTAATGGCATTTACGTAGTCGGACTAGATCTGACTAGCCATTCTTGGTAGTGCAGGATCAGCGGTTTCTATTTGAAGATGGCCGCGGTACTGATGACTTCGTCATCGTGATCACGACGATGTATTGCGCTGCCCGAGAATCGTGACATGGAGACATTGACACAACGATCTTCACCTCACTATTACAACTATTGATGTAGCTTCGAACTCCAGGGGCGTGAGCGCTGCACGGCGTGAACTGTCAATCAGGTTGGCTGTCCAGACCATTTTGTCCAAGATTTTGTCCGACCTCACTTCAGAAACCGAGTGGCCTTGCCAGTCTGTTCCGGAGATCCGATCCACACTACTGGTAGTTCCCAGTAGTGGCGCTGTGGCGCCACTACTCTGTTTCGTACGGAACATATCATGCGATTGTGCCGCGATTGTCGACCGGATGGAAGTCGTAACCAGGGTTCTGGGGCTCTGTGACTATCATAGGACCCGTGCAAGTGCCTTGAGTGGTTTTTGAGTAACTGAGTATTCCTAGTTTGCATAGGCTTCGTCGCTTCAGCGCCTGAATTGGTGTTATCAGCAATTGTAGGCTTCTGATCGCAATTATTCGACCACACCTTTCTTCTGGATTCCATCGTGACCTTCAGGATTCCCTCAGGTATCATGGTAGGAACTTGAATGGAATCGTCCCACGCTTGGTCCCATGTCATAGTGGTGGTGCCACATCGTGCTAGGCTTGGTGCTATGTTAGGCGTTGCCTTTATCGGCGAGGAGTTGTTTGCATGCAACCGGTGGACCCCATCAATCATCCGTTATAAGCTGTTATTGTTCTAAGGATGCTCGAGCTCAAGGGCCAAGGCTGCCTGGCGCTGCCTCACTGTGTCCCGGCCCAGCGTTACAGTAGCATCTGAAAAATAATAATAGTAATAATGGGCTTGAAATATAGATTACATAACTTATTTAACTGCTCTTGTCATACTGCAGAAGGAAATCTCACATGCAGACTTTCTTTCAAAATGGGGGTTCGAATTCGTTTGCATTCACGCAGCAGAAGAGGTATCAGACGATATTTATAGGGGGTCAACAATAATCAGAGTACGTCGGGGTTAGTCCAATGATCACGCGATCACGGGTTGGTAGTACTTATTTATGATACTAGTACTCGACTTGATAGGGAACGCTCAGTTTTCGCTAACTCTGCTGATGACCCTGCGTTGGCTACTGCTTCCTGCCGCTCAATGAATGCTTCGATCAAGACTACACATGTTCATGGCGATTACGCAGACCGTGAGATGCGGCATATGCCCTCGAGATGTGCATCGGGAGCAAAAGCTTGCCCGAATCCTGTAAGGTCAGGTCAACATTTCGTCTTCAGGTGCTTGAGTTTGCGGACAGCCGGTCACGGGTTCTGGAATATGACTCTGGGGGATGTATTACGCAGCGGTATGTAGGAAGGTATCTCTTCCCGGTGATATTGCGATGAGCGCCGTTTTTATCGACATGTTGAAATCACATGGGAATGTCTCCCGCTGGCCGAGCTCCGCCTACACTTCTTCCGTTCTGTCATCGTTCCAAAACAATAACTCAAAGTTCATGAGGGTTCTTTTGTTCGGTCTTGTAATCAAGGGTGGATAGGTTTTTGGAAGACCATATTCTGTTCGCTTGACATGCGACCATTCTCCTTGGAATCCCGTAATCAAGCCCGGTGGAATGTACTGTATTAGGGTTCTCTGCCGCTCTATCGCGACATCTGCCGCTTGCGGCGTGTGGCGAGCCAATGGTGAGTCCAAGGACAGCATCGCGCTGAAGCCGCGTGTGGCTCGCTCGCCACACAGGCGCTCGGCTTGTTTGACTCCTATCACTACCCCCAACTTACCCGTCCATCCCTTAGCGCATCCCGCATCTTGTCCTGAACACTTTTACTCTTTTAAATGTCAGCAAATAGTTCTGGTGGTCGCCGCGGACGTGGAGGCGGAGGCCCTCAAACCCGTGGGAATCGTGGCGGTCGAGGAGGTCGGGGAGGCGCCGATGGCCGTGGCCGTGGTGGCACCCCACCTATCGATCGAACTGGAGTTCCCAGAGGAATATGCACCTTTTATTGGTCGACTGGTGCATGCGACCGCTCGTTCGACTGCACGTTCAAGCACGAAGTAAAGTCCCAGGTGTTGGAGACTTCCTCAGTATACGCCACCGAGACCGAAGACCAATCCCCAGACTTTTTCTCCCGGGAAGGATTGGCCATGAACAACGGCTCTGAAGTGGACTCTCGGCACACACTCCGTCCGAATGAAGCACACAATCACCTCAAGCCGTACCTCGCCGACCACTTCGTGTTCCGAGATGCGAACAATGTCGAGGGATTTTCTCGGATCTTTGCAAGTGTCAATTCTCGAAACAAAGCATGGGTAAGGGTGACTCTAATCAGACTCTACGACTGCTTAAATGCTTACCTGTACTTACATAGAACTCCAATCAGGCTCAGGTTAGTCAATTTGCTATGGCGCATCTAAGGGACCCATCTCTCATACACTCCTGCGATACGTAGGCGTTCCTTGACACGATTGTCCGCGTGCGTCCAATTATTTTCAGGCGTCAATAGTTTCAGCAGTAACGTCGTGCATAGGGTAACGCGCTGCTACGCATCGGCGACGTGTTGAGATTTTCGCCGGTCGCCGTCGATGTTGGCGCTGGATCATCAACCCTATCATACCAGAAGGGGTACTTCCCAATTATCGAGGTGTGTCTCAGGCGAAGATGGAAGTTCCCGTCTTGACAATATTGTCGACGCGTCATAGTTCTTGTCATCAGACCTAGTACTGAAGACAACGATGCATCAAAATACAAAGTAAATCGCATCATGTATTCACACCAGACAATGGATCCTAATAAGCCATTTCAGCATGATATATGCTCTACTAGACCGAAACTATGACGACTTTCATTCCACTACCCGCGAATGTATGTGCGAGATGATAGAGGCCCAGACCTGGATGGATCGCTCGCCACGCTTGCCTATGTCGCGGCAAAACACACTGAGTGGCGTGGAGGTCTTCGGGACGCTTTCTACTGTTCTGTCGCAGTAAGTACAGACGTGCAGTCCTTACTCCAGTGCCGTACTCAACAGCTCTGGACAGGTATTTCGCGCGTGTCAAAAGCGCCATAAAGAATCACCCCGAATTACGTGATTTGGTTGAAGATATCTTTTCGTGGTTCAATATTTGGACTGCAGCTGTGAGGGCATCGCCTCCGACGTTCCAAGACCCCATCACCTCGTCAAGCCCGCAGATCCGGAACCTAACGTTGAGAGAACTTGAGAAGGATATCAACCGACTCAGTCAGATCGTGGGTAGAGAATACGGAGATACGGAAAAGTTGCGGAGACGCATCCCTAACGGAAGATTCACCGCCGGTCAGAGGATGGAGGCGCTCACATCCCGACTGGAACAAACTTATGACCCCCCCGGTACTTTGCGAGACGGGGGGGAACCTCGCCACGACAATGATTCCACTGACATTCACAATATCCGCATCGCTCCAACGAATGAAGAACTTCTATGTCCTCTCCCACCTTATCTCCCAGTCTTCCTTCCTTCGGCGCCACACCATTTACCCGAAAATTCGATGGAACGGCACCTCGACATACAGTTCCGATTATTGAGGGAGGAACTTATGTGCGCAGCCGTTTCCGTACCTTTGTCCGTCATCGCTTTATGTTCATTATATTGTTTTCAAGTGCCTCTATTCGGCAATCAGTGGGGGAAATTAGGAGAGACCTTGATATGATGTGGACTTCGAGAACTGGTATCAAGACTCGGAAGCCACCTACGCTTCTAGAAAAGTTGTTGTCATCCAAAGGCGGCGCTTATAAGACCTCTGGCCTTAACTCCGTATACTTTCAACTCTACACTGGTGCTCGTTTTGCACCTTTAAAGGCCGAACGCCGTAATTTCACCGTCGGCCTTACACTTGACTCTCCTCCTGGCGCTCCTCGGGATCAAAATGGAAAAAAGAGAGCTGAATATTGGGAACATTCTAAGCGTTTGCAACAAGGAAGTCTCGTCGCTCTTGCCCTTATTTCTCCTGGCCAATTCCAGGTATTCCTCGGAACTATCGTCTCTCAGGGTGCGGACATTGCAGAATCCGCCAAGGCCAATGAAAACACAATTCAGCTTCGAATTTCGTTTTTTGATGCCGAAATTGAACTCATGGCTTTGCGTCATCAACCGATTTCTGTCGACAAGTCAACATTCGCTGTCCTGATAGATAACAAAATCATGTTTGAGGCTCTCCACCCGTTCCTTCGGACTCTCAAGGACGTCGAACCCACGTCCGTCCCCTTCGCTGATTTCATATCGTACTCTGGAAACCTCGCCTTCATGCCGGTTGGACCTCCACGGTATACGCGCGTTCCGTTGTTTAAGTATAATCTCCAATGCTTGGCTCGACCGGGAGAACGCATTTCGAGTGTCGATGTGAATAATCCGACGTCTGTAGCGATCGCACGTCAACAACTGACCCGTTCAAGCAATCTGGATCCATCTCAGGTTGAAGCGGTCATCGGGACTCTCACGCGGGAAATTTCTCTGATTCAAGGGTACGCTCTCGATCTCTCTGCCAAAATTCGCCTCTTACCGAGTTGTTAGCCCTCCCGGAACGGGAAAGGTGCGGAGAACTTCGACACGAGAGAGATCATTTTGTTCGTTCTGATGTAGGTCTCAGAGTTTCACGGGAAAGGAAATCCTTCGAGTTCTCTTCACTAGTAAAATCAGACCGATAGGTGAGTGCAATCGTCTATGCGATTCCGGGCCGCTCTCACGTGATTTCAGTTCTGATTGCGTTCACAAATCACGCGCTCGATCATATGCTCACGTCGGTTCTCGATGCCAAAATTACGACAAACGTCGTGCGCCTCGGGTCCAGAACAACTGATGAACGTATTGAACAGTACAGCCTATACAAGCTGGAACAGCTTTCGGGTCGTGGAGATCTAGATCGACCAATAAGACGTGAATACGCTGCCATGAAGCAAGTAGAAGAGGAAATGACCCGCATCATGAATCGGATACAGCTTCCCGGGCTAACTTGGGAAGATGCCGAGAGATTTCTCGACTTTCAATATCCCCAACACGCAGACTCCTTCAGAGGGCCACCTTTTTGGATTGCAGAGTACTTTCGGCGCATCAAGGAGGACGAAATAGAGAACGGGGAATGGAAGCGAACTTCGAAGGGAAAGAAGGCCTCTCAGGATGCTGAAATTTCAGGGGTTTATGCTCTTTGGAAGAACGGTCGAGATATTGAATTCATCCAGCCTCCCGCAACTTCCTCAGAGAAAGCGAAAGCTGCAGGCAAGGGTGCCGACTCGGACCCACGGGTAGTGTTCTTTAACGAACTAGGTTTCGAGGGCCAGATTCCGCGCGTCCCCTCGGGAAGTCGCTCCCTTGAACAACTGACAAGTGTCTATAACGTCTGGTCGATGTCACTTCCCGAGCGACAGCGCCTTGCAGAGGCATGGGAGGATGACATGCGGAAAATAGCTTACGAATCGCTGCTCGCCGAGTTCGACCAGCTAAAAGAACAGTACAAGGACGCCTGCAAAATCTACGAGGACATACAGGACGAGGTAAGTCGATCCAGCGACCCGTGCTGTCGACTGTATTGAGGTCGTGGGTAGGCTCGGCGCAGACTGCTCAGCCGTACCGACCTGATTGCTTGCACTACAACTGGTGCGTATTCACAAACGATAATGAACATGACAATCTGATAACGTCGGAACGGTAGGCGCCGCCAAGCTTGTCTCTCTACTCACGGTTCGTCCGGAATGATTGCACACTACGCTCGATGTTAACGGGACAATGTAGAGCGTCGGGCCGAAGGTTCTCATGGTTGAGGAAGCCGGTCAAGTCCTCGAAGCGCACATTCTGGCCTCTCTTGTTCCCTCAGGTATTTGCCTGAAGCGTGCATATTCCGCGTATTTATACTCATCACGTCGTCCTAAAATTAGTTGAACACCTTATCTGTATAGGGGACCCGAAACAATTACGCCCGAATTTGGCCACTTTTTGTGGGTCATTCATTAACGTCCCTCATCGCATGAAGCTAATTACCCCGAAAGCTTTATCTATGGATAGCATGTCCGGGCGGGAGCTATTCAAGTTCGATAGATCGCTCATGGAGCGACTTTCAGATGGGGCAATGAGTATGTCGCAGATCAACGTACAGCGGAGAATGCGACCCAGCATTTCCCACTTCGTGCGGTAAGAAGTTCCCTCTCGTATAGAGTTGCGATTTTACGTGTCCATGCAGGAAAATTTTGTACCCGAGGCTCGAGGACCACGAAGTCGTTCGAGATTATCCCGCCGTGCATGGCATGGAGAAGAACGTTGTCTTCTTTTCCCACAACAATCCTGAGAACTCGGAAGATGACTCCGTGTCCAAACACAACATGTTCGAGGTACGTCAGAGTATCACGCCAACGTACCCCAGCCCATCAAAACCTATTCGTTTGATCAGGTTGCCATGATACGCGACCTTGTATTATACTTCCTTAAGCAGGGTCCCTACGATGGTGCCGGGGACATTGCCGTACTGTGTGCTTACCTCGGCCAACTGCAAAAGGTCCGCGCGGCTCTGAAAGATCTCAAGATTGCGGTTAGTGTGGACGAACGCGATGAAGAGCAGCTAGAGCGTACGGGACTCGCAGGCGATGATGACATAGGGTTTGCTCAGGTTCAAGTTGCTCGACATGTGGGTTCCGCCGTGGACGTCTGATGATTCCCAATTTTAATCACGAATAAAGATCCGTATTGGAACGGTGGACACCTTCCAAGGCCAGGAGGCCAAGATTGTGATCATTTCGTTGGTTAGAAATTCTGGCGCGTTCGAGGAAGGCAATGCCTCAATTGGCTTTTTGAAAGTACGCGACCTGATAATTTCGCTGATTAAAAGTTGACGGTCTTTGGATCTCTCAAGAGCTCCAATAGGATAAACGTCGCTTTGTCCCGAGCCAAGCACGGCCTTTACATCCTTGGGAATGCTTCGAACCTCAGGAAGAACGAGACATGGAGGACCGTCTTGGACGAGATGGAGAACGAAAATCAGCTTTGTCGCGGCTTCCCAATCGTCTGCCGCCGCCACCCCGAAGCAAAGCAACTAATCTCTAAGCCGGGGCAATTACCTACGCATGCTCCAGAAGGTGGCTGTCTCCGACCTTGCGAATATCGTCTGTCCTGTGGACACGTATGTCCTTCAATGGTATATTATTTCCCATTTACATTATGCGATCACTAATAAAAGAGTTTCAGTGTCATGCTGATCAAGACAATCATAGAAGGATGAAATGCGATCAACCCTGCGTTAGGGTTACCTGTCCCAGGGCTCATCCGTGCCCGAAGCGATGCTCTGAAGATTGCGGGAACTGCATGTTCCCCATGTACAACGTTAAGCTTCCATGTGGACACATAACGAAATCCGTCCCTTGGCAAGTGCCTTCCGGATTTGCCCTTCTAGGTCCCATTTGACGTATGTTCTAGTCATAAACTCGGGAATTTGGAGACTGTCAAATGCGTTGCCCAAGTGTCGAAGCGTCTAGCCAGGGTGCGAACATAGCGGCGTCATGGCTTGTAGCGGAGACCCCACCAACTTCGAATGCAAGGAACTTTGCGGAGGCCAGACCACGTGCTGCAGCCGGACGTGTAAATCTCGATGCCACGAGTGCCAGAAGGTTACGCGTGATAATGCAACCCCGCGTGCGGGCGCTCTTCGTCCTGTTCGCACACATCACAAAAGTCATCCCTGCGAACGGACGCTCAAGTGCCAACACATGTGTGGTCTCGCTTGTTCCTCGGATCACTCATGTAATCCAAAGTGTCCCCAATCGTGTCGGCAACGGTGTGGCCACCAGAAATGCCAAAAGGAATGCTGGGAGCCTTGTCCACCGTGCATGGAGCCATGTGAATGGCGTTGTCCCCACCATACATGTCCGGTGGTATGCGGTTCGGTAAGCTTTAAGAAATGATCCGAATTCCCTCACTTACGACTAATCTGCGATCGACAGATATGTTCTCGCTTACCTTGTGATAAGGCTTGCGAATGGCAACTGGAGTGCGGTCATTTGTGTCCATCGAGTACGTATTTTCCTTCCTTGTGATTTGTGCCTGGGCTGGTTCTTATACTGTGTTTGATAGTCTGCGGAGAACCTTGCGAACAACAGACATGCGTTATATGCCTCCCGGATGAGCGCAAAGTCGACATCGTTGATTTCATCATGCAGAGGCGTTTGGACGAGATCGATCTTAGCTCGGACGATATCTCAGAGCGCCTGATCAGATTGGAATGCGGACACATCTTCACCGTTGAAACGCTGGACGGCCATTGTAACATGTCGGAATACTACGAGTCGGATCCCATGGGCACTTTCACGGCCACGAAGGCACCACCGGTGAACTTCCAAACGCCTCCTTCCTGCCCCGCTTGCCGTGGACCCATCACCGCGCTCCGATACGGCCGCATCACGAAGAGAGCAAGCCTAGACATCCTCGAACAGAACGTGGCGAGCACAATGTCGTCCGCAATAGAGAAAGTCGGCCCTGAAATCGAAGAATTTTCGAGAAGACTCGACAACGCGAAGGGAGAAGCAAAATCAATTGCCTTCAATCTGCCATCTGAGGACGCAGATGACTTCGACGTCCTTTCTGCGCGTCGTAGGACTCGATTTGGTCCTGAGTCTGAGCCGCTTCCCCATGAGGAATTATCCCTGGCGAGCATGACCAGCGTCCATGGCCTTTCTGCAAAGGAAGGAAGAGCGTGGAATAAGGCCGTCCGTGACCTCCTCAAGCTTTACAAGAAGGTCGCCGATGTTGCACGGACCCGCGGACCACATGTACAGGCGTATGGCGCGGCGCTTGCAACACTCTATCGCCTCGAACTTTCCGCGATGGCAAGCGACCCAGAGCGGGCAACTGACACACCTGAGCCCATAGCGATGATGGAAGTGAACAAGAAGATTGGCCAGCCCCCGCACAAGGCCGATACTCGTTTTCAAGTCGAAGCCTTCTTCGTCTCTCTCGAATTGCGGTACACATTGGCGGAAATCGCGCAGAGCCGTATCGAAGGTCTTAATGTGGCGTCCAGGGATGAAATTGTCCTCCGCCACGAACGCTTATGGCGGTCGTTCGTGTCGTTCATCTACGAGTCCTGCATTCGTGACGCGGAGAAGGCCCTCAGGATCGCGGAGAAATCATCGGCGTCTCGTTTAGCGGCTCATGCCGGGGTAAATATTCTCCGCGGAAAGCTGGAGCTGTTCCGCTTCGAAATTCTGGCGGAACGCACACTCCTGTCCCGACAAGGTCTCCTCGACAATGATCACCGAAACGAATTAACTGCCAAGTCACTGTCAGAGTCGAAGGCCGCTAATCGCGAGATGAAAAGAATTGAGACGACATACACTCGCAGTCGCCCGGTTGCTAATACAGCCGAGCTGAGATCGGAGAGGGAGTGGTTCACGCAAAACTGTGGTGAAAAAGGAGACAAATTCGTGAAGGAGTACAACGCACTGGCGACTCACATCCGCACAGAAAGAGGATACGAGCCCTTGTCTCTGAAAGAAAGGGAAGACATCGTGAAATCATTCGGTTTCTGTAGGTCTTCAATTCACAACAGGAAGGAGTATCAATGACAATATATTGCTCGTAGCGCATAGGGGTCATTTCTACAATTGCGAGAACGGACATACGTTTGTAATCGGTGAAGTCCGTAAACCTCTTTGATTCACCAAAATCCAGACAGCTCATGGGGCCTTTACAGTGCGGAGGTGCAATGCAAGCTGCGTACTGCCCAGAGTGCAGGGCCCCGATCGGGGGCTCCGACCATCGACTACACCAGTCAAATACGCGGGCAATGGAGTTCGAAGACATAGGTCGCCGGAATGGGTCACAGGACCCCCACTGGCCCTGGGGAAGAGGCGCATGAAAGGAGGGCTGTGGCCTCTGCGACTGGTTGCTGAGATACCGGCACTATCCAGCATACTTTTTGGATATGCCATGATCGGAAGTGATGGTTTCAGTAGTAGGAAGAGATAGTCGTAGAACGCGCTGGAGCAATTGATGAGTTAGCGTTGATAGCACAGTCTGCGCCGCCTGCCTTCACTCACTTATCTTTATCGGCGGGTTGCATGTAATCGGTGAACCCCCTCGATTAGCCGTTATCGTAGCCGTTATCGTTCCACGGATGTTCAAGCTCAAGGGCTCAAGGGAAGGGTGCCTGGCCCCAACGTCACGAGAGATCCGAACCAAATATAGATTACGTGACACATCTGTTCCACTAACTTCCAAATTGTCCGTCCTGTTCTGATATGCACATAAACAGAACAAGAAAGTGCGAAATTAAACCAACTCATTCGCGCTGCTGCGGAGGTGTCACTAGGACAATATTTATAGTCCTTGCGCTCGGGGACAACAATAATCAGAGTATGTCGGGGTTTGTCCAATAATCATCAGGCTCAATCACGGTTAGTGTTCGACTTGCCAAGCAACGTTCAGTTGTCAAGAACACTGCTGATGACCCTGCGTTATCTACTGCTTCCTGCCCCTCAACGAATGGTCAGGGCTACACATTTTCATGGCGACTGCGCAGATCGTGAGGTGCAGCACATGTCGAAGACATGTGCTTCAGGAGCGAGGGCTTACCCGGATCATATGGCAACCCCAAAGACAACACTCCGTCTTCAAGTGCTTGAGTTTGCGGACGGTCATCCAGTCACGAGTTTTGGAATGTGACTCTGGGGGGTGTATTATGCGGCGGTGTGTATAGAAGGTGTCTCTTCTTGGTGATATTGCAATGAACGCCGTTTTTATCAACACGTTAGAATCACATTGCCATGTCTCCCGCTAGCCTCGCCCCACCTACACTTCTTTCGTTCTGTCGCCGTTCCAGAACACTAACTCAAAGGTCGTGAGGGTTCTTTTGTTCGGCGTCCACGTCAAACAATCAAGAGTGAATAGCCTTTTGGAAGACCATATTCTGTTGGACGGTAGTCGGCGTACAACTATTCCTTGAACCATTCTCCATGGAATCCCGTAACCAAGAGCGCTATTTCTTGTGGAATGTACTAGGGTTCTCTGCCGCTCTATCGAAACGGGCGACATTTGCGGCTTGCCGCGTGCGGTGAGCCAATGGTGAGTCCGAGATAGCATCAGAATAGCATCGCGCCGAAGCCGCGTGTGGCTCGCTCGTCACACAGGCGCTCGGCTTGTTGCTTGACTCCTATAACTACTCCCAACTTACCCATTCGTCCCCCAACGCATCTCACAATTTGTTCTGAACACTTTTACTCTTTCAAATGTCCGCAAATCGTTCTGGTGGCTACTACAGACGTGGGGGCGGGGGCCCTCAAGCCCGTGGGAATCGTGGCGGTCGGGGAGGTCGGGGAGATGCCAATGGCCGTGGCCGTGGTCGTGGTGGCGCCCCACCTATCAATCGGACTGGACCCCCCAAAGGAGTCTGCTCCATTTACTGGTCGGCTGGCGCTTGCGACCGCTCGTTCGACTGTACGTTCAAGCACGAAGTCAAACCCCAGGTGTCGGAGACTTCCTCGGTATACACCACCGAGACCGAAGATCAATCCCCAGACTTCTTCTCCCGGGAGGGATTAGCCATGAACAACAACTCTGTCATGGACTCGCGACACACACTTCGTCCGAACGAAGCACATAACCACCTCAAGCCGTACCTCGCCGATAACTTCGTGTTCCGAGATGCGAACAGTGTCGAGGGATTTTCTCGGATCTTTGCAAGTGTCAATTCCCGAAACAAAGCATGGGTAAGAGTGACTTTAATCAGACTCTGCGATCGCTCACACATCATAGAACTCTAATCAGGCTCAGGTTAGTCGATTCGCTATGGCGCATTGAAGTGACCCATCTCATACACACCTGCCATAGGCTTTCCTTGATACAATTGTTCACGTACGTCCAATTCTTTTCAGGCATCAATAGTTTCGGCGGTAACATCGCGCATAGGGTAACGCGTTGCTCCGCATCGGCGACGTGTTAAGATTTTTGCCAGTCGCTGTCAATGCCGGCACTGGATCGCTAACCCTATCATACCAAAAGGGGTGTTTTCCCATTATCAAGGTTTGTCTCAGGCGAAAATGGAAGTTATAATCCCGTCTTGACAATATTCTTGTCGATACGCCATAGTTTTTGTCATCGGACCTAGTACTGAAGACAACGATGCATTCGAATACAAAGTAAATCACGTCGTGTATTCACGCCATAAACTCGATCCTAATGAGCAATTTCAGTGCGATATATGCTCTTCTCGACCAAAACTATGACGTCTTTCATTCGACTACCCGGAAATGTATGCGCCAGATGATAGAGGCCCAGACCTGGATAGATCGCTCGCCACGCTTGCCTATGTCGCGGCAAAACACGCTGAGTGGCGTGGAGGTCTTCGGGACGCTTTCAGCTGTTCTATCGCAGTAAGGAAATCTAGTTTCTATTTTAATGCTGCGCTTACCTGCTCTGGACAGGTACTTCGCGCGTGTCAAAAGTGCTATAAAGAATCATCCCGAATTACGTGATTTGGTCGAAGATATCTTTTCGTGGTTCAATATTTGGACTGCAGCTGTAAGGGCATCGCCCCCAACGTTTCAAGACCCCATCACCTCGTCAAACCCGCAAACCCGGAACCTAACGTTGGAAGAACTTGAGAAGGATATTAGTCGACTTAGTCAGATCGTGGGTAGAGAATACGGAGACGCGGAGAAGTTGCGGAGACACGTCCCGCGCGGAAGACTTACAGCCAGTCAGAGGGTGGAAGCGCTTACATCCCGACTGGAACAAATTTATGACCCTCCCGGTACTTTGCGAGGCGGAGGAGAACCTCGCCATGATAATGATTCCACTGATATTCGCAATATCCGCATTGCGCCAACGAACGAAGAACTTCTATGTCCCCTACCGCCTTATCTCCCGGTCTTCCTTCCTTCGGCGCCACACCATTTGTCCGAAAATTCGATGCAACGGCATCTCGACATACAGTTCCGATTATTGAGGGAAGAGCTGATGTGCGCAGCCGTTTCCGTATTTTTGTCCGTCATCGCTTTATGCTGATTATATTGCCTCGAAGTTCTTCTATTCGGCAATCAGTTGGGGAAATCAGGAGTGACCTCGAGGCTATATGGGCGCCGGGGGCTGGTCCCAAGACTCGGAGGCCACCTACGCTCCTGGAAAAGTTACTCTGGTCTAAGGGCGGCGCTTATAAGACCTCTGGCCTTAATTCGGTATACTTTCAACTCTACACCGGTGCTTGTTTCGCACCTTTGAGGGCCGAACGCCGTAATTTCACCTGTTGGCCTTGTGCTTGACTCTCCTCCCGGCGCTCCTCAGGACCAAAATGGAACAACGAGAGCTGAATATTGGGAACAATCTAAGCGCTTGCAACAAGGAAGTCTGGTCGCTCTAGCCCTCATTTCTCTTGGTCGAGTCCAGGTATTCCTCGGAACTACCGTCTCCGATGGTGCGGACATTGCAGCCTCCGCCGAGGCTAACGAAGAGACAATCCAGCTTCGAGTTTCGTTTTTTGACCCCGAAATCGAACTCATGGCTTTGCGTCATCAGCCAATTTCTATCGACAAGTCGACATTTGCCGTCCTGATAGACAACAACATCATGTTT
Source organism: Lactarius sanguifluus (assembly GCA_021527775.1). Taxonomy (NCBI): domain Eukaryota; kingdom Fungi; phylum Basidiomycota; class Agaricomycetes; order Russulales; family Russulaceae; genus Lactarius; species Lactarius sanguifluus. The sequence goes on from JAKEYF010000060.1 coordinate 131,840, forward strand.
GAGTCTCTCCACCCGTTTCTTCAGACACTCAAGGACGTCGAACCCACTTCCATCCCCTTCTCTGATTTCATATCATACTCTGGAAATCTTGCCTCCATGCCGGTTGGACCTCCGCGGTACACGCGCGCTCCGCGGTTTAAGTATAATCTCCAATGCTTAGCTCGACCGGGAGAAACAATTTCGAGTGTCAATGTAAATAATGTGACGTCCGTAAAGGTCGCGCGTCAAGAGCTGTTGCGTTCGAGCGAATTGGATCCGTCTCAGGTTGATGCGGTCATCGGTACTCTCACGCGGGGAATCTCCTTAATTCAAGGGTATGCCCCTCGATCTCCCTACTAAAACTTATCACTGATTACGGAGTCGTTAGCCCTCCTGGAACGGGAAAGGTGCAGAGAATTTTGACACCATTTTGTTTGCTCTGATGAAGGTCTCAGAGTTTCACGGGAAAGGAAATCCTTCGAGTCCTCTTCTCTAGTAAAGTCAGACCAATAGGTGAGCGGGGTCGTCTATGCGATATTCATCTTACATTATTTTAGTCCTCATTGCATTCACAAACCATGCGCTTGATCATATGCTCACGTCGGTTCTCGACGCCAATATTACGACAAACGTCGTGCGCCTCGGGTCCAGAACGACAGACGCACGCATCGAACAGTACAGCCTACACGAGCTGGAACAACGTTCAGGTCGTGGAGACCTCAATCGAGCCATAGGACGTGAATATGCTGCCATGAAGCAAGCAGAAGAGGAGATGACACGCATCATGAACCGGATACAACTTCCCGGGCTCACTTGGAAAAACACCGAGAGATTTCTCAATTTGCATCATCCTCAGCACGCTGATTCCTTTAGAGGACCTCCGTTTTGGATTGAGGAGCTCTTCCGGCGGGCCACGGAGGACGAAATAGAGAACGGGGAATGGACGCAAGTCTCGAAGGGAAGGAAAGCCCCCCAGAATGCCAAGATTTCAGGGGTTTATGGGTTTTGGGTGAATGGTCGAGATATCGAATTCATTCGGCCTCGTCCATTTTCCTCAAGAACTTATTTGGATCCGCGAGTAGCGTTCTTTAACGAAATAGGTTTCAAGGGCCAGATTCCGCGCGTTCCCTCGGGAAGTCGCACCGTTGAACAGCTGACACGTGTTTACGACGTTTGGTCAATGTCAATTCCCGAGCGACAGCGCCTTGCAGAATCATGGGAAGATGACATGCGGAAAATAGCTTACGATTCGTTTCTACCCGTGTTCGATCGGCTAAGAACACAATACAAGGTCGCTTGCAAAGTCTACGAGGACATACAGGACGAAGTAAGTCAATTTTGTGACCTGTGCCGTCAACTGTATTGAGATCGTGGGCAGGCTCGACGTAGATTACTCAGCCGTACCGACCTGATTGCCTGCACTACAACCGGTAAGTATCTAGTAGCCTAACCATGGGGAATGTGACGATCTGATGGCGTCCGAATGGTAGGCGCCGCCAAGCTTGTCTCTCTGCTCACGGTTCGTCCGGACTGATTGCACACTACCTCCGATGCTAACTTGACAACGTAGAGCGTCGGGCCGAAGGTTCTCGTGGTTGAGGAAGCCGGTCAAGTTCTCGAAGCGCACATTCTGGCCTCTCTTGTGCCCTCAGGTATTTGCCTGAAGCGTGTACGCCCCGCGTAATTATACTGATTGCATCGCCCTAAAAATCAGTCGAGCACCTTATCTGTATCGGGGACCCGAAACAACTACGCCCAAATTTAGCGACTTTTTGTGGGTCGCCGGTCACTCACATCCCTCATCCCATAAGACTAATATACCCCTGAAAGCTTTATCTATGGATAGCATGTCCGGGCGGGAGCTATTCAAGTTCGATAGATCGCTCATGGAGCGACTTTCAGATGGGGGAATGAGTATGTCGCAGATCAACGTGCAACGGAGAATGCGACCTAGCATTTCCCACTTCGTGCGGTACGAAATTCCCTCACGTAGACAGATAGAGTCGTGGTTTGACGCGCTCATGCAGGACAATTTTATACCCCAAGCTTGAAGACAACGACGTTGTTCGAGGATATCCCGCCGTGCATGGCATGGAGAAGAACGTTGTCTTCTTTTCCCACGACAATCCGGAGAACACTGAAGATGACTCAGTGTCGAAGCACAACATGTTCGAGGTACGTCAGCGTATCATACTACTAATCCCCAGCCTTCAAAACTTATTCGTTTAATCAGGTTGCCATGATACGTGACCTTGTACTATACTTCCTTAAGCAAGGTCCCTACAAGGGTGCTGGAGACATCGCGGTCCTCTGTGCTTACCTCGGCCAGCTGCAAAAGGTCCGCGCGGCCCTGAAAGATCTCGAGATTGCAGTTAGTGTAGATGAGCGCGATGAAGAGCAGCTAGCGCGTACGGGACTCGCAGGTGGTGATGACATAGGATTTGCTCAAGTTGAAGTCGCTCAACACGTGGGTACCACCGTGAACTTCTGATTATTGGCAGTTCTAATCATGTTTAAAGATCCGCATCGGAACAGTAGACACCTTCCAAGGCCAGGAGGCCAAGATTGTGATCATTTCATTGGTTAGAAACTCTGGCACATTCGAGGAAGGCCGAGCCTCGATTGGGTTTTTGAAAGTACGCGACCTGATACTTTCGCTAATTCGGAGTTGATGGTCTCTGGATCTCTCCAGAGCCCCAACAGGATAAACGTCGCTTTGTCCCGAGCCAAGCACGGCCTTTACATCCTTGGGAATGCTTCTAACCTCAGGAAGAACGAGACATGGAGGACCGTCTTGGACGAGATGGAGAAAGAAGATCAGCTTGGTTACGCCTTTCCAATCATTTGCTCACGTCACCCCAAGACAAGGCAACTGATCAGTCAGCCGGGGCAAATACCCACGCATGCTCCAGAAGGTGGCTGTCTCAGATCGTGCGGAGGTAGTCTGTCGTGTGGACACGTATGTCCCTCCATGGTATGTTATTTCCCATTCACGTTATGTGCCCACTGACCGAAACGTTTCAGTGTCACCCCGACCTAGATAATCACAGAAGGACGAAATGCAATCAGTCCTGTGTCAGGGCTACCTGTCCTAGGGCTCATCCGTGCCCAAAGCTATGCTTTGAAGACTGCGGGAACTGCATGTTCCCCATGTTCGGCGTTAAGCTTCTATGTGGACACACTGTGATGTCCGCTCCTTGGCAAGTGCCTCCCGAATTTTCCCTTTTAGGTCCCATTTGACGCATACTAGTCATAAACTCGAGAATTTGGAGACAATCGAATGCTTCGTTCCGGTGTCGAAGCGCCTACCAGGCTGCGAACATTGCGTCACCATGGCTTGTAGCGGAGACCCCTCCAACCTCGTATGCAAGGAAATTTGCGGACGCCACACCTGTCCTAGGGCTCATCCGTGCCCGAAGCGATGCTCTGAAGATTGCGGGAACTGCATGTCCCCCATGTACAACGTTAAGCTTCCATGTGGACACATAACGAAATCCGTCCCTTGGCAAGTGCCTTCCGGATGTGCCCTTTGAGGTCTCATTTGACGTATGCTCTAGTCATAAACTTGGGAATTTGGAGACTGTCAAATGCGTTGCCCAAGTGTCGAAGCGTCTACCAGGGTGCGAACATAGCGGCGTCATGTCTTGTAGCGGAGACCCCACCAACTTCGAATGCAAGGAACGTTGCGGAGGCCAGACCACGTGCTGCAGCCGGACATGTAAATCTCGATGCCACGAGTGCCAGAAGGTTACACGCGATCATGCGGCCCCTGGCGCGGGTGCTCTTCCTCCTGTTCGCACGCACCACAAAAGTCATCCCTGCGAACGGACGCTCAAGTGCCAACACATGTGTGGTCTCGCTTGCTCTTCGGATCACTCGTGCAATCCAAAGTGTTCACAATCGTGCCGGACACGGTGTGGCCACCAGAAATGCCAAAAGGAATGCTGGGAGCCTTGCCCACCGTGTATGAAGCCGTGTAAATGGCGCTGTCCTCACCACTCATGTCCGGTGGTCTGTGGTTTGGTAAGCTTTCATGGGTGGCTAGGGGTTTCTTCACCCGAGACTAATTTGTGGTCGACAGATATGTTCTCGCTTACCCTGTGACAAGGCTTGCGAATGGCAACTGCGGTGCGGTCATAGGTGTCCGTCGGGTACGTGTCTTCCTTGCGATTTGTGTCTGGGTTGGCTGGGTCCTATTCTGTGTTTTTATAGTCTGCGGAGAACCTTGCGAAAAACAAACATGCGTTGTATGCCTCCCGGACGAACGTAAAGTCGACATCGTTGATTTCATTAGGCAGAGACGGCTAGACGAAATCGATCTTAGCTCGGACAATATCTCAGAGCGCATGATCAAGCTGGAATGCGAACACATCTTCACCGTTGAAACGCTGGACGGCCATTGTAACATGTCGGAATACTACGAGTCGGATCCCATGGGCACTTTCACGGCCACGAAGGCACCACCGGTGAACTTCCAAACGCCTCCTTCTTGCCCCGCCTGCCGTGGACCAATCACTGCGCTCCGATACGGCCGCGTTACAAAGAGAGCAAACCTAGATATCCTAGAACAAAATGTGGCGAGCACAATGTCGTCCGCAATAGAGAAAGTCGGCCCTGAAATCGAAGAATTTTCAAACAAACTCGACAGCGTGAAGGGAGAAGCAAAGTCAATCCCCTTCAACCCGCCATCTGAGAGTGCAGATGACTTCGACAACCTTTCTACGCGTCGCAAGACTCGATTTGGCCCGGAGTCAGAGCCGCTTCCCCATAAGGAAATCACCCAGGCGAGCATGAGGAACGTCCATGGCTTTTCTGGAGAGGAGGGAAGAGCATGGAATAAGGTCGTCCGTGACCTTCTCGAGCTGTACAAGAAGGTTGCCAATATTGCACGGACCCGCGGACCTCATGTACAGGCGTATGGCGCGGCGCTTGCAACACTCTACCGCCTCGAACTTTCCGCGATAGCAAGCGACCCAGAGCGGGCAACTGACACACCCGAGCCCGTAGCGATGATTGAAGTGAACAAGAAGATTGGCCAGCCCCCGCACAAGGCCGATACACGTTTTCAAGTCGAAGCATTCTTCCTGTCCCTCGAATTGCGGTACACGTTGGCGGAAATCGCGCAGAGCCGTATCGAGGGTCTTAGTATTGCCTCCAGTGAAGACCTCCGCCACGAACGCTTATGGCGGTCGTTCGTGTCGTTCATCTATGAGTCCTGCATTCGTGACGCGGAGAAGGCTCTCAAGATCGCGGAGAAATCATCGGCGCCTCGTTTGGCGGCTCAGGCCGGGATGAACATCCTTCGCAGCAAGCTGGAGCTGTTCCGCTTCGAAACTCTGACGGAACGCACACTCCTGTCCCGACAAGGTCTCCTCGACAATGATCGCCGAAACGAATTAACCGCCAAGGCACTGTCAGAGTCGAAGGCCGCTAATCGCGAGATGAAAAGAATTGAGACGACATACACTCGCAGCCGCCCAGTTGCCAATACAGCCGAGCTGAGATCGGAGAGGGAGTGGTTCACGCAAAACTGTGGTGAAAAAGGAGACAAATTCGTGAAGGAGTACGACGCACTGGCGACACACATCCGCACAGAAAGAGGATACGAGCCCTTGTCTCTGAAAGAAAGGGAAGACATCGTGAAATCATTCGGTTTCTGTAAGTCTTCAATTCACAACAGGAAGGAGTATCGAATGACCATATATTTCTCGCAGCTCATAGGGGTCACTTCTACAATTGCGAGAACGGACATACGTTTGTAATCGGTGAAGTCCGTAAACCTCTTCAATCCCCCAAAATTCAGATAGCTCATTGGGGTTTAATAGTGCGGAGGTGCAGTGCAAGCGGTGCATTGTCCAGAGTGTAGGGCCCCGATTGGGGGCTCCAACCGTCAACTTTACCTGTCAAATACGCGAGCAAGGGAGTTCGAAGACATAGGTCACCAGAACTGGTCGCAAGCCTCTCACCGGCCGTGGGGAGTAGGTGCATGAAGAGAAAGCTGTGGTATCTGCGACTAGTTGATATATCGGCACCATCAGCATACGTTGTGTGGATAAGCCACGATCGGGATGGTTGGTATTAGTACGTAGCATGAATCTGTAGAGTGATTGACCAGCCTGAGTTACTAGCACTGGCACTCATTAGTTCGCGGGTCTGAGGCGAAGCGAGGCACGAGCAGGGCAAGCGGCACGTGCTCATTCCTTCTTGCGTGCCGCCACCTGCCCGCCCTCCTTTTCAACCGGCCTGAAAAACCGGGTCTTTTAATTTTCCCGCCCACCACGCCCTTTTGCCATGGGATCGATGATGAGGATCGCTGCAACCGTCGACGCACATCAGGTCGCTCCCGGAGGGTTCCCACCCGCCCGTCGTGACCTCGTCTCGACAGCAGAGACCCTCATTCTCGATCGAGAAGCGCTTCGCGCTTTCGCCCGTTCTCTTTGCCTTGTCTTCCTTTCATATCTCACGGGCATGGACTCCATCTTACCCTAATTACTCACAACGCTTGTACATGACCCCGAGACTCGTACCCGAATAAAGCCCAGTCACCCACCTCCTCCCGATGCTGACTAACCCTCCGTGCTGCGCCCACCCCCGTTCGCCTCTCACCGTCCAGCGCTGCACGGACCCTCTCCTCGTAGAAGCAGAACTGCGACTCGCAAAGACTTCCCCCTGCGTGACAGTGCTTACAAATTACACACTAGGCGTCGACTTCGTCGACTGAAACCCTGCTTGTAATGTTCTTCGCTTTGTGTGTCGGTGTTTGTGTATGAAAGGGGATCCGGCTTCACGAGCTTCACTGACGGTACATAGTGATGTGAGTGTAGCAAGTTACAAGCAACCGCAGAACGCAAACGTTTACATATCCTGTGAAGCATACAAGTACTTTACGAGCGGGAAACATGTGTCCGTACTTCTCTTCCTTTGGCCGCTGCTATCTGTAATGCGAACGATGAGTGTGGTTTGTTATAGTCAGTTCAGATGTTACTCACAATGGGAACTTATTGCGGAACAGGAAGTAATTTGCCAAACTCTCCAGATTAGTAGCGCCGGACTGTTGTTGTTTCCAGCTCTGCAAGCCTTTCGTCTTCCAGCCGAAGCAGTTCGTCTGGATGGACGGTAAAAATCCGTCCATTGAAGTTTTCCAGTAGCCTGATGGTGTCTCTACTTCGGCTCCTGGACAACGCGACGTAGGCATTGAAGCCGGTTAGAGAACCCGAACGTGGCTTTCCGATGTCGACAATGACGCATTCAAGTGTTTGACCTTGCGATTTGACGTCAGTGAAAGCGTATGCCGGTGTGAGCGCGAGTTGGCGTCTGTTGATGGTGATGCCTGTTTTTGGGCGGTCGCTCAAAGCGCTCAACATCGGCAGCGTATGGGCGTCGGCCCGATGAGAGACTGGCGGCGTCCTGTCCGGCGTCGTTGGGCTTTGCCTTGTCATCGGCGGCATCCATGGGCGGCGGTTCGATGATAGGCAAAAGTGAGAATCGCAGCGTCAATGGGCGGTGTCAGTCAACGAAGGCTGTACATCGGAGGCGTCCATGGGTGGCCACCGGACGAGACACTGGGCGGCATCAGTGAAGTCGATCAACATGGGCAGCGTCCTTTGGCGCCGGCTCGACGAGAGAGAGGCACCGTCCACTGGCTGGCATCGGCAATGTTGAAGGGCTGTTGAATAGCGGCCCGACGATAGGCAAAGAATTACATTATCAAGTACAGTTTGTCGTTATTTGCGATTTGCACGAATTTAGACCTGCCATATGACCTTGGCAAGCAAGGTGATCACATTCCCGAGCGGTTGACGCTTCCAACACCATGCCAGCGTTGTCAGGAGAGCCCGCCACCCCGACTGCGTGAGTTGAAGGCAGGCTGTCCGAGAGTTGGCGGGTGTCTGAGGTTCTTAGCTGGCGGTGCTGGGGATGGTCGGCGATGTTTGGTGGCGAACGGCTAAGTTGGCGATGGCAGGAAAAACTCGGGCTGGACAAGACCCGAGGACAGTGGCTCGGGAATCGAAGACGGTGGACCGAAAACAGTGGCTCGGCGACAAAGGGCGATGGTTGTCGGACTTCTGAGCAGGCCAAACTTCAGGGTGGCAGGGCTGGCGCAGAGCGACATTTGAAGGTTAAGACTTAGGGCAGACAGGAGAATAGAGGGGGATCAACACGACGGAGCCCTTGATGAAACCACTCCAGAAAGCGCCAATAGACGGTTTCAATCTGATGATGGGTATTAGTGGAGGTGGGACTGGCAGGATGAGTCTCTGGATAGGCTTGATCGATATGATGGCGAGACTCGGGAACATGATCGCCATGGGCAGCAGCATGAGCAGTGCAGCTCAGGCTGTTGGTACTCATAGGCACTACTGTGGGAAAAGAATTACAATAAACAGCTTCAGCGGCTTGACCAATGACAAAATCCTTTGGTTTACTGTTATATGAATGCGTCAATGTGGAATCACTGCAGCGCAGCACAACAGGAAGGCATTGGTGTGCAAGTAATAATGACGGATGTGGATGATCGGTGAGGCCGGTGAGGCGGCATGCGAGGCAGCATCAACGCGCTGTCAATGGGCTGTGGCGCGAAGTGGCTCGCAGCCTGAGGAAACTCGTAGGCAGGTCGCGCTTCCCTGCGCCGAGTACCGCCTCTGTCCATTGACACGTCCTCGTTGCGTCGTCCATATTACCGTTTGAAGACGTCAAGCGCGTCAAGTTCCGTTCTCACTACCCCTGCCATGCACCCTTTGACTCTGGCAAGGTTGGGTTTCCCTGTATTGTTTCTGTAGTTTACTAATCCCTCATGTTTTAGTGCTCGTGCTGTCGTCAGCCTCGGCGCCTGCCCTATCATATCACCTTGTCTCGGAGTGGACTCGCTTGTCTCGCCATCTCGTACATCATTGCTTCGATCTTGTCCACGTCTCCTCCTTCTCGCTCCCCCGCCTATGCCACCTTCCTACTTTTCCTACTCCACCCCTTCCCTCTACATTACTCGCTCGTCCATAGGTACAATCTCTTTTGTGTTTACACCCTCCTGTTTTCCCAAATACACAGCGTTCGTATCGCCCTTACTTCTTTAGCCAGCGTGATCGTCCCAGAAGTTAGGCCCAACCACGAACACTCGAAGGTCAAGATCACTCAATGTCGGCATATCTTGTCTCACTGTCAAGCTGCCAGTGCGTACACACATGGGTACGGGGTAATTGTTGAACTCGCTAGCACCCGCCTGACCCGCACTTCACCTGTGCAACCTGCGAAAATCCTTACCCGTACCCGCGAAAACCCGTACCCGTGGTCGACGGGTACGGGTTTTCGCGGGTACGGGTAAGGGTAGGCTCAATCCCTAGCCCAGCCCGTTCGCCAAATTCTCCAGATTTGTAACGCTGGATCACCGTTGATTCCAAGGCAGCAAGCCTTTCATCTTCCATTCGAAGTTGGATGACTGGTGTACCAACGTACTAACAATCACGACTACTTGGAACATCCCTCAGATCAATGCAGTATTAGAGGATGAAGACCAATAGCTTGCTTTACCTTTACCAACTTCTCCGTTTATCTTAGCTAAAGTCAGCATTTCTAATGTTTAACTGCGGGCACAGACGACAGTCCTTGGGCAATTCCGTAGCGAGCAACGTATTCGTAAGAAAACGCGGCTGAGACGCATGCAAAAGGGTATGCCAATTCGTCGTGGAGAATGTATTCTCTATTGGAGGTTCGATATTCTAGTATTAGACACAAAGTCATGATCAGCACCAGGAGACCCGTGACCAGGAACACAACGCACTGTCACTAGCCTTCAGCTCGTAATAGTGCGATGTAGGGATGGCTTCGCTGTCACATGCGTGCCATTAGTTGATTCGAATTCGCCGACAAAAGGCTAGTGGAAAAATATGCAGTGTCAGGGCACACAACGATGAACGGCGACGCCTCACTTGATCAGGGACTGATCCTCCGAAAGTACAAGTTACTGGATCACAGCATGCTGCTTGGAGCATGACGGATATTCGAAGTATGTCTGCGACCGTATGATCACGAATGAGGCCATTCGGTGCATATATGCAACAGGAAGTGATTACGTAAATAAACTATTACCAGGGGTCGACTTCGTCGCCTCAAACCTTGCTTGATTGGAAAATGGAAATTGATGATGTGTTTCCTTCTACAGATATGGTATAACAGGCCTACTCATGGAGTGTACGATTTGCAGGTTAGGGGGTAGTCGAAAGGATGTTTGTTCATGTTTACAATCTGCAGGTCGCTTACTTAATTCCCACTTGCCAGAGGACCTGATTTGCGATCACGAATATCGACCCACCTTGGCAAGCAAGGTGACTTATTTAGCTGGGCTCACCGGCTTGCTCATCCGTTCCTGCTCTTGTCATATTACCAAATTGTCCGTCCTGTCCCAACACATAAACGAAACAAGAAACAGAAGGAGATCTCACATGCACCAGACAAAAATGGAGTTCGAATTCGCTTGCATTCACATAGCAGAAGAGGTGTCACTGGGACGACATTTATAGTCCTTGCACTCGTGGACAACAATAATCAGAGTACGTCAGGGTTATTCCAATGACCGCGCTAAGTGCTTATGACTTGATAGGGAACGCTCAGTTTTCGCTAACTCTGCTGATGACCCTGCGTTGGCAACTGCTTCCTGCCGCTTAATGGATGCTTCGATCGATACTACACATGTTCATGGCGATTGCCGTGAGATGCGGCATATACCCTCGACATGTGCATCGGGAGCAAGAGCTTACCCGAATCCTGTGGCAACCCCACGGACAACATTTCGTCTTCAGGTGCTCGAGTTTGCGGACGGACATCCGGTCACGGCTTCTGGAATACGACACTGGGGATGTATTGTGCAGCGGTGTGTACGGAAGGTATCTCTTCCCGGTGGTATTGCGGTTATCGACATGTTTAAATCACAATGCAATGTCTCCCGCTGGCCAAGCTCCACCTACACTTCTTCCATTCTGCCACCATTCTAGAACAATAACTCAAAGGTCATGAGGGTTCTTTTGTTCGGTCTCTACGTCTTGTAATCAAGGGTGGATAAGTTTTTGGAAGACCATATTCTCTGTTGGTGTGGGTATTTGGCATGCAAGCATTCTCCTTGGAATCCCGTAATCAATTTTCCTGTGGAATCTATTAGGGTTCTGGACATTTGCCGCTTGCGGCGTGTGGCGGGCCAATGGTGAATCCAAGGACAGCATCGCGCTGAAGCCGCGTGTGGCTCGCTCGCCACACAGGCGCTCGAACTTGTTGCTTGACTCTTGACTCCTATTACTACCCCTCACTTACCCGTCCATCCCTTAGCGCACCCCACATCTTGTTCTGAACACTTCTACTCTTTCAAATGTCAGCAAATAGTTCTGGTGGCCGCCGCGGACGTGGAGGCGGAGGCCCTCAAGGCCGTGGGAATCGTGGCGGTCGAGGAGGTCGGGGAGGCGCCGATGGCCGTGGCCGAGGTTGCACCCCACCTATCGACCGAACTGGAGTTCCCAGAGGAATATGCTCTTTTTATTGGTCGACTGGTGCTTGCAACCACTCGTTCGACTGCACTTTCAAGCACGAAGTAAGATCACAGGTGTTGGAGACTTCCTCGGTTTACGCCACAGAGACCGAAGACCAATCCCCAGACTTTTTCTCCCGGGAAGGTTTAGCCATGAACAATAACTCTGTCATGGACTCGCGACACACACTTCGTCCGAATGAAGCACATAATCACCTCAAGCCGTACCTCGTCAACAATTTCGTGTTCCGAGATGCGAACAATGTCGAGGGATTTTCTCGGATCTTTGCAAGTGTCAATTCTCGAAACAAAGCATGGGTAAGGGTGACCCTGACCATACTCTGACTTCGTAATCGCTCACACACCATAGAACTCCAATCAGGCCCAGGTTAGTTGATTCGCTATGGCACATCTAAGTGACCCAGCTCATATACACTGCGATAGGCGTTCCTCGACACAATTGTTCGCGTACGTCCAATTCTTTTCAGCCATCAATAGTTTCGGCAATAAAATCGTGCATAGGGTAACGCCTTGCTACGCATCGGCGACGTGTTGAGATTTTCGCCAGTTGCCGTCAAAGTTGGCGCTGGATCGTCAACCCTATCATACCAGAAGGGGTATATCCCTATTATCAAGGTTTGTCTCAGGCGAAAATAGAAGTTATAATCCCGTCTTGATGATATTCTTGTCAACACGTCATAGTTCTTGTCATCAGACCTAGTACTGAAGACAACAATGCATTCAAATACAAAGTAAATCGCATCGTGTATTCACACCAAACACTGTGTCCTAATAAGTCGTCTCAGCGCGATATATGCTCTGCTCGACCAAAACTATGACGACTTTCATTCGACTACCTGCGAGTGTATGCACGAGATGATAGAGGCCCAGACCTGGATGGACCGCTCGCCAGGCTTGCCCGTTTCGCGGCAAAACACACTAAGTGGCGTGGAGGTCTTCGGGACGCTTTCAACTATTCTGTCGCAGTAAGGACACCCAGTCTACTACTTGGTTTCGCGCTCAACCGCTCTGGACAGGTATTTCGCGCGTGTCAAAAGCGCCATAAAGAATCATCCCGAATTACGTGATTTGGTCGAAGATCTCCTTTCGTGGTTCAATATTTGGACTGCAGCTGTGAGGGCATCGCCTCCAACGTTCCAAGACCCCATCACCTCGTCAAGCCCGCAGATCCGGAACCTAACGTTGGGAGAACTTGAGAAGGATATCAGCCGACTCAGTCAGATCGTGGGTAGAGAATACGGAGACACGGAAAAGTTGCGGAGACGCGTCCCGAAGGGAAGATTCACTGCCGGTCAGATGCAGGAGGCGCTTACATCCCGACTGGAACAAGCTTATGACCCCCCCGGTACTTTGCGAGGCGGAGGAGAACCTCGCCACGATAACGATTTCATTGACATCCGCGACATTCGCATTGCTCCAACGAACGAAGAACTTCTATGTCCTCTCCCACCTTATCTTCCCGTCTTCCTTCCTTCGGCGCCACACCATTTACCCGAAAATTCGATGGAGCGGCACCTCGACATACAGTTCCGATTATTGAGGGAAGAGCTGATGTGCGTTACCGCTTCCATCGTTCGTCCGTCATCGCCTTATGTTGATTATGTTGCCTCGAAGATCTTCTATTCGGCAATCAGTTGGGGAAATCAGGAGAGACCTCGAGATTATGTGGGCGCCAAGGACTGGTCCCAAGACTCGGAGGCCACCCACGCTCCTGGAAAAGTTACTCTCGTCTAAAGGCGGCGCTTATAAGACCTCTGGACTCAATGCGGTATTCTTTCAACTCTACACCGGTGCTAGTTTCGCACCTTTAAGGGCCGAACGCCGTAATTTCACCGTCGGCCTTGTGCTTGACCCTCCTCCTGGCGCTCCTCGGGATCAAAATGGAAAAAAGAGAGCCGAATATTGGGAACATTCCAAGCGCTTGCAACAAGGAAGTCTGGTCGCTCTTGCCCTTATTTCTCCTGGCCAATTCCAGGTATTCCTCGGAACTACCGTCTCCAATGGTGTGGACATTGCGGAATCCGCCAAGGCCAACGAAGAGACAATCCAGCTCCGAGTTTCGTTTTTTGATGCCGAAATTGAACTTATGGCTTTGCGTCGTCAGCCGATTTCTGCCGACAAGTCGACATTCGCCGTCCTGATAGACAACAAAATAATGTTTGAGGCTCTCCACCCGTTCCTTCGGACTCTCAAGGACGTCGAACCCACTTCTGCCCCCTTCTCTGCTTTCATATCACGTTCCGGAAATCTTACCTCCATGCCGGTTGGACCTCCGCGATACACGCGCGTTCCGCTGTTCAAGTATAAGCTCCAATGCTTGGCCCGACCGGGAGAAAATATTTCGAGTGTCGATGTAAGTAATGCGACGTCCGTAGCGATCGCACGCCAAGAGCTGGTGCGCTCGAGCGAATTGGATCCATCCCAGGTTGATGCGGTCATCGGGACTCTCACGCGGGAAATCTCTCTGATTCAAGGGTATGCCCCTCGATCTCGCTACCAAATCCCACCACTGATTACAGAGTTATTAGCCCTCCCGGAACAGGAAAGGTGCGGGGAACTTTGATACCATCTTTGTTTGTTCTGATGTAGGTCTCAGAGTTTCACGGGAAAGGAAATCCTTCGGGTCCTCTTCTCTTGTAACATCAGACCAATAGGTGGGCGAAGTCGTTTATGCGATGACCGCTCTCACATGATTTTATTTCTGATTGCATTCACAAATCACGCGCTTGATCATATGCTCACGTCGGTTCTCGACGCCAAAATTACGAAGAGTGTTGTGCGCCTTGGGTCTAGAACGACCGACGAACGCATTGAGCAGTACAGTCTTTACAAGCTGGAACAACTTTCAGGACGTGGGGACCTCGATCGACCCATAAGACGGGAATATGCTGCCATGAAGCAGGCAGAAGAAGAGATGACACGCATCATGAATCGGATACAACTTCCCGGGCTAACTTGGGAAGACGCCGAGAGATTTCTCGACTTCCATCATCCTCAGCAAGCTGATTCCTTCAGGGTACCTCCGTTTTGGATTGCGGAGCGCTTGCGGCAGGCCACGGAGGACGAAATAAAGAATGGGGGATGGACGCGAGTTTCGAAGGGAAAGAAAGTCCCCAAGGACGCCGAAATTTCTGGGGTTTATGGATTTTGGAAAAATGCTCGAGATATTGAATTCATCCGGCCTCCCCCATCTTCTTCGAAGAAAGCCGCCGGCAAGAAGAGAACTGACCCGGATCCACGAGTAGCATTCTTTAACGAACTAGGCTTCGAGGGCCAGATTCCGCCCGTCCCCTCCAAAAGTCGCTCCGTTGAACAACTGACACGTGTCTATAACGTCTGGTCGATGTCACTTTCCGAACGACAGCGCCTTGCAGAATCATGGGAAGATGACATGCGGAAAATAGCTTACGATTCGCTTCTATCCGACTTCGATCAGCTAAGAACACATTACAAGGACGCTTGCAAAGTCTACGAGGACATACAGGATGAAGTAAGTCGATTTGTGATCTGTGCCGTCAACTGTATTGAGATCGTGGGCAGGCTCGACGTAGGTTACTCAGCCGTACCGACCTAATTGCCTGCACTACAACCGGTAAGTACCCACCAACCCAACAATGGAGAATGTGACGATCTGATGACGTCCGAACGGTAGGCGCGGCCAAGCTTGTCTCTCTGCTCACGGTTCGTCTGGAATGATTGCACACCACGTCCGATGTTAACGGGACAATGTAGAGTGTCGGGCCGAAGGTTCTCATGGTTGAGGAAGCCGGTCAAGTCCTCGAAGCGCACATTCTGGCCTCTCTTGTTCCCTCAGGTATTCGCCTAAAGCATGCGTGCTCCGCGTATATATACTGATCACATCGCCCTAAAACTAGTCGAGCACCTTATCTGTATTGGAGACCCCAAACAACTACGTCCAAATTTGGCGACTTTTCGTGGGTCGCCGGTCACTCACGTCCCTCATCACATAAAGCTAATGTATCCCCAAAAGCTTTATCTATGGATAGCACGTCCGGGCGGGAGCTATTCAAGTTCGATAGATCACTCATGGAGCGACTTTCAGATGGGGGAATGAGTATGTCGCAGATCAACGTGCAGCGGAGAATGCGACCCAGCATTTCCCATTTCGTACGGTACGCAGTTCCCTCTCGTAAACAGATAGAGTCGCGATTTTACGCGCTCATGCAGGAAAATTTTATACCCGAAGCTCGAGGACAACGAAGTTGTTCGAAGTTATCCCGCCGCGCAGGGCATGGAGAAGAACGTCGTCTTCTTTTCCCACGACAATCCGGAGAACTCTGAAGATGATTCAGCGTCTAAATACAACATGTTCGAGGTACGTCAGCGTATGGCACCAATACACCCCAGCCCTCAAAACTTATCCGTTTGATCAGGTTGCCATGATACGCGACCTTGTATTATACTTCCTTAAGCAGGGTCCCTACGACGGTGCTGGAGACATAGCCGTACTCTGTGCTTACCTCGGCCAACTGCAAAAGGTCCGCGCGGCTCTGAAAGATCTCAAGATTTCGGTTAGTGTGGATGAACGCGATGAAGAGCAGCTAGAGCGTACGGGACTCGCAGGCGATGATGACGTAGGATTTGCTCAAGTTCAAGTTGCTCGACACGTGGGTACCGCCGTGAACTTCTGATTATTGGCTGTTCTAATCGTGTTTGAAGATTCGCATCGGAACAGTAGACACTTTCCAAGGTCAGGAAGCCAAGATCGTGATAATCTCGTTGGTTAGAAATTCCGGCACGTTCGAGGAAGGCCAAGCCTCGATTGGCTTTTTGAAAGTATGTAGCCTGATACCTTCGCTGATTCAAAGCTGATGGTCTTTGGACCTCCTCAGAGCTCCAATAGGATTAACGTTGCATTATCCCGAGCCAAGCACGGCCTTTACATTCTTGGGAATGCTTCTAACCTCAGGAAGAATGAGACGTGGAGGACCGTCTTGGATGAGATGGAGAAAGAAGATCAGCTTGGTTACGGATTCCCAATCGTTTGCCCGCGTCACCCCAAAACAAGGCAACTGGTGACTAAGCCCGGGCAAATACCCACGCACGCTCCAGAAGGTGGCTGTCTCCGACCTTGCGAATATCGTTTGTCGTGTGGACACGTATGTCCCTCAATGGTATATTATTTCTCATTCACGTTGTGCGTCCACTAACTGAAGCGTCTCAGTGTCACACCGACCTAGATAATCACAGAAGGATGAGATGCAATCAACCTTGTGTCAGGGTTACCTGCCCTAGGGCTCATCCGTGCCCGAAGCTATGCTTTGAAGATTGCGGGAACTGCATGTTCCCCATGTACAATATTAAGCTTCCATGTGGACACATTGCGAAATCGGTCCCCTGGCAAGTGCCTTCCGAATTTGCCTTTCTAGGTCCCATTTGACGCATACTCTAGTCATAAACTCGGGAAGTTGGAGACGGTCAATTGCGTTGCTCAAGTGTCGAAGCGTCTACCAGGCTGCGAACATAACGGCATGATGGCTTGTAGCGCAGACCCCACCAACTTCGAATGCAATCAAGTTTGCGGAGGCGAGACCACCTGCTGCAGCCGGTCATGTAAATCTCGATGCCACGAATGCCAGAAGGTTACACATGGAAATGCAGCCCCCCGCGCGGGCGCTGTTCCTCCAGTTCGCACGCACCACAGAAGTCATCCCTGCGAACGAACGCTCAAGTGCCAACACATGTGTGGCCTCGCTTGTTCTTCGGATCACTCGTGCAATCCAAAATGTTCACAATCGTGCCGGCAGCGGTGTGGCCACCAGAAATGCCAAAAGGAATGCTGGGAGCCTTGCCCACCGTGTATGGAGCCATGTGAATGGTGCTGTCCCCACCATTCATGTCCGGTGGTATGCGGTTCGGTAAGTTTTCATGGGCTAAGGATTTCCTCACTTGAGACTGATTTGTGATCGACAGATATGTTCCCGCTTGCCCTGTGACAAGGCTTGCGAAAGACAACTAGAGTGCGGCCATGTGTGTCCGTCAGGTACGTGTTTTCCTTTCTTGTTATTTGTACCTGGAGTGGGTCTTATATTGTGTTTTATAGTCTGCGGAGAACCTTGCGAACAGCAGGCATGCATTGTATGCCTCCCGGAGGACCGTAAAGTCGACATCGTTGATTTCATCATGCAGAGGCGTCTGGACGAGATCGATCTTAGCTCGGACGATATCTCAGAGCGCCTGATCGGGTTGGAATGTGGACACATTTTTACGGTTGAAACGCTGGATGGCCATTGTAACATGTCGGAATACTACGAGTCGGATGCCACAGGCGCTTTCACGGCCACGAAGGCACCACCGGTGAACTTCCAAACGCCTCCTTCCTGCCCCGCCTGCCGTGGACCCATCACCGCGCTCCGATATGGCCGCGTTACAAAGAGAGCAAATCTAGACATCCTCGAACAGAACGTGGCGAGCACAATGTCGTCTGCAATAGAGGAAGTCGGCCCTGAAATCGAAGAAATTTCAAACAAACTCGACAGCGCGAAGGGCGAAGCAAAGTCAATCGCCTTTAATCCGCCATCTGAGGGTGCAGATGACTTCGACAACCTTTCTGCGCGTCGCAGGACTCGATTCGGCTCGGAGTCTGAGCCGCTTCCCCATAAGGAAATCTCCCAGTTCGGTATGACGAGCGTCCATGGCCTTTCTGTAGAGGAGGGAAAAGCCTGGAACAAGGTCGTCCATGGCCTCCTCAAGCTTTACAAGAAGGTTTCCAGCGTTGCACGGACCCGCGGACCCCATGTGCAGGCGTATGGCGCGGCGCTTGCAACACTCTACCGCCTCGAACTTTCTGCGATAGCAAACAACCCAGAGCGGGCTTCTGACGCACCCGAGCCCGAAGCGATGATTGAAGTGAACAAGAAGATTGGCCAGCCTCCGCACAAGGCCGATACTCGTTTTCAAGTCGAAGCGTTCTTCCTGTCTCTCGAATTGCGGTACACGTTGGCGGAAATCGCGCAGAGCCGTATTGAAGGTCTTAATGTGGCCTCCAGGGATGAAATCGTCCTCCGCCACGAACGCTTATGGCGGTCCTTCCTGTCTTTCATCTACGAGTCTTGCATTCGTGACGCGGAGAAGGCTCTCAAGATCGCGGAGAAATCATCAGCGTCTCGTTTGGCGGCTCATGCTGGGGTGAATATCCTCCGCGGCAAGCTGGAGCTGTTCCGCTTCGACATTCTGGCGGAACGCACACTCCTATCCCGACGAGGACTCCTCGACGACGATCGCCGAAACGAATTAACTGCCAAGGCGCTGTCAGAGTCGAACAACGCTAGTCGCGAGATGAAAATAATCGAGACGACATACACTCGCAGCCGTCCAGTTGCCAATACAGCCGAGCTGAGATCCGAGATGGAGTGGTTTACGCAAAACTGCCGTGAAAAGGGGGACAAATTCGTGAAGGAGTACAACGCACTGGCGACGCATCTCCGCACGGACAGAGGATACGAGCCCTTGTCTTTGAAAGAAAGGGAAGACATCGTGAAATCATTCGGTTTCTGTAAGTCTTCAATTCTCAACAGGAAGGATTATCGATGACGATATATTACTCGCAGCGCATAGGGGTCATTTCTACAATTGCGAGAACGGACATACGTTTGTAATCGGTGATGTCCGTCAACGCTTCGATTCCGCAAAATACAGACAGCTCATTGGACCTTTACAGTGCGGAGGTGCAACGCAAGCGGCCCACTGCCCAGAGTGCAGGGCCCCGATCGGGGGCTCCGACCATCGACTACACCAGTCAAATACGCGAGCAATGGAATTCGAAGACATAGGTCGCCATAATGGGTCACAGGACCCCCACTGGCCTTGGGGAAGAGGCGCATGAAGGGAGGGCTGTGGTCTCTGCGATTGGTTTCTGAGAGATCTATCCAGCATACGTTTTTGATATGCCATGATCGAAAGTGATGATTTCAGTACGTAGAAAGAGATAGACGTACTGACGTAGAGCAAGCACTGTCGGCGCCGCCCGCCCTCACTCACTTGTCTTTATCGACGGGGTGTTGTTTGCATGTAATCGATGGACCCCCTCAATCAGCCGTTATCGTAGCCATTATCGTTCTAAGGATGTTCGAGCTCAAGCTCAAGGGCCAAGGCTGCCCCTCTTACATCGAGACCCAAATAATCTCGAAATCTATATTACGTAAATTGTTCGTTGTTCCACATTGTCCGTCCTGCTTGCCGTCTTGTTCTATAACTTGAAAGCTTGAAAGCTTGAACACGTAAACAGAACAAGATACAGGATCACACATGCACCGGACCTTCTTACAATAAAGAAGTTCGAATTCACTTGCATTCGCGCTGCAGCAGAGGTGTCACTGTGGCGATATTTATAGTCCTTGCGGTCAGGGTTCGTCCGCTTTGATCACGGTTAGTGTTCGACTTGCCAGACATCGATCAGTTTTCGCGAACTCTGCTGATGACCCTTATCTACTGCTTCCTGCCGCTCAGCAAATGTTGAAGACTTCACATGCTTCACAGGTTCACGGCGACTGCGCAGACCATGAAACGCGGCATATGTGCATTGGGATTCGGAGCGAAGGTTTAACCGGATCCTGTGGCAACCCCAAAGACAACATTTCGTTTTCAGGTGCTTGGGTTTGCGAACGGACATCCGGTCACGGTTCTGGAATATGAGTCTGGGGGATGTATTACGCAGCGGTGTGTACGGAAGGTATCTCTTCCCAGTGATATTGCCGTTTTTATCGACATGTTGAAATCACATTGCAATGTCTTCCGCTGGCCGAGTCCCACCTGCACTGCTTCAGTTCAACTACCGTTCCAGAACAAAGGTCATGAGGGTTCTTTTGTTCGCTACGTCTTGCAATCAGGGGTGGATAGACTTTTGGAAGACCACATTCTGTTGGGGTAGGTATTCGGTATGCAAGCATTCTCCTTGGAATCCCGTCGTTAAATTTCCTGTGGAGCGTATTAGGGTTCTCTGCCGCTCTATCGAAACGGGCGACATTTGCGGCCTTCCGCGTGTGGCGAGCCAATGGCGAATCCGGGATAACATTAGGATAGCATCGCGTTGAAACCGCGTGGGGCTCGCTCGCCACACAGGCGCTCGGCTTGTTACTTGACCCCTATCACTTTCCCCTAGCTCATCTCACATTTTGATCTGAGCACTTTTACTGTTTCAAATGTCAGCAAATAGTTCTGGTGGCCGCCGCGGGCGTGGAGGCGGAGGCCCCCAAGGCCGTGGGAATCGTGGTGGTCGAGGAGGTCGCGGAGGCGCCGATGGCCGTAGTGGCACACCACCTATCGACCTGACTGGAGTTCCCAGAGGAATCTGCTCTTTTTATTGGTCGACTGGTGCTTGCGACCGCTCGTTCGACTGCACATTCAAGCACGAGGCAAACTTCCAAGTGTTGGGGACTTCCTCGGTATCTGCCACAGATACCGAAGATCAATCGCCAGACTTTTTCTCCCTGGAAGGATTAGCCACGAACAACGGTTCCGAAGTGGACATTCAACACACACTTTGTCCTAACGAAGTACACAATCTCCTCAAGCTGTACCTCGCAGACAACTATACGTTCCGAACTTGGTTCCGAGGTGCGAACAATGTCGAGGGGTTTTCTCGGATCTTTGCAAGTGTCAATTCTCGAAACAAAGCATGGGTAAGGGTGACTCCAATAACACTCTGCGACTTCTTAATCGTTCACGCATCGTAGAACTCCAATCAGGCTCAGGTTAGTCGATTTACTATGGCGCATCTGAGTGACCCATCTCATGCACTCCTGCAATAGGCATTCCTTGATACAATTGTTCGCGTATGTTCAATTCCTTTCAGGAATCGATAATCTCGGTAGTAACATTGTGCATAGAGCAACGCGTACCTACGCATCGGCGACGTGTTGAGATTTTCGCCGGTTGCCGTAAACGTCGGCGCTGGATCGTCAACCCTATCATACCAGAAGGGGTATTTCCCTATTATCAAGGTTTGTCCCAGGCGAAAATAGAAGTTATAATCCCGTCTTGACGATATTCTTGTCGACACCGTAGTTTTTGTCATCAGACCTAGTACTGAAGACAACAATGCATTCAAATACAAAGTAAATCGCGTCGTGTATTCACACTATACACTATCCTAACAAGCTATTTCAGTGCGATATATGCTCTGCTCGACCAAAACTATGCTGGCTTTCATTCGACTACCCGGGAATGTATGCGCGAGATGACAGAAGCCCAGACCTGGATAGATCGCTCGCCAGGCTTGCCTGTGTCGCGGCAAAACACACTAAGTGGTGTGCAGGTCTTCGGGACGCTTTCAACTGTTCTGTTGCAGTAGGTATCCAGTCCCTACTATAGCGCCGCGCTCGACTGCTCTTGACAGGTATTTCGCGCGTGTCAAAAGCGCCATAAAGAATCATCCCGAATTACGTGATTTGGTCGAAGATCTCCTTTCGTGGTTCAATATTTGGACTGCAGCTGTGAGGGCATCGCCTCCAACGTTCCAAGACCCCATCACCTCGTCAAGCCCGCAGATCCGGAACCTAACGTTGGGAGAACTCGAGAAGGATATCATCCGACTCAGTCAGATCGTGGGTAGAGAATACGGAGACACGGAAAAGTTGCGGAGACGCGTCCCGAAGGGAAGATTCACTGCCGGTCAGATGCAGGAGGCGCTTACATCCCGACTGGAACAAACTTATGACCCCCCCGGTACTTTGCGAGGCGGAGGGGAACCCCGCCACGATAATGATTCCACTGATATTCGCAATATCCGCATCGCGCCAACGAACGAAGAACTTCTATGTCCCTTACCACCTTATCTCCCAGTTTTCCTTCCCTCTGCGCCACACCATTTACCCGAAAATTCGATGGAGCGGCATCTCGATGTACAGTTCCGATTATTGAGGGAAGAGCTGATGTGCGCAGCCGTTTCCATTTTTTTGTCTGTCATCGCTTTATACTGATTATGTTGCTTCAAAGATCTTCTATTCGGCAATCAGTTAGGGAAATCAGGAGAGACCTCGAGATTATGTGGGCCTCCAGAGTTGGTCTCATGACTCAGAGGCCACCTACCCTTCTAGAAGACTTGCTGTCGTCCCAAGGCGGTGCATATAAGACCTCTGGCGTTAACTCGGTATACTTTCAACTCTACACTGGTGCTCGTTTTGCACCTTTTAGGGCTGAACG
Organism: Lactarius sanguifluus; assembly: GCA_021527775.1. Taxonomy (NCBI): domain Eukaryota; kingdom Fungi; phylum Basidiomycota; class Agaricomycetes; order Russulales; family Russulaceae; genus Lactarius; species Lactarius sanguifluus. Next base: position 154,512 of record JAKEYF010000060.1, read on the forward strand.
CCGTAATTTCACCGTCGGCCTTGTGCTTGACTCTCCTCCTGGCGCTCCTAGGGATGAAAATAGAAAAAGGAGAGCCGAATATTGGGAACATTCTAAGCGCTTGCAACAAGGAAGTCTGGTCGCTCTTGCCCTTATTTCTCCTGGCCAATTCCAGGTATTCCTCGGGACTATCGTCTCTCAAGGTGCGGACATTGGTGCGGACATTGCAGAATCCGCCAATGAGAACACAATTCAGCTTCGAATTTCGTTTTTTGATGCCGAAATCGAACTCATGGCTTTGCGTCGTCAGCCGATTTCTGTCGACGAGTCGACATTTGCCGTCTTGATAGACAACAAAATAATGTTTGAGGCTCTCCACCCGTTCCTTCGGACTCTCAAGGACGTCGAACCCACTTCCGTACCCTTCGCCGATTTCATATCGTACTCTGGAGATCTTGCCTTCCTGCCGGTTGGACCTCCGCGATACACGCGCGTCCCGCTGTTCAAGTATAATCTCCAATGCTTGGCTCGACCAGGAGAAAACATTTCGAGTGTCGATGTAAATAATGTGACGTCTGTAGCGACCGCGCGTCAAGAGCTGCTTCGTTCGAGCGAATTGGATCCATCTCAGGTTGATGCGGTCATCGGGACTCTCACGCGGGAAATCTCTCTGATTCAAGGGTATGCCCCTCGGTCTCGCTACCAAATTCCACCACTGATTACAGAGCTGTTAGCCCTCCCGGAACGGGAAAGGTGCGGAGAACTTCGACACAAGAAAGATGGCTTTGTTCGTTCTGACGTAGATCTCAGAGCTTCACGGGAAAGGAAATCCTTCGGGTTCTCTTCACTAGTAAAATCAGACCAATAGGTGAGCGAAGTCGTTTATGCGGTGATCGCTCTCACGCGATTATAGTTCTGATTGCATTCACAAACCACGCGCTTGATCACATGCTTACGTCTATTCTCGACGCCAAAATTACGACAAACGTCGTGCGCCTCGGGTCCAGAACGACTGACGAACGTATTGAGCAGTACAGCTTACACAAGCTGGAACAGCTTGCGGCTCATGTGGATCTAGATCGACCAATAAACCGTGAATACGCTGCCATGAAGCAATTAGAAGAGGAGATAACGCGCATCATAAATCGAATTCAGCTCCACGGGCTAACTTGGGAAGACGCCCAGAGATTTCTCGACTTTCAATATCCTCAGCACGCGGACTCCTTCAGAGGGCCACCGTTTTGGATTGCAGAGATCTTTCGGCGGATCAGGGAGGACGAAATAGAGAACGGGGAGTGGAAGCGAGCTTCGAAGGGAAAGAACACCTCTCAAGACGCCGAAATTTCAGGGGTTTACGCGCTTTGGAAGAATGGCCGGGATATTGAATTCATCCATCCTCGCCCATCTTCCTCAAAGAGAGCCGCAGGCCAGAAGGGAACTGACTCAGATCCACGGGTAGTATTCTTTAACGAACTAGGTTTCGAGGGCCAGATTCCGCGCCCCCCCTCGGGAAGTCGCTCCCTTGAACAACTGACGGGTGTCTATAACGTCTGGTCGATGTCAGTTTTCGAACGACAGCGCCTTGCAGAATCATGGGAGGATGACATGCGGAATATGGCTTACGAATCACTCTTAACCGAGTTCGACCGGCTAAAGGAACAGTACAAGGACGTTTGCAAGGTCTACGAGGACATACAGGATGAAGTAAGTCGACTCAGTGACCCGTGCTGCCAACTGTATTGAGATCATGGGTAGGCTCGACGCAGATTGCTCAGCCGTATCGACCTAATTGCCTGCACTACAACCGGTGCGTAGTCACAAACAATGGAGAATGTGACAATCTGATGACGTCCGAATGGTAGGCGCGGCCAAGCTTGTCTCTCTGCTCACGGTTCGTCCGGAGTGATTTCACACTACGCTCGATGTTAACGGGACAATGTAGAGCATCGGCCCGAAGGTTCTCATGGTTGAGGAAGCCGGCCAAGTTCTTGAAGCGCACGTTCTGGCCTCTCTCGTTCCCTCAGGTATTTGCTTGAAGCGTGAATGCCTCGCGTATTTATACTCATCACGTCGTCCTAAAAATTAGTCCAGCACCTTATCTGTATAGGGGACCCCAAACAATTACGCCCAAATTTAGCGACGTTTCGTGGGTAACCAGTTACTCACGTCCCTCATCGCATAAAGCTAATGTCCCTAAAGCATTATCTATGGATAGCACGTCCGGGCGGGAGCTATTCAAGTTCGATAGATCGCTAATGGAGCGACTTTCAGATGGGGGAATGAGTATGTCGCAGATCAACGTACAGCGGAGAATGCGACCCAGCATTTCCCATTTCGTACGGTACGCAGTTCCCTCTCGTAGACAGATAGAGTTGCGGTTTCATGCTCTCTTGCAGGACAATTCTATACCCCAATCTCGAGGACAACGAAGTTGTCCGGGGTTATCCCGCCGTGCAGGGCATGGAGAAGAGCGTCGTCTTCTTTTCCCACGACAATCCAGAGAACTCTGAAGATGACTCAGTGTCGAAACACAACATGTTCGAGGTACGTCAGCGTATGACACCAATACATCCCAGCCCTCAAAACTTATCCGTTTGATCAGGTTGCCATGATACGCGACCTTGTATTATACTTCCTTAAGCAGGGTCCCTACGACGGTGCTGGAGACATAGCCGTACTCTGTGCTTACCTCGGCCAACTGCAAAAGGTCCGCGCGGCTCTGAAAGATCTCGAGATTGCGGTTAGTGTAGATGAGCGCGATGAAGAGCAGCTAGAGCGCACGGGGCTCGCAGGTGATGACGATGACATAGGATTTGCTCAAGTTCAGGTCGCTCAACACGTGAGTCCACCGTGGACTTCTGATTATTGACTGTTCTAATCGTGTTTAAAGATCCGCATCGGAACAGTAGACACTTTCCAGGGCCAGGAAGCCAAGATCGTGATCATTTCATTGGTTAGAAATTCCGGCACGTTCGAAGAATGCCAAGCCTCGATTGGCTTTTTGAAAGTATGTAGCCCGATACCTTCGCTGATTCAAAGCTGATGGTCTTTGGACCTCCTCAGAGCTCCAATAGGATTAACGTTGCATTATCCCGAGCCAAGCACGGCCTTTACATTCTTGGGAATGCTTCGAACCTCAGGAAGAACGAGACGTGGAGGACCATCTTGGATGAGATGGAGAAAGAAGATCAGCTTTGTCACGGATTCCCAATCGTTTGCCCGCGTCACCCCGAAGCAAAGCAACTAATCTCTAAGCCGGGGCAATTACCTATGCATGCTCCAGAAGGTGGCTGTCTCCGACCTTGCGAATATCGTCTGTCGTGTGGACACGTATGTCCCTCAATGGTATATTATTTCTCATTCACGTTACTAGTATGCGTGCACTAACCGAAGCGTTTCATCAGTGTCATACCGACCTAGATAATCACAGAAGGATCAAATGCAATCAACCCTGTGTCAGGGTTACCTGTCCTAGGGCTCATCCGTGCCCGAAGCTATGCTCTGAAGATTGCGGGAACTGCACGTTCCCCATGTACGACGTTGAGCTTCCCTGTGGACACATTGCGAAATCGGTCCCTTGGCAAGTGCCTTCCGAATTTGCCCTTCTAGGTCCCATTTGACGCATACTCTAGTCATAAACTCGGGAATTTGAAAACTGTCAAATGCATCGCTCAAGTGTCGAAGCGTTTACCAGGGTGCGAACATAGCGTCACCATGGCTTGTGACGGTGACCCCACCGACTTCGAATGCAAGGAAATTTGCGGAGGCGAGACCACGTGCTGCAGCCGGACGTGTAAATCCCGATGCCATGAGTGCCAGAAGGTTACACGTGATAGTGCAGCCCCGCGCGCGGGCGCTGTTCCTCCCGTTCGCACGCATCACAGAAGTCATCCCTGCGAACGAACGCTCAAGTGCCAACACTTGTGTGGCCTCGCTTGTTCTTCGGATCACTCGTGCAATCCAAAGTGTCCACAATCGTGCCGCCAGCGATGTGACCACCAGAAATGCCAAAAGGAATGCTGGGAGCCTTGCCCACCGTGTATGGAGCCGTGTGAATGGTGCTGTCCCCACCATTTATGTCCGGTGGTATGCGGTTCGGTGAGCTTTCAAGAAAGCGATTTCCTCACTTGAGACTGATTTGTGATCGACAGATATGTTCTCGCGTACCCTGTGACAAGGCTTGCGAATGGCGACTGGAGTGCGGTCATGTGTGTCCGTCGAGTACGTGCTTTCCTTTTCCTTGCGGTGTGTGCCTGGGTTGGCTGGGTCTTATACTGTGTTTTATAGTCTGCGGAGAACCTTGCGACAAGCAGACATGCGTTGAATGCCTCCCGGAGGACCGTAAAGTCGACATCGTTGATTTCATCATGCAGAGGCGTTTGGACGAGATCGATCTTAGCTCGGACGATATCTCAGAGCGCCTGATCAGATTGGAATGCGGACACATCTTCACTGTTGAAACGCTGGACGGCCATTGTAACATGTCGGAATACTACGAGTCGGATGCCATGGGCGTTTTTACGGCTACGAAGGCACCACCGGTGAACTTCCAAACGCCTCCTTCCTGCCCTGCTTGCCGTGGACCCATCACCGCGCTCCGATATGGCCGCGTTACAAAGAGAGCAAACCTAGACATCCTAGAACAAAATGTGGCAAGCACAATGTCATCCGCAATAGAGGAAGTCGGCCTTGAAATCGAAGAATTTTCGAGAAGACTCGACAGCGCGAAGGGCGAAGCAAAGTTAATCACCTTCTATCCGCCAGTCCTTTCTGCGCATCGTAGGGCTCGATTTGGCCTGGAGTCTGAGCCGCTTCCCAATGAGGAAATCTCCCAAGCGAGCATGACCAGCGTCCATGGCTTTTCTGGAGAGGAGGGAAGAGCATGGAACAGGGTCGTCTGTGACCTCCTCAAGCTGTACAAGAAGGTTGTCGATGTCGCACGGACTCGCGGACCGCATGTGCAGGCGTATGGCGCGGCGCTTGCAACACTCTACCGCCTCGAACTCTCCGCGATGGCAAGCGACCCAGAGCGGGCTTCTGACACACCTGAACCCGAAGCGATGACTGAAGTGAACAAGAAGATTGGCCAGCCCCCGCACAAGGCCGATACTCGTTTTCATGTCGAAGCCTTCTTCCTGTCTCTTGAATTGCGGTACACGTTGGCAGAAATCGCGCACAGCCGGATCGAAGGTCTTAATGTAGCGTCCAGGGATGAAGTCGTTCTTCGCCACGAACGCTTATGGCGGTCGTTCGTGTCGTTTATCTATGAGTCCTGCATTCGTGACGCGAAGAAGGCCCTCGATATCGCGGAGAAATCATCAGCGTCTCGTTTGGCCGCTCAGGCTGGAGTGAATATCCTTCGTGGAAAGCTGGAGCTGTTCCGCTTCGAAATTCTGGCTCAACGCACACTCCTATCCAGACGAGGTCTCCTCAGCAACGGTCGCCGAAACCAACTCAGCACCAAGGCACAGCTAGAGGCAGACACCGCCAGTCTCGAGATGAAAAGACTTGAGATGACATATATTCGCAGTCGCCCGGTTGCAGATACAACCGGGCTGAGATCTGAGAGAGTGTGGTTCACGCAAAACTGTGGCGAAAAGGGTGACAAATTTGTGAAGGAGTACAACGCGCTGGCGACACATCTCCGCACGGAAAGAGGATACGAACCCTTGTCCTTGAAAGAAAAGGAAGACGTCGTAAAAGCATTTGGTTTCTGTAAGTTTTCGATTCTCAGCGAAAAGGTGTATCGATAACGGTATTGCTCCCGCAGCACATAGGGGACACTTCTACAACTGCGAGAACGGACATACGTTTGTTATCGATGACGTCCGTCAAACAGCTTCGGTTCCCCACAATACAGACAGTTAACTTGACCTTTACAGTGCGGAGGTGCTATGGAATCGGCGCGCTGCACAGAGTGCGGGGCACCTATTGGGGGTTCCAACCATCAACAGCACCATTCAAATACGCGCGCGCTAGAGTTCGAACACATAGCTCGCGAGCAGGGGGCGCAGGACTCCCCCTGGCGGTGGGGAAGAGGTGCCTGAAGAGTACTTGCGACGCTCGAGTCTAGTTGTTGAGAGGTACTGGCTATTCACCATATGTTTTGTATCACGATCGGAAGGGTGTATATCATGAGATAGACGTAGAACGCGCAGGCTGTTGTTGGCACCACTGTCAGAGACCTCGGACCGCGTGACAGGGCTTACAAATCACGCACTCACGACGCGCGTATCCTGTGGTTCTAGCTTGTACCCTCTTCATCTCTTTCTTCCTAATGGTCGCAACTACAACAGAGCAGGCGAGACAGACTAGCCCATCTCCAAGACTCTATGCTGACGACTCACAACAGCTAACAGCGCTCGCCGCCACGACCGTCGGTGCGCCCCACCCATTGACCCTCTCCATCGAGTGCGCGAGCCGACGATCAGCGCTATGAACTAGTCGTTCACCCGCTCGTATTGCTCTCCGTGACAGACCACCATGCGCGTAGCGTCGCTCGCGGCTCGTCGAAGCGCGTCGTCGGCGTGCTGCTTGGGCAGGACAACGGGCGGTCGATCAACGTCGCCAACTCGTTCGGCGTGCCGTTCGAGGAGGACGACCGGGACGCCAAGACGTGGTTCCTGGACCACAACTACGTCGAGTCGATGTTCGAGATGTTCAAGAAGGTCAACGGTGCGTGTTTTTGGCTTTTTGACGACGTGTATTCACCTGATGCGTGTGTTTTGTGTAGCGCGGGAACGCATGATTGGGTGGTACCATACGGGCCCGAAGCTGCGCGCGGCAGATCTGGAGATCAATGAGCTCTTCAAGCGCTTCATCGCGCGGCCGGTGATGGTCATCGTCGACGTGCGACCCCACACGGTCGGCATCCCTACCGACGCGTACTTTGCCGTCGAAGAGATCAAAGACGTGCGTGTGTGTTTACTGCTCTCCATTCCGTCGACTTTAGTACTCGCAGGACGGGACGGAAACGCGCAAGACGTTCCTGCATGCGCCGTCGGCGATCGAGGCGGAGGAGGCGGAGGAGATCGGCGTCGAGCATCTGCTGCGCGACATCAAGGACTCGACGACGACGACGCTCGCGACGCGGGTCTCGGAGCAGCTCGCGTCGCTGCGCGGGCTCGCGGCGCGCCTCTCGGACGTGCAGCGCTACCTCGTCGACGTCGCGCAAGGCTCGACGCCCGTGAACCACCAGGTCGTCTACCTCCTCCAGGACGCGTTCAACCTCCTCCCTGATCTCGCCGACCCCGCCCTCACTACGGGCTTTTCGAGCACTACGAACGACGCACTCCTCGTCGTGTACCTCAGCAGCCTCCTGAGGGCCGTCATCGCGCTGCACGCACTCGTGGACAACAAGGCGACGATTGGTCGCGCCGAACTCGAGGAGGACGGTGGAAGCAAGGAAAAGGAAAAGGAAAAGTCGAAAACGACCGAGGGCGAGAAGGACAAGGACAGCGCAAGCAAAAAGCCAGATGCTAAATCCACATAGGAGCCTTGATTAGCTCTCGCTATATATATATTTGTTCTCGCAATGTAGAACTTGTATTCCCTCAGAAAGCGATTTATTTATTGCGGGGTAAGCAAGCGTGAATGCGGTGGCGGCGAGATGATACCGCAAATGCAGGACAGTTGAAAAAGTAGAAGAAAATAGAAAGAAAGGGATGATGATGAATAAAGCAACGATAAAAGCCGCGCCCGCGCACCGCAACAGCAAACCCCGCATACCAACTGTTCTATTTGTGTGTAACGAAGCCCTTGCCAGAGTATCCGTCCGATGAGATACCTATCATAGGACGTTCACGTAATTCCGTGAGCAAAACAAAGTGTAAACGGGGATATCACGAACCGGTGATGGGGTTGATTTTGAGCTCTTTGGCCCGCTCGTTGGCAGCCTCTTCCCACTCCTTCGTGATCGTCTTTGGTGGCGGTGGGGCTGTGTGTTTGGGAAATAATGATAATACATTGAAAAAAAAATGAATAAAAAAAATAATTTGGTGAATCATTAGGTATACACGAATAAAGCAGAGAGGAAAGTGTGAACGCACCGACAGAGCGAATGCCACCGTAGATCAACCCGGCGGTGCCGATAAGGACGCCGACGCCAGCGACAACCTTGACAGTGGTGCCAGGTGGGCTAACCGGGGTACGGGGGCCGTGCGGCCCAAATGCCACATAATACGCTGAAAAGCCCAAAGAAGGTCAGTAAACCAATCGCCAAGTGTATATGAAGGTTGGGTTGGGAACCGAGGGAAGGGGGGAACTCACCTGCTTTCTTCTCGGCATGCGAGAGGGTCTTCCAGTCCTTCTGCTGGAGCTCCTCGAGCTGTTGGTGCACGGCAGCCTGCTCGGAGGAGCTGAGCGACGCCCACTGCGCCTCGACGTTGGAGAGCGGGATCGCGCTGGCAGCGGACACCGTTGTTGTGGAAGCTGTCGAGGCGGCGGCAGCGTGGGGTGGGTGGGCTGCGGCGGTTGCGAGTCCGCGACGCACGATACGGAGTGCTGCAGTAGCGTGCATTGGGGGAGGGGGACGACGAAAGGTCGAGTTGTGTTGAAGAGAAAAAAAAACACGGTAATTGGGGCGGGGCCAATAGAGGCGCTCAGTTTAGGTAATACTCGGGGACACGTTTTATTATGTAACGCATTCTCACAGGGCAGCATTGACAACAAGAAAAGGGGACACTCTCGTTCATCCAACCAAACCAACAACTCACGACTCCTCGGCCGCACCTGGGCAATCACGTGAAATGTGGCTGTGTAAGTCAAAGTCGCCGTCAGTGTTGTGTTCTGTGTGCGAAAGTGTGACCCACCCTTCTGATCCACACGTGTAGCAAGCACGCCTCTGGGGTTGCGGGCAATCGCGACTAATATGGCCCTATTTCCACGTCCTCAGTCCCACACGGAACTCCCAAAGAGAAGAGTGGAAACACCCACGATGCCAGAGCAGTTGTAGCACTTGGAGCCCTGCACGCAATCGCGCGACAGGTGTCCTACCCCACCGCACGTGTAGCTATTATCCCACGTCATTAGACAACCAACCCCCTCGCACGAGGACAAATGGTGTTCACGCACCACGTCTTTTGGCCACCTCCTCCACCGCTGCTGAAATTGCCGTAACTTCCACCTCCAGTGTTGCCATACCCGGACGACCCACCGCCAGGCGCCTCGGGGCATGCGCGTGCAATGTGGCCAATCTTGCCACAGCGGTAGCACTCTGCTCCTGCGCTGCCACCGCCGCCGGCACCACTCCCGAATCCGCCGGAACTGGCCTCAGACGGGCAATCGCGCGACTTTTTGAGACGCGAACAGTTGAGAGAGAAGTCACACCGAGTGGTGGGAACGAACGTACGATGTGACCTTCCTGTCCACAACGGTAGCAGGATTTCGCTTTTTGTTCCATCGTACAGTCTCGCGATACGTGGCCCTCCATGCCACCTACGCACGATCAACAAAAACGCCCCAACATGGACATAGACGTACTCACAGTTATAGCTAACGATCAACACGCGAGACGCGTCAGTTCACAATAATAGTTCACGCGATCTGGTTCTGATCGGAGAGAAAAAGGCGTTTACCAGGTAGGCGTGCCTGCCTTGGGACAATTTGCGGCCTGGTGCCCAACTGACAATGAGCACCGAGGGAGTTACGATGCACACGACCATGCATTTTTTTTTTGGACAATGAATTTTTGATTGTGCCGGGCCGATATGTATGCAATGTATGAAAAAGACGCGGTCCCCGTCAGCACCGCACCACGCACGACAAGAAAAGAAAAAGAGAGGGGTGAGTGAGAAGGAAAGGAGGGAAGGCGTGGGAGAAGGGTAGGTACATGCTGCGTCTGTACACGAGGCACGCGACGGCGACACGACAACGGCAACGACAACACGGAAACACCACGCACATCCACCGCAGTTGAAACATCCACGTGCGCCAGCCATAAGTTTTTTTTTTCAACAAACTTTTGTGAAGAGCTCCTGTTGTATGCGTTATTAGGAACAAGAAAAGAGTTGGAGCAACACACACGAACGCACAAGCCTGAGTTGTCAAGGGGAGAAGAGTCAAAGGTGGTGGTGGTTTGAAGAGAAGAGGAAGACGACCACGCTGCCCTCGTCTTTCTTACACGCCCTGGACACGTGGTGGCGCTGGCTCATTGCCTGCTTTGGAAGAAACGCAGTCTTCGCTACAGTAGCTACCCAAATCCTTTCTTATGCACTGGTAAAACGTGAAACTATATTTTTCTAATCGGCATACAAGCCATACGCAATCACACAACTTCTATGGCTTGTCGACAGGGGGGTTGAGGTGCACCTGCGAAACGACGATTCGTTATTGTCTGGGGACCAACTCCGGGAACCCTTGCTCACCTGTTCGCCACCCTTACCGCCTTCCCAGTGCTGATAGCGCAGCGCGGTCAGTCCCCGCTTCTCAGCTACCAGACGTTCATTCTCCTTGAGCGACTGGCGTACCGCACGAGCAGCAATTTGGGTGTATTTGTTGTACCTGTTTTCTTTTGCATCAACACATTTTTACATTGAAAAGAAGTAGATGGTACGCACGTGAAGAATTGGCGCCAGATAGCAGACATGGTGAGTGGTTGTCGATGTTGTTGGTGTTGTGGAATAGCGTTGAGCTGGCTGTCGGGAATCGGACTGGGTTACAAAACTCCCACGGTGGTTAACTCATTACCCTAACATCAGCGCTACAGCACCGGACCACTACCCGACGAGCATAGCAGCTTGACGTCGATATCAACCATCAAAGGTGCGGGTATCATTATAAACTATGGCCGGTCCCAGCTGGAACTATGTTCTCAAATTTATCATCACCGGTGCGGCGTCCCCAGTGCCATCTTACGTTCTGCTTAACGACTGCCAGGAGACGCGGGAGTGGGCAAGTCCTCCCTCCTCATCCGACTCACAGACCAACGCTTTCTCGCCAACCCAGATCCAACCGTGCGTCTCGTCTCGTCTCGTTCCCCATCTTTTCCTTCCCCCACCTAACGGCAAACCCAGCTCGGCGTCGAGTTCGGCTCCAAGCTTATCACCATACCCGAGGAGGACAAAGTAGTCAAACTTCAGTGTACGTATTTTGCCGCTGCCACCGGGACTGTTAACCGACTCGTTCCATTCCGCGTGTTTTTGCAGGCTGGGACACCGCGGGCACCGAGTCCTTCCGTTCCATCACCCGCTCATACTACCGCGGCGCCGCGGGTTGCCTCCTCGTCTACGACGTGACCTCGCGACCCAGTAAGCACGCACCCCCAATCTCCCACCGCTGCCTACCTACCAACGCTCCCCCGACAGGCTTCGAGCACGCGCGCACCTGGCTAGCGGACGTGCGCGCCCACGCTGACCCACACCTGACGTGTATCCTCGTGGGCAACAAGAGCGACCTCGCGCAGGAGCGGCGACAGGTGCCCGCGGACGAGGGCACGCGCTGGGCGGAAGAGGAGGGCCTCCTCTTCGTCGAGGCGAGCGCCAAGAGCGGCGCGAATGTCGACGCTGCGTTCGAGGCTGCCGCGCGAGATATCCTCGCCAAGATCCGACGCGGTGTCTTTGACGACGACCGGGTGCGTGCTTATCCCTCTGCTTCAATTCCCCTCACAACTCATGCCTTGGTAGTCACCCGGAGTCAAGTTGTCCAAGCCCGCAGGTGGCGTCGTGCTGGATCAGAACAAGCCTGGTCAGACGTGTTGCAGTTGATATTACGACTTTTGAATGAACTGTTATGATACGAGTTTGTAATTGTAGGGTATGTATAGATACGCGGTCGTTACAACCGACGTGCGGCATGAAACAAACGCAAGCCGAATTCTCGCCTTCTCACCTGATCCGAGAGGGGCGACTTTTTACAGTAAGAGCGTTATAGATGCGTCATGAACGATGGTGATGATTGCCCTCCAATTAGAGTACGATGCGTCCGTAATGTCAGCTTGTGTGTGTATTACGTCGTGTGTTCGTGAATAAGTTATCTAAAGCAATAGATATACAGATAGCGAGATCACTCGAGCGTCCCCGAGGCGCCATGGCCCTGTCCCTGCGCCACCGACCGATGATACTCGTACAACTGGTCCACGAACCCGCGGTTCGGCGCCGCGGCCGCGCGGCGCGCGTGCACAAGCTCGAGCGCCTGCGCGGGATGCAAGCCATGGACGGCAATGAGGTATCCACACACGACGGCGACGGAGCGGGACGCGCCCATCGCGCAGTGGACGAGCACGCGCGCCTCGGGGCTCGCACGGAGCGCGCGCGCGATGTACCGGGTCGTGCGGGGGAGGTGCGCCGCGAGTTCCGCGAACGGCGCGTCGTGCAGCGGGACCTGCGTCGCGTGCGGTGCGAGCGCAGAAGGGAGCGCGACGCGGCCGGGCATGGCGGAGAGCACGTGCGTGATGCCGAGCGCGGAGAGCGCCGCGGGGTCCTCTGCGGTCTGGAGGTCCGAGATGTACAGACGCGGGAGGATCTCGGAGACGTGTGGGGAGGAAGCGGAGGGGACTGCGGTGGACGAGGAGGATGAGGACGTGTGGGGGGGAGAGGGAGAGTGGGCCTGTGGGAATGGGTACGGATGGGGTTGAGGGTACAGGGCATGGGCGTGTGAGTGTGAGTGCGGGTGGTGCGAGTGTGAATACTGTGATGGGTGTGGAGTCGTAGGCGCCGAGGGGGGCGGCGGCCGCGCGGGCATGGCGAGCACGAGCGTCTGCGCACGCGGTCGTTTTTGGGAAATAGAGCGGTGATTGTTGCCAGACGCATTTCCGGATGCGGCTGTGGCCATTCCAGGGGGGGCTGGTATCGTCGGTGGCAGGGACGATGGGGAGGAGGGTGGTGGGAAGGGTACCACGGACGAATCAGAGATGGAGGAGGATGACGTGCGGGTGAGGGGAGTGCGGACACGAAGGGGGGGACGGCCGAGGCGCGCAGTCACGGGCGTGTATTTATACGGCATTGCAGCAGAAAAATGAGAACGGTGCAAATGGCGTTCGACCAGGGCCATGCCACAAACTTGGATCCGTCAACAAAGAAGATGATGGGAAAAAAAAAACCGCGAAAAAAAAAAGGCCGTAAGGGGAGATGGGGCGAGGGCGAGTCAAGGAGTACTGGTAATTGTGGTTGATTAAGGCTCCGGAGGTGGGCGTAACGCGGATGATGATGTGCTCTCAGGCACGGTACCGAACGTCGTTATATAATGGGGAGTTGTTAGAGCGAATATTGCGCACAGCACTCGGTCGGTCCTGATAGCGATAGTGAGGCGAGGCAGGTCGAGGCGAGGCAACGCAAAGGCGATGCAACCTACTGATTGCGCAGCCTGGCACCTTTGATAGGGGCTACCCACTCCTCCTGCGTGGATGTGAAGAGCCCAATTTATTTAACCCAGGACCCACAGAAGGGGAGATAATGAATGGCCCCATACCGTGCACATGCAAGCTGCCAGTGATCATGCATCGATCATGCTGTGCGCTCCACGACTCTGTCCGTTGCAGTCACCCACACCGGCAACGTTCGATACCCACTGGATACCCCGGATTGTCTCCGAGTAGACCTTCGACGTCAATCCCTTTCACATCGCCATCCCGACCCGGCCAGACGTAACCAGGCAAAGGGCGGTGCAGCTAGACTGTGCATCAATTCTCACACCATCATCGGCTGGGTTTACGGCGGGGGCGGGACGGCTCCATGCGATGTCACATCAGACACAATTTGTTGTAATCTCCCCTGCTTGGCACAACTCTCATTCGGCCTTCCCGGTCCATCTCATTTGAGACTCTTGGTCTTAGGCACTCTTCATCATCTGACAGTTATTCCCAACGTACATTTATCACGTCGTTTATAACTGGTCGACCCAGACCTTGCGCTTGTAGAACAATGCAAAGTGTCTTTTCTTTTGTTCTCTGCACATTGACCCGAGGGTTATCAAAGAAAAAAATGTAAAACAATGAGGGAGCAATCAATGGCGGGACGAAGCGACCCGCGCAAGCGAAAAGTCGAGATAGAAAGCGTGAAGATATCATGAAAAGGTAATGACAGTCGTACAGTACGATTTCTAGATGAGATCGCTGCAGAGTCATTGATTAATTGGTGTGACAATAAAGGATATATGAAAACGCACGCTACGTTGAGAGGCATTTCGTCGATTTGCGTATTGTAGAATTCTGAAACATCGATCAAGGTCAAGACAAGGAAAATCCGTTAGAACAAAGTACGAACGTTCAATATCCCGAAGCATCCTGACATCCTCCGTCGTTACGAAATTAATGGCAACACCTTTGCGTCCGAACCGACCGCCACGACCAATGCGATGAATGTAATTCTCCCGATTTGTGGGTAGGTCATAGTTGATCACGAGGGAAACCTGCTGCACGTCGATACCGCGGGCCAACAAATCCGTCGTGATAAGCACGCGCGATGAACCTGAGCGGAACTCCTTCATCAGAACTTCGCGCTGCTTCTGCTCCATATCACCGTGCTACGCACACCATACTCGGATCAGTCCCGAATCATCGGAGTTCCCAATAATAAACGCACCATGGCGGACACAGTGAATTCACGTGCATGCATCTTCTCCGTGAGCCAGTCGACCTTTCGCCGTGTGTTGCAGAAAATGACAGCCTGCGTGATCGTAACGGTCTCATATAGATCGCACAGCGTATCCAGTTTCCACTCCTCCTTTTCGACGGCAATGTAGAATTGCTTGATACCTTCGAGCGTGAGCTCGTCACGCTTGACAAGGATACGAACTGGCTCGCGCATGAACTTTTTCGTCACCTCGAGTACGTCTGCGGGCATCGTAGCAGAGAGAAGGACGACCTGCGTGTCTTGGGGGAGGAGCTGGAAAACCTCGTAGATCTGGTCTTTGAAGCCACGCGAAAGCATTTCATCGGCCTCGTCAAGACAGAAGATCTTGATGGTATCGGTGCGGAGGGCACGGCGGTTGATCATATCGTACACACGACCTGGGGTACCGACGACAATATGAACGCCCTCCTGGAGCTTGGCCATGTCCTCACGGACGTTAGTGCCACCGACGCATGCGTGGCATTCGACATTCATATAGTCGCCGAGGGCGATAACGACCTTTTGGATTTGCTGCGCAAGTTCACGGGTGGGTGCAAGGATCAGCGCTTGGGTCCCTTTGGTAGAGAAATCGAGCTTTTGGAGAATGGAGATGGAAAAAGTAGCGGTCTTGCCCGTGCCAGACTGAGCCTGTGCGATCACATCATGACCCTTCACCACGGGGACGATGGCACGCTGCTGAATGGCCGAAGGTCGCTCGAAACTGCCGCATTGTCAAAGCAAGGTGATTGAGAATCAGAAGAAGCACTGACCCATAGGCGTACACGCCACGAAGGAGCTCCGCCCTCAGGTCCATGTTATCGAAGCTGTCCGGACACGCCGAGTCAGTGTGCCGTCTGCACGCTGAGGAAATGAGCTACTTGTCGACAACCTGATCCCAATTTGATTCGATCTCAACTTCGGGGACATCTTGAAGAGTTTCTTCTCTGCAATAGTAAGAGTCAACGACAGATGAAATTTGTCGCAAAACATATGAAAGATACTGACGCTGACATTGACAAATGATGAAATTAGTAGACTTGGATAAAGGGCTTGGGTGTATGCGGTTTGGTCAAAGGGGTTTGCGGCTAACTCGCCTCACGAAACCAAAGTGTGCAATTTTTCCCCTCACGTTGCCTTTCGGCTCATCCCGATTCAAATTTAAACCCCGCGCACTGATCGTTTCTCACGGCCCATGACTCAACCGGACTCACCGTTATCAGGGTTGGTTCTGAAACTCGAAAGTTCTAGCGAGAGTACAGTATGCTGGTCAGCGGTGCGGTGAATCCTTGTTCTGATGGTTGACAACTCAAAGTTTGATCCGTTGCAGTAGCTTGTACGTCTGCGGCATGCGCAGGTGTTGATATCGTACCATATTTCAGTCTCGGTCAGGGTCTCGGTATAACTTACTCCCCGTAAATTTTTGTTACTACGCCCTACACAAGTTTAGCGCCACGCAGATGTGAAGAAATGAATGGCTACTGTATTGATCGCGCGGTCGTCGCATTCGATTTGCGTCCCAGCTGTCTGGGTGATGTACGAATGCTATGTCCAAGGGCTCGAGGGTTCCGAACCGCTGCCCGGCACGTTGGTTGGCCAGATGAGATAAATGTTCTCTCCGCCGGATTTGGATAGTATGACCCGTCGGTTTGGCTAAGAATTTCAACAGGATCATTGGCATCACGCAGGGTCGTTTTAAACGCCAATGGACCTACCCAACAAACGATTGATGGCAGCCCAGGTGCCGACGGGCACTGGCAGTTCACACAGGTCACAACGAGCCCACTAGTCCTGACACCTCTCCGACCACTGACACGCCCAATTTGTTGCTAACGCTATACGCACAAGTCCGAGTCTAACTAAACCCAAACAACCTGCTACCGACATTCAAGGGGCTATCCGAAGCTGATGTACCTTCGCTAGCTTTGATCTCATACAGCAGCCAAGCGGCCATGGTGCCAGGACGGATCCCGCCCACGCTTGTTCGAGCGCGGGTTGAGGGGCTCCCAGTGGGGCTGTGGGAAAGATAGTTGCCAGCCGCCAGGTGCGTTACGCATGGCTGCCGCACGACCTGCCCTACAGTAACAAGCGTCAGTACAACTGCGTAGAGACCACCTTCAACGTGCTCCGGGCGGGGGCATTCAAGCTCATAGGTCCTCACACCTCGCTCCACCGCTCCAGCCGCACGTTGAGCCGTGCTACTTGCGATTTATCGTTCTGCAAACCTGGGAAATCCGGCTGGACGCATCTCGTGGGCAGGCGACGGTTACACACGCTAACGGCTGTAAGCATCGTGGCTCCAACGGGGCTTCCGTGCGTTCCGCTGCGCAGCAGCCTGATAAGCACCTGCAGCTCCAAGTCGTGTTACGATTAGGTATCACTCTCCGTTTGGTCGCTGGGTCACGCGCTCAGTCTTCGAGTTCAAGTTCGTCTTCTCCTATCATCGCCAACTCGGACTCGACCTTGAACCCCGCAAGGGCGGCTCCGGACGGCACCCCCACGAATAGATCCGAGTGTCAAAGAGATCTGTTCGATCAACCGCACCTGCGAGGGCGCGTCGGCGCTATTGTCTGAGTCTCGCGTGATGTTCATGTGATTCAACACAGCTCTCTCGGTCGTTTCGACTGCTGTCCGAACATCCCTCCGTAATCCCTTCCGTAATATCCCACATGTCATCATGTACCTCAAATGCTGCTATCATTTTCGCTGACCAACAGTCAAACATCTGCTCTTGCGCTGTTGAATCGTTCGATGATGGGACTCGTGTGTGTGACCAACACGCCCATAACTATACCGTGACGTCATTTCTCGTTTCGCTGGCACACTCATGAATATCGCGCGTCTCGTGAGTAATATTACATTACCTCTGCACGGCGTAGATATGAATTGATTACTTGCCTATTCCGTAGCATGACCTCCTTCTCTTCGATATGATCATCTATCTCTGCACCGCCCCTGCCCCCTTCAGCCCCACTTTCCATCCCCCCAACTCGTGTCAACACTTGGCGCCGTATTACTCAGATCGGTTTCTTGCCACTGTCGTGGACGTGACCACTGACGGGATTGGCCGTGCGAAATGGCGGCCGTTGCGTCCCGTGACATATCTAACAGACTAGGCCATTTAACAGACCTGTGCTCATTTCCCCTTGTTTACGTGGTGCCCTAAGAGCCGCCCCTCGACCACGGGGGCCATACGCATGTGATCGTATCCATCAATCGGTGCGTAGCGTGGGGGCAGATTAAACTTGACATGGCATTTCCTTACCATCGCTACAGACATCGCTACCACCGCACCTGTTTATTTCTCCCGATGATCTTGCTGCATATCCCGAGTCAATCGGACATTGATGTAGGCATATGCCTACGCCTCGACCCTTCGATCGCAGATGGAGGGAAATGCGGCCCCTAAATCGCCGCCGTCGCGTTTGTGGGATTTTGGTTTTTCTCTGGTAGGTTCTACGTCCGATCGGTGGCCTCTCCAGGTCCAGAGCGGGGACTCGAAACGCAGCGTGAACATGTAACTCCGCCTGCGTACCATGTGGTACATTGCGGCTGCTGCTACTGGCCATTGGCGCTCATTTCGATCTATACTCGATCAGTCGCCTCTCGACTGTAGTAGCAATGCCTTCATCTCCCAAGTTAGATCAATTCAGGACCTCACGCGATGCTCAGCGCTCACTGGGGACAACTTGAAGAGCCTGGCGGCGCATCACCAAGGGTTTTCTCCTGAGCATCTGCTGACACACGCGTGAGGTTTAAAACAAGGTTTTACGCCTGCATTGCACTTTATACTATGCGTACCAGAGTGCCGCAGATAAATAAAGTAGATGGGAATGGTCCGCCACAGAACTTGAAGGTTTTCATGATTTCGTGTCATTGGATAGTCAAGCCCTTGATCCAACAAATGTAACGCCACTATCGATAGAAATAGAGGTTGGGCGCTGGTGTATGCCCACCATTTGATGTAACTTAGTGCTGTATCGTTCATGCGATCGGAAATCTGTTGCTGTACAGTTCCCATTTGGATAGAGATGGTCATTACCCCACACATACATTCCCCAGACGAAATTCAAGGTCAAAGATGCCTGTGTAGGGATATATGGGGTAACTTGGTGCACGAAAAGAAAAAGAAGATACAATGGTAGCTATGGACGGCGCAAGTCGGGGGTGAGATGTCTTTCCCGTCTTCTTTCTGCACTTGTGGTCAGCTACCATCTTCCGCCGTTTCGCTCTCTCAACGATCATGTCCAACGAGCCTTCGTGAGAGAACTAGCCCAGCACCATGATCCCTGTGCTGGAAGGGGCCCGCCATATTTCGGTGGCCCTTTCTAGGACAGTCCAGGGTTTCGCCGACGTCGAGCAGGCGATCCTTTCCGTCGACCTGGCACTTCACGAAATTTCAGGGACGGGGCACGTCGGTATAGCGACGACTCGGAAGGCGGCCCTAGCCCCGCGCCCTCCACCTCCCCCTCCCCCGCTTTTTGAGCCGATCCAGTGAGACCCGGTTCCCGCCTCGTGGTCTGCCAGTACTTGCATTTCCAAGGGCCGTAGACGAGGTCCGTCTGGTGTACGTGTCGGGCGATGGTCTTTGCTTGTATAGCGTGTGTCGAGTGATGCTCTTTGTGTGCGGTCGAAATCTCGGCCTTATAATTGCTGACGACACGCTGACAAAGAGGATTGTGCTGTGGTGGGAATCGCAGGGACACTGACCCACGTAGCACGGGGGGAAAGCATACAGAACGGCCTTCAAATCAGGGACGCGAGCACATGGAATGAAGGGTCTGAAGAGACCCTGGAAGGATGGAAAAGTGATGCGTAATGGAGGATATAGTTACGAGGAACTCATCTCTAGAACGTGAGCGGGGTCTCGAAGCCCGCCGCCCGAGGGTTGCTAACGGAGGTGGAGAGAAACGGCGTCATGAGAGAATCCACAACACTTCCAGCCAGCAGTGGTCGGAGGTACAGATAGTCCTGTATTATTTCTTGGTCCGGGTACGCACGATGTCGAAGAGGTCGCACCCGAATTGAGGATACTCTCTGGACCACGAAGTATTTATAGCGCCACAAAGCTGCACGCTTCTCCGCGGAGGTGGTCCTTGGCAGTTCGGGTTATAAACGTAGTCCGCGGCGATTGGTCTGGACTCACTGAATATTCCTCGGTCGTCTCCGGAACGATAGAAGACTCGAAGCTGGGCCCCGGAAAGTCGAGACAGCTCGAGAAGGGCTACATTTGTTCGCTCGAGAGCAGGGAGCGAGGGAAAGGTGAGGGGCTTCCCGCTTCCGCTCGGCGGTTTGAACTGGCGGCATCCTCGTCGGCAGATGTCATGGTAACAGATTTCACTGTAAATATCAAGATAGTGGCTCGGACAGTCGGACTTCAGGCCTCAGGCTTGCCTTCGGGCCGTCAAGCAGCATCTGTATGACGTCCGTGGTAGATAGTCTGCTCGAACTACTACTAGTAGCTCTGCTGTGGAAACCTGCTGAGGAACCGACGGAGGTGCTTGGTCATTAGGCACACCAAATAAAAGAAGTCATGATGGCTAACAGTAGGTGTAAACATCGATTCTGATGTTGCAAGAAGCGGGGTCTGAGTGTGCAAAGGAGGGGAAGAGAAAGAAGTGACTATGGACACACAAAGCCAAAAGGAATTACTACCCAAAATGGCCACCACCCGCATAGGGGGGACGTGAAGCACGTCGCAGAATTAACAGAAGGTATGATGTGCGGGATCAGAGTTGCCCCGGTCTGGATAGCGAATTACAGGCCCAGGACAGTCTCGCCATGACACCCGAGCGAGTTATTGTTATTCCGGTCCATGATCGCACTGACTCGCACACGACAACAGACGGTTACAGACCGTTTCAACAAGTCAATCATCATCTCCTTGACTGCGCACCTGCGTAGCTTAATGTGGTCTAGCACAGGCCACGAAAAAGTCGTACATGTGGACCACAAGGCGACGCTTGCAGGTGCTGAGCGCACTGAGCCTGAGATCCGACAACAGTGTCATGCCTACGCGCGCCTGCAGCAGTGCTCGGCGCTCCATGTCCGGGTCCCGGTACTCTTGGGCCCGGATTCGTATAGCGCGCGGAGGCTTCAGCGACAGACGGGGAAGGGGGAGTGAGCGTGCGCCGTGCAGACGGTACAAAGAGTGGACGGCGACCGTCGTATGTGGAGGGGAGTGCGGCGTGCCCGAGCGGCCCCTTCCGTGGGGATAGTGGGGTTTGTGTTGGGCCTGTGTGGGAAAGAAGCGCGGAGAGTGATGAGATGGTACCTAGAGAATCGAGGTGCATAACCGTAGTGGGGGGTATGTTAATTGAGTAGAGCACCTGGCGACACTGGTCGTACGGTCTTGCGATGTCCGGGCGAAACGCTACAGTTAAGGTGAGCCTGTTAAAGAAAATTGTCTATAAGTTCAAGCTTAGGGCCAAGGCCTGCGCTGCTTCTATCAGAGCTAGGTATTCTCACAAAGCACACTAAATGGTAGCCAGGACGATTGGAAACCCACGATGCGTGGTGGTTCTGCCAGAGTGTGGGATCGGTTACTCCGAGTACATCTACAAAGAGAAGAACCTGACCAAGAACCCGACCTTCTTACTATAACGGGAAGCCTACTACGTTTGGAATACGTGTGACGTGCAAGGAATTGTGAACGACCGGCACATGGCCGTGGAGTAGCTGTGGTCTGCTAAGCCGACTAACTTGTTTCTGGAGCAACCGAGCCACCAGGTACTAAAGCACGGAGGCCCGTCGGAGGGTCTGAGTGGTCTGACACCAAAAGTGTAAACCAAACTGTTGGTGGGTAATAATACAGATCTTAGTACAGATGCATTGTGGTAAATAGTATCGGCTGTGAGTAGCACGTTATGGGAAGCAAAAGTGGGGAGTAGGCAATGGAGGGGAATTAAGAGGAGAAGACTTGGAGATCTTGTGGTTGTAGATACAGGAAGTTGCTATTCATTTGGCTATACAAATCAGCGCAGGGGAACGAAGCATACAGTATTGCAGAATGCAGGAGGTAGTATGCACGAGATGTACATGGGACACTGGGACTAGAGTTGACTAGATCTGGATGGCGAGCGCCGATGAAGACAGCGCCCCCCGTAATTCGCTAGGGGAGAAAGATCCTAAGCTGGAAATAGCGCATAGAGCAAATTTCGGAGCTGGTGACATGGCCACTCATTTCTACAATCTGGGGTTAGGGCCAGATGCTGCCAGAAAACTATACCTATGTCACTCGTGCCATTCGCAGTACCCCTCCCATCTCTCTCCCGCTGAGGTGCGCATCTAGTTTTTTGGGTCCGTGATCATGTCCCACACGACGATGGCCGCGGACAGTTTTAGCGAGTTAATCATATCCTCCTTGACAGCGCAACTGCGCAGCTCAATGCGGTCTAGAATTGTCACGCATGAAGGGCTGGCCTCCCGCCAGAACAGCGCTCCGGATAGCATCTTCCACGCCGCTTCACTCGCGTGCACAAAGTCAACTCCTACTAGGGTTAGCGAGGCCAACTCTGGGAAGAGGGGCGCGAGGTAGCTACTGGGACCGCTGCCAGCGTACAGCTCAAGCGCGAAGAGCAGCTGCTCACCGGATGCGCCATATGCCGACACGTTCGTAATCCTGGGACAGGCCACGAAAGTGTCGTACCAGTCATGCGTGGACCATAGGGCAGCCTCAGCACGTATACAAAGCGTACGGAGATCGGCCAGTGGCACGCCTGCGCACGTCTGCAGCAGTGCTCGGCGCTCCATGTCCGGGTTGCCAGAACCCCATTTGCACACCAGCCGCACATCCGGGGTGGTCTTAGGCCCGAAGTACTGCGCGCGGGCCTCTGCGGCGGTCGGCGGGGTGAAAGTACGCCAGACGGAGAGAAAAAAGAGTGTTCGACCGCCTTCGTACGTGGAAGAGAGCGAGAGAGCGCCAGAACCACCCTTGCTGCTCCTGCTGGCTTTGCCGGTGGGGATAGCGGCGCCGTTGCGGGAGAGATGCGCGGAGAGGAGCGGGAGGACCCGTAGAAAATCAAGGCTGGACAGTGCAGATGCGTACGAGGATACCATCTTCACAATTGCAGTTGCAGGTATCTTGAGTGAGTGAAGCATCTGGTGACACCTGTCGACGCGGTCCTGTAGCGTAAGCGCCCGTAAGCGCCGGAGGGACACGGTGCGCAGGGAGAATGTAGGGGTGAAGGGGGGGAGGCAGTGCGCGAGGCTGAGTTCCTCAAGCGCGGGCATAAGCAAGAGACAGCGGAGGATCTGCTCATGCGTCGGCATTGTGAAAGCCATAAGGCTCGCGGGGTAGATCAGGACCGGTGCGGTGACAATGAGCACCACGAGATGTGAAAGAGGGCTGGGGCCGGGGGTCCAGCTGGAGAGGAGTGCATTCTCTAAGACAACGCGGCGCAGGCGCGGATGCGTCGCGAGGAAGTTCTTAGGGAGGGCCAAGGCAACGTTGGGCAGCGAGCCGGGTCGGTGCGAGTTGATGCATAACCAGAGCGTCTCGAGGTGCGGCGCTGCGGTCTCCAGGAGGTTCACCCAGCGGTGCGCGGTGCATGAACATGCGCCGAGTTCAAGTTCCCGGATATGGAAGAGGTGCTCCGCGAGCACCTCGTGTGGGTCGAGCTTCGGAGGCCCCGGTTTCGGGAGCCGGCCCCAGGAGACAGGCTTGATGGAGGCCTCGCAAGGGTGTGGATCACTCAATGCAACAGTGATGGGCGTTTCCCTGGAGAGCTTGAGCATGCGCAGGGCACAATCACTCCCCAGGTGTAGCGCAATGTTGGACCACAGCTGAGGGACTTGGAACGCTACGGTGCGCCAGTGGTGGCAAACGTGCGCGACGGCAGGGACCCACCAGAGCGCAGTGTTATAGAGCGCAGAGTACTTGCTCATCTCTTTATGAAGGACCTGGATGATGTAGAGGCCGAGAGAGGTGCGCTGGTAATGGAAGAAGATCTGGCCGAGGACTTCCGGTGGGATGCGGCAGGTCCGTGTGAGTTTGTTGCGGCGTTTAGCAATCACGCCCAACGGACCGGCGACGATAGCAAACATCTCGCGGTCTACCAGGCGGAGTGTTGCGGCGTCATCTAGGGTTGAGGGTGGGACCCATTGTAGTAGGTTGTCTACGAGTTCAAGTCGCGTCTGAACAGCATCTAACCAATATCGGGTGGAACTGGGCATTCGCAGTCACAAACACATCGAAGGAAGGAGACCGGAGACTCACGATATGTGGTTGTTCTGTGGGGATCGGTCTCTCATAGATCTCATTTATCGAAGATGTAAATCTGCTTGGAGAGCACAGACTGGCACGGATGACTAGACTGTGACTGACAGGAGGAATGAGGTGTTCTAGATTCGGCTTCCAAGCCACCAATAACGCCAAGTAGAGGAAGGAATAGTGCACTCTAACACGTTGCAAAGGGAAGCTACATTGATGGAAGGGCGGTGCCACGGCCGACAGGCGCCCTCAGGCTCCATTAAGGTAGCTCGACTTGTGCTTACCCTCGTCTGCAATCTCAGCTAAGTGGATTCTAGAATGTCAGAAGTTTCCTGTTTAAACACTCTGATGGCCAAAAACTCTGACGGTAAGCTCCCCCTTTGGAACCACCAACCCCGGGCCGACTTACCGGCGACCGCATCACACGTTCATGTCGAGTCCAAGTCGAGTGGTCAGAATCCTCAGAACTTTTTTTCAGTCCACCTAACTTATAACGCCTCTCACTCAACCATGGGCGATGATAGTGACACAGCTTGTTTATGTCAGCAAAAGGCTAATATGACGAAATTGTCAGGTTCACTAAGCGGACCGCCACTCCGGCCAATTATGTAGACCCCTTTACCCTTTTTGCAGCATGCCCTTCCAGCGTTTCCTAGGATCCTTCACTGGCACTTGGAAGAAGGCCTCTTCTCCTCCTTCCCAGTCCCCTCCATCTTGCCGGTCACGATCTGGGAATCGGGTCATCCAAAAGCTGATCGACTGATCTTTACCATCTCTTCTCAATGAGCTATCAGCGGACCGCGCCAAGGAACGCGCAGCACCTTGCGCAGAACAGCTACCTACCGTGAGTTGCTAATATTCGTAGTCGCCCCTCAACACTCTTGTGACCGCGTATCCAAGGTCCATCCGGTATTGGTCAGACGCGGTACAGAGACGCATTGATTTCGTAGATAACATCCTCCAACAGGTCCCACCTTCAACCCTCAACGATGCACTAGCGTTACGTCTCGTAAACAGAGAGATGTCCACCATATTTGCCGGCCCGTTCCGCATGATTGGCAGCCGCCGTAACGCACTGACCCGGAGCTGCCGCATCCCACCAGAGATCCTCAGCCAGATCTTCCTTCACTACCAACTCTCCTCTTCCTCGTTCAGCTTCCCCTCCCAGAATGGCAGGGAAGCGTACCCTGCGCTCTGCAGCACTGTGCTGTGGTGGGTCCCTGCCGTTGCACACGTCTGCGGCCACTGGCGCATCGTCGCGTTAGGGCACCCGAGGTTGTGGTCCAACATTGCGTTACACTTGGGGCACACTTGGGCCCAGCGCATGCTCACGCTCTCTAAGGCAGTGCCCATTACCATCGCGATGAACGACCCACGCCCGTGTGAGGCCTCTGTGAGGCCTTTCTTCTGGGCCCGACCCCCGAAACCGGGGCCTCCGAAGCTCGACCCACACAAGGTGCTCGTGGAGCACCTCTTCCATATCCGGGAACTTGAACTCGGCGCGTGTTCATGCACCGCGCGCCGCTGGGTGAGCCTCCTGGAGACCGCGGCGCCGCTCCTCGAGACGCTCTTGTTGCGCATCAACCTGCATCGGTCAGGCTTACGTTCCAACACCCCCATTGCTCTCCCCGACAACTTTCTCACAACGCACCCACGCCTGCGCCGCATTTTCCTGGAGAATGCATTGCTCTCCAGCTGGGCACTCGGCTCCCTACCACTCGCTCAACTCGCTTCCCTCACCATCACCACTCTCGACCCGCGCAACACCATGGACCCGACGACGCCCGTCACGCCAACACGCGAACAGCTCCTGGAGTGTCTCCTTCTCATGCCCGCACTCCAGGAGCTCCGCCTCAAACACTGCCTTCCCCACATCTCCCCCACGTACTCG
This sequence comes from Lactarius sanguifluus, assembly GCA_021527775.1. NCBI lineage: Eukaryota > Fungi > Basidiomycota > Agaricomycetes > Russulales > Russulaceae > Lactarius > Lactarius sanguifluus. Next base: position 180,136 of record JAKEYF010000060.1, read on the forward strand.
CCGCGCACTGTATCCCTGTCGCGCCTCCATACTCTCACGTTGCATGATCGCGTCGACAGGTGCTACCAAGTACTCTCCCAGCTCGATATTCCGCCTGCGGCGAGGGTGAAAGTGTGCTGCTGGTCCATGCATCCACGTTCCGAGCTGGACTGCCTCCGAATACTCCCCTTACTCTCCGCGCATCTATCCCGCACCTGCTCCGCCATCTCCACTAGCGATACCACGGGCGGCACCGGCGGCCCGCACGCTCTCACGCTTTCCTCCGCGCCTGCGGACCATGACGACCGCACACACTTTGTGTTGTCTGCCTGGCGTGCGTTCACCCGGCTGACCCCCTCAGAAGACCGCGAGAGGTATTACGGACCCAAGGGTGACCCGGACGTGCGACTGGAGTGCGATTGGGACGCCGGAGACCCGGAGGTGGAGCACAGTGCCTTACTGCGGGCGTGCGCGGGCATTCCCGTCGCAGAATTACGCGCGCTCAGCCTGCGAGCAAGCGCCGCCGTGTGGTCTGCTGGTGACTGGTACAACACGTTCGTGAATTGTCCGGAGATCACGCACGTCTTGGCGTACGACACGCTGGCCGAGAGCTTACTCAATGCACTCGGGCCGTCCTCTGGCATCAGCAACGACACCGGCATCCACACCGACACCGATGAGGACGATGACTACGTCAACAATGGCGGTGACAACGACGACAGCGACAGCGACAGCAATGGTGACAACGACAACGTCAACAACGACGTCAACGTCAACGATAACAATGAAAACGACGACAACGATAGCGCGCCACTTTTCCAGGAGCTGGTATCGCTCACGTTGGTTGGGATCGACTTTATGCGTAGGAGTGAAACGGCATTGAATGCGCTCTTTGATACGATGGATTGGCGGCAAGCAAGCCCCTTATGCGTGACCACACTGGACCGCATCGAGCTGCGCGCGTGCACTATCGAGGAGGACGAGGTTGACTGTCTGAATGGAGTTCGCCTCTGTCGTCGTGTGGGACCCGAACACAGACGCAGATAGCTGGCTAAATGACCCGTGGATGATTTTGGCAGAAGAAAGGGATGACGATGACGAAGATGACGAGTGATGTCGGTCTTGTTCTTTCAGATGGCCTCTATCCCCAGCGCAAACAGGTGCTTAGTCGCATCCGACTTTCGCAAAGTTGCACTTTGCGCTATTGCCACCGACACGCCCTTCCCAATTACCCTCCCCCCGACCTTCAGAACTAGAGACATGGCCCACATCCCCCCCGTTATCTTGATGCCAGCAACTGAGTTGATGGGATCTTGGCGCATACCAGAAGGACCTGACAAACTAACCAACTGAATGGTCCAGTGAACGGGCAATCGATACAATGCGACGCGGAGCATAACACGAACTTCAGTCCATGACCGTGGCTAACACACACGAGTGTGACATCCCTAGTTATCAAGGAGGGAGATAGTCGACGGGCACAATGAAGAGCGCCCAGAATCAGCTCATGCGATTTTCCCAGCCGGGGCTCGACGCGGTCTGTTTGTTCGAGGGCTTCCTTTGCGCCGACGTGTCGCACCTTCACAATTCACGTTCCCTATGTAGCGCAGCAACTACGGAGACGTTAAAAATGTCGGTGCGTGAAACGCCCACGACTAACGTTTAGGTAAACACATAAGTTATGACCCCTGTGATAGGCATTTTTGTTGTCAAATGTCCCGCGACCTTTATGTGAGACAGACAGCCTGAGCTATATTATTTTCTACAGTTACATTCTAGACCTATCTCACACGTCATCTATTGAGTCCCAGCCCCATTGCCAGTGGTTGCGGGTCTTGGTTGTGCCCGATCATATCGGGGAATATAGTCGAGCTGATACTTGGGTTGGAAAATTCTACTTTAGACTCGCCGAGGGCCTCAGGGGGGGTAAAAAGGAGGAGGCGAGGCCTAACTGTCAAGAAAAGAAGGACGTTGGTGGCACCGGAAAGGTGGAACATGATAATACCGAAAAAGGTAGCAGCTGAAGGCACGTTCCTGTGACTGAACAGTAGCCAACGGGAAACCGAGAGTGGAATCACCACGAGGGTGTATGCTAATGGGTAGCTGGATAGTGTATCAGCTGCGTTCGTGACAGAATGGCCAGGACGTACAAAAGGATTCCCAACGTCGCTCGCCTTGTTGAGTACTCAACATCCGACTTGACCAGGCGAAATTTGTACCATTTCTCACCATCAACAGACAAGTGGCCCTTCATCCAGAAATGCACCGGGACATACATTACCACAGAGGCAAATAAAGCGATCCACATCCAAATGTATTCGCCAGCCAAGCGTTCCCCGTTGTACTTAGGACCGATCCAACACCAATACTAGGCAAGAGGCGTCAGTAGTGAATCGCGGCAATGAGAAGATCAGAACTATGTACGGGAGTAGGCGTCTCAAAGTCCTTGTGAATTCCATTGCTGATACTAACCCAGAGCCCGACGAAAAGACACGTCAAAGCAACAATGCCAAAAGCAAAGTAACGCGCTTCGGCCCCTACGCTCCATAGAGCTGTCGTGAATGTGTGGATCGTAAGTATCTGGTAGGTTGAGCATCTAGTGTGCAGAGGAGCCATACATGTCACATACGAGAGTGAGCAATGCAACTCCGAGTTCGCCAATTTGCTTAATGATTCCCTGTGCTGTGCAATATGGACCCGTGGTGACGACCCCGTCAGTGGGCCCATCGGACATTCAGGATACCCCCGACGGCTTGTACAATGTCGTATGAAAAAAGGGAGAGCTGTGACGCGGCTAGGATCAGACAACACGAGTTGTGAAAACATGGAGCGGACCATGTATATGTCAGTAGGAGTCCGTAGGAGCTTCCAGTCGCCATTTGGGAGGGTCTTTCTATAACGGTGCAGGTTCCTCTATGTAGTATTTCACTAAACCGGTACAGCTGAAAAGAGATAGGACATACCGCGATCAAAATAAAGATGACAATCACAGCGCCGAGACTCAGGAAGGCCGCCTCAGCTGTCAGCTGCATGGGACTAAGTGTAAGTCGGTCGGTAGATGAGAGAACGCTCACAGCCAAGCCGATGCTCTGACCATTTGTCAAGGTGGAGGTGTTAGTGTCGATTGAAAAGGATTGCTTGTTCTGCTGTAGATCACAGAGTGTCCCATTGACGCCGTCGAGTGCCGACATATTCCGACCTGATGAAATGGGGCCGAGACCTCAGAGAGATCGATAATGAAAGGGAACTGGTCCAACATTTTTAAGAGAGGGTTGAGTGACGCTCTCACAGCAATGCGATGATATTTACTCACAGCATCAACGTCGACGTGAGAGCGGCGCCGGGAAAGGGCGCTTATAGTGATGCTTGAGGCATTGAGGTCTTGAGCCCGAGGATTCGAACCACTTTTTCGTTCACGCGAGCAGCTGTTGGTGAGTGACACACATTGCGACATCATGGTCTTCCCCGCAAGAGCAACTCAGAACGCAAATGCGAACGCAAAAATGGCGACGAAATTCAGAACGAATTGGCACGCGCTACATCCACTTCGGAGACTTACTCAAAAGGTGTGGTGGGTCGCAAAGCGGTGAAAGCACTGCAAACTGACACGAGGGTTACCAGGGGCGAAGGGGCCGAGGTGCAGTTACAGCGGACATTGGAATTTTGGGGTAGGCTGCCGAGAGAACAACGACTTCCTAGCTTGGGTATACAGTAGTGAAACGAGCAAGCGATTGGCGCGGATACCGATGACGACTACAACGGTAACGATGACGGTGATGACGACGACAACGACAACGACTGCGCCGGTCACAACGACGGCGATAGCGACGACGATGACGACAACAACGACAAGTTAGCAACAATAAAAACGATGACAATAGTGCAAGCAGCGAGACCGACGGGCCGATAATGGCCGCTCTTCCAGGAGCTGGTATCGCTGACGCTAGTTGGGATCGACTGTATGTGTGGGAGGAGTGGAACGGTATTGACTGGAATTCGCTCTTTGATGCGATCGAGTGGCGGCAAGCGAGCCCTTTATGTGACTACACTGGACCGCATCGAGCCGTGCATGCACGAAGGCTGTTGAGGAGGACTCGGACAAGGTGTTTTTTTTGAATCCAGGACAAGGCTGATTGTCTGAGGGGGCCTGCCTCAGTCGTCGTGTGGGACCCAAACATAGATAAAAACGGCTGGTTAAATGACTCGTGGATGATTGTGGCCGACAAGGAAAGGGCAAAGATGACGATGACGCGGCGACTCGGACTCGGAGTGACGTCGTATGGCCAAGCGCGCAGACGTCGCCAAGTTTGCCAAGGTTGCACATTGCTATTGTTGACAAAAAATCCTTCCCAGTCTCTCCCAGACCATCAGAACTAGAGACACGGCCCATATCTCCTGTGTCATCCTGATGGACACATAACTTGAGATTCTTAGCCTGCAGGTGTTCCCCATACACGTCAGTTCGGCAAGTTCCCTGGTCACATTATATTGAGTGTAGGGTAAATGACGCACCTTTTCGACGAGGTCACGAGTAACATAGCCGAGAGTGAACGGGGTTGTAATCAACACCTCGGCCTAATGGTCGTCCAACGGCCCGCTTAAGACATGTATAACTTACGTCATGCAGTGGCAGCACGATGTGTTTTTGCAAACTGTCCCAGCTCTCCCCCCCCCCTAACATGTCACATGACATCACGTAATCACCAATCCAAAAACTCGGAACCAAAAATAAAGTTTTGCTCGAAAATTATGTAACTTATCACAAACATAAATATGACATAATTATCCTCCTTTTTTTCTTTTATTTGTGTGGTGTAAATATAGTACAAACAAAAACAAATAAGGTAAGCAATGCGTGGCAGCGGTCCACCCCTTATACAGTACCCTTGGGCGTGCGTGTGGCCCCCTCCACACAAGCGTGGGACCACGCGGGACAAGCCCCCTCCCCTGTTTACCCATGAAGGGGTGCGCCCCGCCCCCATAAGTTATGTGCGCAAAGGAGGCGCGGGACAGGTACGCCCCCCCTTTTGCCCCCGTCCCCGTTCACGTCGAACAGGAGACCCGAACACCGCCCCCACCCCCATTGACTCGCGAACGCGGGACAAGCCCCTGCCACTGCAGCCGCCACTCCTGTTTGCACGCAAGGGGAGGGGGGCACAGGAACAAGGTGTACGGGACAGGTACGTCCCTCGTCTCTGCCCTCCCACCCCCTCCTTTACACGTGAACAAGACACGTGACACGGGACGGCGTGGGACAAGGCGCGCGCACCCCCCCTTTCCCCTCTTGCCGGGGACCGTGCGCGCAACGCCAGAGGCAGCGTGGTGCCCCCCCCCCCCCCCCGGTTCGCGCACAGAGGCCACCCGCAAACGAGGGGTCCGCGCGCGGGGATGAGAACAGGCGCGCCCCCACACCCTTTGCCCCACCCCCGTTTGCACGCATGGGCAGTGCGCAAACGCGGGCGCGGGCTCCAGGTTGGAGTGCGCCCCCCTCTCCCCGGGTTCACGTGCACGGGCAATGTGCGAACCGGAACACACAGAAGCGGCGCCCCCTAGGGGTACATGAACCGGGGGGCGCGCTAGAGCCAGACGCGAAAGGGCGGACACACGGAAGCTGTTACGATTTCACCTCCTTTTCTGCCCCCTTCACTCCCATCTTGTGATCCATGTTCCGTATCGACCTTCTACTGTACTTTTACGATACGATCCGCTTCGACTCGGACTTTGGCTCTTATCTCGCGCCCAGCGCATGACCGTTACGACGCCCCGTGGCGCGACTTCCAGAACCCGCTGACGACTTCTGATCCACGCGTCGTCCCGCGGAATTCCCTTGTTCTCTATTCGTACTGTCCCTTTGTTAGCTCTCTAGGACCCGGATCCTAGGATCGCGCCATATGTTTGTCCCTGACAAACATCGTGTACTAGTATATAAGTCCCACGCTACCTAGCTTGTACGGTAGACTTGACTTCTTGTGTAATACCACACCGCTGTCTTCTCTCACGAACTGATCCTTTGAGTCGCACTTTCGCTTGACTCCCCTCTTTGCTCGCCGTTGCGCTTGAGCCGGTCTCTACTATTACCCTTGTGTCTACGGAGGCCAAGTGGTACTTGTTCACCATCGAACTAAGTCGTAACTGACTTACTCCTTTCCCGTTACCGCCCGTGACTTAACCGAAGTACACGTCGTACTTAACGCCCCTGTGGTGGCGTTACAGAAGCGCCCCCCCCCTTCCCCCGGTTCGCGCGCCAGGCAAAACGCGAACGGGCGACCATGTGGAAGCCCCCCCCTCCTGCAGGTTCGCGCACCAGGGCAACATGCGAACAGGCAGCCACGTGGAAGCCCCCCCCTCTCCCACGGGTTCGCACGCAGGGCAACACACGAACGGGCAACCGCGCAGAAGCCCCCCCCCCTCTCCCACAGGTTCGCGCCAGGGCAAAACGCGAATGGGTGGCTGTGTGGAAGCCCCCCCTTTCCCGTGGGTTCGCGCGCCAGGTGTCACGGCACAGCCGGGACGGAGCCTACGCGAAGACCCAAAGTACGCGCAAGATGACCCACAATGGGACAGAGAAGTCCACAGAGCCACAGCAGTGCTCGAACGCCTGCTAGAGAGCTGGGAGCAAGCCCCACGTGCAGAAGATCACGTGCGAGTTGGACGCGCGGTGAGCACACGTGACCCTTACCCGCCATCACGTGACTATCAGGAGGCGTGGGATTAGGTCCGAGTTATTGGCCGTCACGTGACCCCGGCACGTGACCTGCCTAGAACGGTCCGGAAGAGCCTGGATGAGCTTGTGCCTAGGCTAAGGCTAGAATGTGAGTCCGGATGAGCTTGAGCCCGGACGTGGTCTAGATTGGAGACTCATGGTGTGTTATCTCTGACTCATGCCAAGAGGGCCTTATGCCATTGGTGGATTTCGATGTGGATGACTGATGCGAATCAAGGGCCTTGTGCTATTGGATAGGTGTATTAGGGTTTCAGATTCGGGCTGAGCTTGAAAGCTCCCCCTTGTAGTATAAGTAGAGGGCTTTGGACGCGTTATAGTCCTTAGCTTTGATATCTTGTGTAATACCTTCCCCTTCGCCGGAGTTGGTCTTAGGGCACAGAGTGTATAAAGCTTGATCCCTCATTGTCTTGTCCATTCCTTTGTCTTCTTGCTAGTGCGCTGGAGTTATCGCCACTACGCGTTCCGCTACAAGTCGTGCTTAGTCATCGCCGACTTCTTAATCTTATCATTATCGACGATTATCTTGGTCCATGTGCACGACACGCCACTCGGACGCAGCGAACCGGCAACGGTCATGTGATTGACGGCAGACATCCGGAAGGAACGTAACACCAGGGCAACATGCGAACGGGCAGCCCCCTCTCCCGCGGGTTCGCGTGCCAGGCCAACACGTGAACGGGCAGCCGCGCAGAAGCCCCCCCTCTCCTACGGGGTCGCACGCCAGGCCAACATGCGAACGGGTGGCCGCGCACCAGGTGTTACGGTTTCGCCTTCGACCGTCCCTCGAACACCCCACGGGAAGACCCCGAACACCGCTAGGAGGAAAAGCGCGGAAGAATACGCGGGAGAAGAGGCCGAAGTAGCAAGACTTGTGGCTGACCATGCCCAAGAAAGAGCTAAGTCTCCCACGCAATACTACTACGAACCCGGAAGCGCTCAAAGAAGTGATCCAGAATACTGGGAGTAGCGCACGTGATCTTAGCGCCCGCCCGTCATGTGACCCTGGCACGTGACCTGGCTAGACCCGCACCAGATGGGTCCAGATGAGCTTGTGCCTGGACCGGCCTAGAATGCCTCGTGTTTGTGACTCATATCGATTGTGCCTGGACTGATCTAGACTGCCTCGTGTTTGATGGCTGTATGCCTCATGTCTCCTTATCTCTGACTCGTGCCATGCGCGCATAACGCCATTGGCTGACTCTTATCTCTGACGTAGTTGTGACTCATTCCTAGGACCCGTATACTAGGGTTTCGGAGTTCCAAGCTGGGGTTCAAACCTCCTTGGATGTGTATAAGTAGATGGGCTTATGGTCGCTGAAGATCTAAGCTTGACTTCTTGGATTGTCCACCCATTTGTACTGCCATTCGTTGGCTGTTAGTTCATTTGGCTCTGCACTGCAATAGACGGCTGTCTGCCTCTTTGCCTGTCCTAGTCCTTAGCTGTGCTCCAGTGTGCTGTATTTGCCGCTGTCTGCTATCCCTTCCTTTCCCGCTTATACTCGTCGCTGGCTGTTACGTTCGGCTTGGAAGTGGACACTGACGTCAAGGGTATGGCACCGCGTCAGCAGTATATCGTCATGGACTTGTGAGATCAGTCAGCCGGGTAAGCTCCGGCGCATGTGATTGTGTACGATAACGGATCGGATCATGGCTCGTAGTGACTCATACTAGGATAGCTGTACTAGGGTTCAAGCTACTTACGCTATTGGCTAGTACGGATTGGAGCGGCGCTTGAAAGCCCGCGCGTAACTGTATAAGTAGAGAGCTGCGAAGACCAAGAACGGCATCTTGGTCTTCTTCCAATACCACTATCAGTTCTTCGCTCTATAGGGATCTCCCCCTTTAAGTGAGTCGTCCAGCATACCCCTAAGACCAAGGGGTCCCCTGTGACTTATCCCAACGTTCCCTTCGTGGGCAGTGGATTATCCTCTCGATGCTATCTATCACAAAGTCTTCTTCTACCTCAACGAACGCGTGGCGTCCCCCTATACTACCCTCTACATCATCGACCATCACACTTGGGACGAACTCAAGACAACCGACACCATCCCTATTGGGGTACAGCAAGGAGACGATCTTCACGCATACCGAGGACTAGCAGGAGAGTTATTCCCGCACCCTCAGTTCTACCCGCAGAGCAGAGTCAATCGCCTCTTTTACCCTCTCGTCAGATTCGCCACTACCCGAGAAGCCTAAGTCAGGCAAACGTCCGTGGTAGACGTTACATTAAGACCAAGATCCACCGTGGCCAATCTTCAGACAACCAAGGACTACTGGGTACCATTCAGACCCTACTACATCGATAGGAGAGGAGAACGAAACGTACCCAAGAGATATCTACAATCCGCATTTTGGAAAGACGACGCGGAAGATCCAGGCTACGTCACCTACTACTATAACCGACAGGATCAACAACAGATCATACCAGTAGAGTTCAACTTCGAGAACACCTGCTGGACCGAAATCAAGTGGGACGACCTCCACAACAAATACCAAATAACACGACCCGCAACCTCCAGCCTCAACCTCAACATCACAGTCGACAACGTGGTAACTAGAGACCAGTGGGGTATCATCGATGGACAAGAAGAAGAACCAATCCGATCTCCCACACCTAAGACCCCAGCACCGTCCCCTTCACTCGCAAGTAACCCCGAGGAAATTTGGATCATCAAAAACGAGAAAGAAGAAACTTCCCTAGAGGAAATCGCTAAGTCCATCCCCACCAATATGTCTCAAACGATTACACAAGAGACCCACGCCAGGACAGCACTGTTCAAAGAACCAGAAAATCCCGGACCCCCAGGAGGAGACCCGGAAGACGGAGGACATGGAGGAGGAGGAGGCGACGAAGGACAACCCATCAATGTCGCTCAAATCCCCAACAATGCGACCACCGACAAGTTCATAGGAAAAGAACCAGCGGTATTCACCGGGGATCGCGACAAAGCAGAAGCGTTCCTCACCCAGTGGAAACGATACGTAGGAGTCAACTTCGCAAACCGAAGCCTGCAAATCCCCTACGTCAAAGCAATGATGTTCCTCACCTACATCCAAGGACCACTAGTCGACGAATGGACCACAGAAACCCAGAAATGGCTCGACGGTCACATCGACCGCTACGACACATGGCTATGGGCCGGAGTAGAACTGGCCTTCAAACGACAATTCCGCGACAATATGGAACAAGAAAGGGCTCGATTGGAACTAGACAAAGGGTTCAGAATGACGGGAACCGACATAGACGGCTACGTCACTAAATTCGAGAAACTAGTCCGACAGGCTGACTACCGTCTAGACGAACCCCTAGTCCTGGACAAATTCACCAGAGGACTACCGATGGACCTCTACCGAAACGCATACCAGTTCCACAGCCCCCATACCTACCAACAATGGAAAGTCGCAGCCATCGAGCAGCAAAAGTGTTACATCCACATGAAGGCCAGAACGGACGGGTTCGGAAGACAGCCACAAACCAACGCACGCCCCAAACAAGGACAACCAGCGCGCTTCCAACCTCCCACAAGGCAGCAAGGATGGCAGCAATACCGCAGCCACCCAGACGCGATGGACACTACCCCAGGAAGAATCCGCGCTAGAGTTGCAGGGTCAGAGGAAGCAAACCCTAACAACCCTCAAGAGTGGAGAGACTACACTCAAGGACGACCACCATTTGCACCTCGAGGAGGGTTCCTGAGCAGAGGACGTGGAGGACGAGGGATATTCAACAGCAGGGACGTCACCTGCTATAACTGCAACCAGAAAGGTCACTTCTCACGAGAATGCACACAGCCACGCCAACCGCGCAACCGCGGGACGCTCCAAGGAAGAACCGCCTATATCGAGGAATTACCCTCTGCTCCACAAAGCGTCGTAGGGGAACCACTCATTAACCTCGACGAACCCGCACAAGCAAACAGCGGCACCACCTCCCAGCAGCGGGTAGAGGATATAATGGGCAGGATCGCGAACCTAGAGGAGGAAGGGAGAGAAATGTTCGCTAGGAACATGGCAGGAAATCCGGATTTTCAGGACGCCTGAACCCAACGGCCTGGGTGAGGGCAGTCAATTGTAACTCATCGTTCATAACGCGCTATCGATCTATGCATGTCCCAGTTTCGATCCGCACGAGTTACTTTATGGCCGAAAAGAAAGCACTAGTCGACTCCGGAGCAACAGACAACTTCATACACCCGGACTTCGTCAAAAGAATGCGTCTAGGAACCAAAGAACTAGAACGACCACGAAACATCTGGAATATAGATGGAACACATAACAAAGGGGGGAAAATCACCCACTACATCAATCTAAATATCCAGACTGACGGAAAACAAAAAGACATCAAATTCCTAGTAACCAACATAGGAGGAGAAGACCTCATACTGGGATACCCCTGGCTGGCCATGTTTCAACCCAGGATCCAATGGGCAACAGCCACCCTAGACACCAAGCAATACCCCATCATATTACGAACAACAAACCCCAAACGCCTAGACCTCACGGAAATACGACGACTCATCACCCAGTACACAGATAACGCCGCTAACCAAAAGTATCAAGAACTGGAGGAAGAATCGCTCCCAATACACCTCCGGACTACGGCAACAGAAATGGCAATATCGGCGCAACAATACACGGAAAAGAAGGAGATACCAGCAGAATACCAAAGACATGCAAAAGTATTCAGTGAAGAAGAATCCCACAGATTCCCACCTTCTCGACCATGGGACCACGCTATCGAACTCAAACCCGACGCACCAGACACTATCGACTGCAAAATATACCCGATAAACCAAGCAGAGGACAAAGCGCTGAAAGAGTTCTTAGACGAACAACTGGCTAAAGGGTACATACGACCCTCCAAATCCCCGTACGCATCACCTTTCTTCTTCGTTAAAAAGAAGGATGGAAAACTACGCCCGGTACAGGACTATCGAACCTTGAACAAATGGACCATACGCAACCAGTATCCACTCCCGCTAATCCCAGAGCTAATCGCAGACCTGAGCGGGGGATGGATATTCTCCAAATTCGACGTACGATGGGGGTACAACAACATCCTAATCAAGGACGGAGACCAGGGAAAAGCGGCATTCAAAACCAAACACGGATTCTTCGAACCACTGGTAATGTACTTCGGAATGACCAACTCCCCATCCACGTTCCAGACAATGATGAACCACATATTCAAATCCCTTATCGAGTACCACAAAACCAAAGGGACAATAATTCGAGTATACATGGACGACATTGGAGTCGCAACTGCCTCAACGGAACAAGCGCACACTGAAGCGGTACACGACATACTGGACCTACTGGAACAACACGACCTATACCTGAAACCAGAGAAATGCACCTTTCACTCTTCTTCCCTCGATTACCTGGGGGTAATCATTGAAAAGGGGGTGATCCGCATGGACCCCGTCAAAATTTCAGGCATCAAGGAATGGCCGACCCCGAAAACCGTAAAGCAAGTACGATCCTTCCTCGGATTCTGTAACTTTTACCGCGCCTTCATCAGAAATTTTGCCACGCACGCACGACCCCTCAACAAACTAACCCGAAAAGACACGGAATGGCAATGGGGGACGGAACAACAACAAGCGTTCGACAAACTCAAGAGCCTAGTAACAAGCGAACCAGTACTCAAACACCCGGAACTGGACAAACAGTTCGAAATGGAAGTAGACGCATCAGGATACGCAGTAGGAGCGGTACTCCTCCAACGAGATGCAAGCAACAAACGACACCCCATTGCATTTTACTCGAACACTCTGAACGCGGCCGAAAGAAACTACGACATTTACGACCTAGAACTCCTGGCGATTGTAAAAGCCCTGCGCAACTGGCGACAATACCTTGCTGGATCACCGCACAAGATTAAAGTCTTCTCCGATCACATGAACCTACTATACTGGAGATCACCACAAAAGATCAGCAGACGGGTAGCAAGGGAAGTACTGGAACTATCGGAATACGACATCGAGATTCACCATATCAAAGGCACTGCAAATGGATGAGCAGACGCCCTATCCCGGCGACCAGACTACGACCAAGGAGAGAACGACAACGAACACGTCACCGTACTACCGGACCACGTCTTCGTCCGAGCAAACGCTATCGACACCACGGACAACCCCACTCGAACAGGATCAACAATCGACACCCTGGAAATGGGAACAACATACCCGGTATACACCCAGGACGAACAAACGATCAGGAAGTGGGTAGACCCGCACAAACTTAAGAAGATCGAAGGAACGTGGTACAAAGACGGAAGACGCGTGGTAACGGGAGACCTACATGAACGGCGACGTATCATTCAAGTACACCATGACCCACCGGTGCACGGACACCCAGGGATAAGTCGAACAATCAAAATGGTGGAACGATACTACTGGTGGCCAGGCCTACGACAAGAAACCCAAGACTATGTCAAAGGGTGCGCCGACTGTCAGAGGATCAAAGTCAACAACCGACCCACGCGAGCCCCACTACAACCAATATTCCCGAAACCAGAAGCAACTCCCTTCCAGACCATAGCACTCGACTTCATCACCAAGTTACCGCAATCCGAAGGGTGCGATTCAATACTAACCGTCACGGACCACGACTGCTCCAAAGCGGCTATATTCATCCCATGCCTGGAAGAAATCACGGCAGAAGGAACCGCAGCCCTGTACGTAAAACATGTATTCACCAGATTCGGACTACCGTCGCGCATCATCAGTGACCGAGACCCCCGATTTGCCTCCAAGTTCGTAAGAGAACTATGCAAAATACTGGGTATCGAACAGAACATCTCCACGGCCTATCACCCTCGCACGGATGGTCAATCGGAATGCACCAACCAATGGCTGGAGCAATACCTCAGGTTCTGGGTTAACGAACGACAGGACGATTGGACTGGATACCTTCCGATGGCCGAATTTACACATAACAACTGGCCCAACGAAGCAACGAAGGAATCCCCTTTTAACCTCCTTATGGGATACAACCCGCGAGCCGATTGGACGGACTGCCCCTCACCAATTCCGCAGGTGGCTGTAGCGGTGCGACTGCCGCGCTACGCCAAGTCAAGTGAAAGCTAAAGTGAACCGCAACGGTGAGCACACTCAACTCGGCGCAGAGACAAGTCACGCGCCAACGTACAGTCACTGTGGAGATACAGACGCGTGGAGTCTTTATGCAAGAACTCAAGTCTGAGGTGATCACACAGTGGCACGTCTGAGTGGAGAACCAAGAGGACAAGTTAGATTGGAGAGAGTAAAGGAATACAGAGGAAGGCGTACCTGAGTGGAGAACCAAGAGGACAAGTTGGTTCCACTCAGGACGCTACAGGGAAGCTTATATACACTACTGCGGCTGAGTCTAAACTGAGTTCGAACACTATTACTAAGTGTACAGTAAGGCTCTATGACTCAGGAGCTGACGCGTCGTGTCTATTAATAGCGTTATCTATGGTGCTGACGTGGCACTCTGTCATAACGCTTACGAGCGGCTCCACTTGCTGAGTAAAACCTAATACAGCGAGTAAGCGTAAACTACTAAGCACGTTCTAGATCCTTCTAGTCCCTTCCATCCTTATCGTCCAATCGTATGAGTCCGTACTAATAAGGGATACTAATCCCACGATCACGTGCACATGGTGGCAAACACATGTGACTAACGAGTACCTCTGTACTTCGGCCCTTCATATCTTCACCAATTAAATCCGTATAAATACAGAAAAATAGGGAAAATAATACGCGTCCATGACAGTGGCACTACGCCTGAAACAATTCCGAGAGGCTAGAATGCGCGCCCAGGAACTGATGATCAAAGCGCAGCAGGGGTGGATCAAACACAAAGATACGCCCAAGTACCAAATTGGGGACCTAGTATGGCTAGAAGGACGCCACCTACGTACTAACCAGCCAACCACCAAGCTTGCGCCCAGGAGACATGGCCCGTTTAAGGTCACTCAGGTGATGTCCGCAGTCAACTATCGCCTAGAACTTCCCACGCAGTGGAGCATCCACCCCGTGTTCCATACAGATCTTCTGACGCCGTACAAAGAAACTCCCACACACGGCCCCAATTATCAGCGCCCGCCGCCAGAACTAGTAGGAGGCGAAGAAGAATACGAGGTCGAGAAGATTCTAGACTCTCGGCGGTTCGGCAGAACCAAGAAATTGCAATACTTGGTAAAGTGGCGCGGATACCCGGACTCCGATAATCAATGGGTCTCGAAGGATGACGTATTCGCCGATGAAGCGATAAGGGAGTTTAAACATTCGAACCCCGCCAGGGAAGTGCATATAAGCACGGGAAAAACCCAAGAGACGTCCCCATCTCCTTCCCTCTCCATCCCCCACACTCATGTCCCAATCCCCAGTTCAAGTCCACTATGTCCTCGACGACCTGCTCCCCATCTCAGTACAGCCGACCCTCATCATACAGAACGCCCCAGCACTATCACCCATGTCGCTTCCCCAGCCCCTTCAATCAGCAGGAAGTCGTCACTCTTCCCCCGCACCATCCCTTCTTCCTTCGCCAAGCCCTACAGCTGTACATTCACGGGCCTCTTCGGCGCAAGGTTACGTCCCGACGCGGCCTCCATCCCGTCAAGACCAAACTACGGTACAAGAAGATCGAGAGTACAACCGGTACCTGTCGGAGGAGCATTGCCCGCTCAATTGCCATATCACGTATGGGACTCACCTCACAGTTACTCACGACGAAACCCCACCGGTATGCACCACCGACGGGAGACCAATGCGTGCTCCGAAGAATTCTCGACCCGCGCTCCGCCGATATCAGGCGGAGGAACACAGTCCAGTTTCCAGATCTCGGGTGGAGACTCCGCCACCCCACGGGTACCAGCACAACAGGGGAGTCCACTACATCCCTTTCCAGATCCGCGACGCTCAGGGGAGGCTGCACCCAGCTCAGTATACGCAGCTCGTATTTACGGCAGACCCCTTCGTCCTCGCCTACCGACAGGGCAGCGACCAGCAGTACGGGAAATCCGTGCATGCCGCGCCCGATTACGACCACCCGAGCCCGGCACCCTACACCGACGACGACTTGATCTTCCTAGATCAAGACAGCAGCTACCGCGAGTCCGTCGACGCCGCCCTTCTGGGCATGAAGGACCTCTCGGTCACAGCGGAGATACACCGCTACCGATGTCTTCAGGCGGGATACGCGGCCAAGGAGGAGGAGCTGCGCAAGAAGGTAGAGGAGCTCGAGAGGATCGGTATCACCCGACGACAGTGCGTACTGCGCCTCGAGCGCGCGAACGCCATCAAGCGTATCGAGGACGAGAGGGACTCCTATCGCCCAGGAGCGGAGGAAGGACAGAGGATTGCGACAATAAGGGAAGTGTTGGAACGTGGTCGGTCTGGGGCCCGATCCTGAAAAGGGGGTGATGTTACGTTCGGCTCGGAAGTGGACACTGACGTCAAGGGTATGGCACCGCGTCAGCAGTATATCGTCATGGACTTGTGAGATCAGTCAGCCGGGTAAGCTCCGGCGCATGTGATTGTGTACGATAACGGATCGGATCATGGCTCGTAGTGACTCATACTAGGATAGCTGTACTAGGGTTCAAGCTACTTACGCTATTGGCTAGTACGGATTGGAGCGGCGCTTGAAAGCCCGCGCGTAACTGTATAAGTAGAGAGCTGCAAAGACCAAGAACGGCATCTTGGTCTTCTTCCAATACCACTATCAGTTCTTCGCTCTATAGGGATCTCCCCCTTTAAGTGAGTCGTCCAGCATACCCCTAAGACCAAGGGGTCCCCTGTGACTTATCCCAACGTTCCCTTCGTGGGCAGTGGATTATCCTCTCGACGCTATCTATCACAAAGTCTTCTTCTACCTCAACGAACGCGTGGCGTCCCCCTATACTACCCTCTACATCATCGACCATCACACTTGGGACGAACTCGAGACAACCGACACCATCCCTATTGGGGTACAGCAAGGAGACGATCTTCACGCATACCGAGGACTAGCAGGAGAGTTATTCCCGCACCCTCAGTTCTACCCGCAGAGCAGAGTCAATCGCCTCTTTTACCCTCTCGTCAGATTCGCCCCTACCCGAGAAGCCTAAGTCAGGCAAACGTCCGTGGTAGACGTTACACTGGCTGTCTGTCGCGACTTCTCCCCTCTATATCATTGGCCGGTTGTCTATCGCCTTTGATCGTCTTTTACTCTTTCTGGCCATCACCGCCGTCCATATCCTTTGGGCAACGCTATTACGTCTCACTTGTGAGCTGATAGCCGAACGAGTACGTGAAGTCGACATCCTCTGTGATCGTTAGGTCCCGCTAGTAGCCTTGCGCAGTCCGCAAGAAGGAACGTCCGGTGGAACGTTACATTAAGTCAAGCTTCTCCTACCTTTCTGTCACAAGATGTCTCGGTATCAAATCCTCGAGAACTATGTCAACGACGACGACAGTGTTGCCGCTTATGAGCAGGCTGAAGAACACCATGAAGATTACGAAGAATACGAAGATCCCGCCGCTTACGAGCAGGCTGCAACGGACTACATCTGGGCGATCAGTGCCCGTCATCAAGAGCAACATCCTGAAGAGTACGACAACAACATCTATGCTGCCGAGGACGACCCTCTGGCTGTAGGGCAAGATGAAGAAGAAGAACTCACCGGGGAAACCCAGGCTGCACAAATCGCCGAAGAAATTCTGGCTGACGACGACGATGAGAACGACGAAGAAGACCCTGCCGAGGAAACTCTGGCTGACGAAGGGCAAAGCGAAGACGAAGACCGGCTGTACGCCGAAGGGGACGCCGACACCCAAGAACAACTGGCTGAAGATGAAGAAGAAGACGAAGACACTGGGCTGGCTGCGATGCCGCAGATGTTCGATGGGGATTGCGAATGCGCACCCAACTTCATGGATTCATGGGACCGATGGTCCGGACAGCTAAGTCCAATATTCTCGCAGTACCAGCTTGCAACCATTTTCCTGTCCTTGCTTAGAGATCCTGTCGACCAGTGGGCTGAAGAACGCCTGGCTCAAATAGAAGAGTGGCGTGCCACGGACATGGATGACGACGACGAAGACATCCTGGAGGATACGATCCGGAGATTCGTACAAGAATTTGTGCCGCGTGACGACGCGAGAGAACAATACGTAGCAGCTGAAGATCCGGACGCCGAAGATTGGAGCTCCGTTGATGAGGACTCTCATAATTGGGAAGTACCTTCACCACCCTCCTTGTGCGACAATGATAGCCAAGATTCTGAGGAAGAACCTGACGAGGTTGACGAATACGTCGAAGAACCGCGTGGCGACGCGAGAGAAGAATACGGCTGCCAAGACGAAGTGGACGAGTACTACTACTCGGGAGTGCCTGACGAGGCTGTACAAGAATACGTCGAAGAACCCAGAGAGAGGGTAACCCCTGTGCCGCGCAAGAAGACGCGAGCTGTCAAGCAGGAACCCGTCAAGAAAGTGAGGATTGCCGAGAAGGCACCACCAGCTAAGTCGCCGTCTAGACCTTCTTGGGAAAAGAAGTTCATCGCCAAGTTTGGAAAGGACCGGCTGAAGAACTACCGCGATGCCGGAATCCCAGACTACATGATCAAGGCCGATCTACGACAAGAGGCCATACCCGATGTACAAGCACAAGTGCAGGAGCTGACGGAGCTGTACCACAGCTCTGGCCCTGACTTACAAGACGCAATGTGGGAAGCGACTGTCGCGCCTGCCGCTGAACAAGCGAGCTGGAAGGGCCCGAACACGTTCAACGCCACACCGATACCGAATTCGACCCCATACGTGCCGCCTACCTCTTGGGGTAGTGCCGAGGCTGACGCCGCGCAGGAAGCGCAGGCTGCGGAGAATACCGGGTGGTTCGCTTACCAGAGCAACCCCGATGCTATGGACTTGACTGCGGGACAAGCATATGTCCGCAACAAAGCTAAGTGCCACCATTGTTGGAAGACGGGTCATACGCGAAGGAATTGTCCGAATAGGGACTTACCGCGAGACCGCAACCACTGGCAACAACGGTACAACGACGAAGAGTTCACCGACCGCCTAGCTGATATGCAGATCCGACACATGCAGGCTTGTCTGGCTGGAGACCTCAAAGGAGAACGTGACATCGGCATGAGGATGAACCTGGCCAAGTACGCCCGTTCGCTCAACCGTCCCGCCGCCGCTTCTACACAACGTGGGCGTTGTGCCAAGAGAGAGGGTAATATGACGGTTTCGCCTTCGACCGTCCCTCGAACACCCCACGGGAAGACCCCGAACACCGCTAGGAGGAAAAGCGCGGAAGAATACGCGGAAGAAGAGGCCGAAGTAGCAAGACTTGTGGCTGACCATGCCCAAGAAAGAGCTAAGTCTCCCACGCAATACTACTACGAACCCGGAAGCGCTCAAAGAAGTGATCCAGAATACTGGGAGTAGCGCACGTGATCTTAGCGCCCGCCCGTCACGTGACCCTGGCACGTGACCTGGCTAGACCCGCACCAGATGGGTCCAGATGAGCTTGTGCCTGGACCGGCCTAGAATGCCTCGTGTTTGTGACTCATATCGATTGTGCCTGGACTGATCTAGACTGCCTCGTGTTTGATGGCTGTATGCCTCATGTCTCCTTATCTCTGACTCGTGCCATGCGCGCATAACGCCATTGGCTGACTCTTATCTCTGACGTAGTTGTGACTCATTCCTAGGACCCGTATACTAGGGTTTCGGAGTTCCAAGCTGGGGTTCAAACCTCCTTGGATGTGTATAAGTAGATGGGCTTATTGTTACGTTCGGACCGGAAGTGGACACTGATGTCAAGGGTATGGCACCGCATCAGCAGTATATCGTCATGGACTTGGGAATCAGTCAGCCGGGTAAGCTCCGGCGCATGTGATTGTGTACGATAACGGATCGGATCATGACTTGTAGTGACTCATACTAGGATAGCTGTACTAGGGTTCACGGTACTTACGCTACTGGCTAGTACGGATTGGAGCGGCGCTTGAAAGCCCGCACGTAACTGTATAAGTAGAGAGCTGCGAAGACCAAGAACGGCATCTTGGTCTTCTTCCAATACCACCACCAGTTCCTCGCTCTACAGGGATCTCCCCCTTTAAGTGAGTCGTCCGGCATACTCCTAAGACCAAGGAGTCCCCTGTGACTTATCCCGACGTTCCCTTCGTGGGCAGTGGATTATCCTCTCGACGCCATCTGTCATCAAGTATTCTTCTACCTCAACGAACGCGTGGCATCCCCCTACTGCACTCTCTATATCATCGACCACCCCACTTGGGACGAACTCGAAACCTCCGACACCCTCCCTATTGGGGTACAACAAGGAGACGATCTCCACGCATACCGAGGACTAGCAGGAGAGTTATTCCCGCATCCCCAGTTCTATCCGCAGAGCAGAGTCAATCGCCTATTCTACCCTCTCGTCAGATTCGCCACAACTCGAGAAGCCTAAGTCAGGCAAACGTCCGTGGTAGACGTTACATTAAGACCAAGATCCACCGTGGCCAATCTTCAAACAACCAAGGACTACTGGGTACCCTTCAGGCCCTACTACATCGACAGGAGAGGAGAACGAAACGTACCAAAGAAATATCTACAATCCGCGTTTTGGAAAGACGACGCGGAAGACCCAGGCTACGTGACCTATTACTATAACCGACAGAACCAGCAACAAATCATACCAGTAGAGTTCAACTTCGAGAACACCTGTTGGACCGAAATCAAGTGGGACGACCTCCACAACAAATACCAAATAACACGACCCGCAACCTCCAGCCTCAACCTCGACATCACAGTCGACAACGTAGTAACCAGAGACCAGTGGGGTACTATCGACGGACAAGAAGAAGAACCAATCAGATCTCCCACACCCAAAACCCCAGCACCATCTCCCTCACTTGCAAGCAATCCCGAAGAAATTCAGATCATCAAAAACGAAACAGAAGAAACCACCCTAGAAGAAATCGCTAAGTCCATTCCCACCAACATGTCTCAAACAGTCACTCAAGAGACCCACGCCAGGACAGCACTGTTCAGGGAACCAGAAGGTCAGGGACCCCCGGGAGGAGACCCAGAAGATGGAAACAACGGAGGAGGAGGAGGAGACGACGGAGAACAACCCATCAACACCGCTCAGATCCCAAACAACGCGACCACTGACAAATTCATAGGAAAAGAACCAATGGTGTTCACAGGAGACCGTGACAAGGCAGAAGCATTCCTCACGCAATGGAAACGATATGTAGGAGTCAACTTCGCAAACCGAAGCCTACAAATCCCCTACGTCAAAGCAATGATGTTCCTCACCTATATCCAAGGACCACTAGTCGACGAATGGACCACAGAAACCCAGAAATGGCTCGATGGACACATCGACCGATACGACACATGGCTGTGGGCAGGAGTGGAACTTGCTTTCAAAAGACAATTCCGCGACAACATGGAGCAAGAAAGAGCCCGACTGGAGCTGGACAGAGGGTTCAGAATGACAGGAACAGACATAGACGGCTACGTCACTAAATTCGAGAAACTGGTCCGACAAGCTGATTACCGTCTAGACGAACCCTTAGTCCTGGACAAGTTCACCAGAGGACTACCAATGGACCTCTACCGAAACGCATACCAATTCCACAGCCCCCACACCTACCAGCAATGGAAAACCGCAGCCATTGAACAACAGAAGCGCTACATCCATATGAAGGCCAGGACGGACGGGTTCGGAAGGCAACCACAAACCAACGCACGCCCCAGACAAGGACAACCGGCGCGTTTCCAACCCCCCGCAAGACAACAAGGATGGCAACAATACCGAAGCCACCCAGACGCAATGGACACCACCCCAGGAAGAATCCGCGCCAGAGTCGCAGGGTCGGAAGAAGCAAATCCTAACAACCCCCAAGAATGGAGGGACTACACCCAAGGACGACCACCATTCGCACCCCGCGGAGGATTCCAGGGTAGAGGACGGGGAGGACGAGGGATATTCAATAGCAGGGACGTTACCTGCTACAACTGCAACCAGAAGGGTCACTTCTCACGAGAATGCACACAGCCACGCCAACCGCGCAACCGCGGCACACTCCAAGGAAGAACCGCATACATCGAGGAAATACCCTCCGCTTCACAAAGCGTCGCAGGGGAACCACTCATCAACCTCGATGAACCCGCACCAGTCAATAGTGGCACTACCTCCCAACAGCGAGTAGAGGACATAATGGGCAGGATTGCGAACCTAGAGGAGGAAGGAAGAGAAATATTCGCCAGAAATATGGCAGGGAATCCGGATTTTCAGGACGCCTGAACCCAACGGCCTGGGTGAGGGCAGTCAATTGTAACTCGTCATTCATAACGCGCTATCGATCTATGCATGTTCCAGTTTCGATCCGCACGAGTTACTTCATGGCCGAAAAGAAAGCACTAGTCGACTCCGGGGCAACAGACAACTTCATACACCCGGACTTCATCAAAAGAATGCGTCTAGGAACCAAAGAACTAGAACGCCCCCGAAACATCTGGAATATAGATGGAACACACAACAAAGGGGGGAAAATCACCCATTACATAGACCTGAACATCCAAACTGACGGAAAACAGAAGGACATCAGGTTCTTGGTAACCAACGTCGGAGGGGAAGACCTCATACTTGGATATCCTTGGCTAGCCATGTTCCAACCAAGGATTCAATGGGCAACGGCTACCCTAGACACCAAACAATACCCCATCATATTACGAACCACAAATCCCCGACGCAATAACCTAGTCGAAATACGACGACTCATCACCCAGTACACGGATAACACTAACAACCAGATATATCAAGAACTGGAAGAAGAGTCACTCCCCGTACACCTACGAACCACCGCAACCGAAATGGCAATATCGGCACAGCAATACACGGCAAAAAAAGAAATACCATCAGAATACCAAAGACACGCCAAGGTATTCAGCGAAGAAGAATCCCACAGATTCCCCCCTTCCCGACCATGGGACCACGCTATAGAACTCAAACCCGACGCACCGGACTCAATTGACTGTAAAATATACCCGGTAAACCAGACAGAAGACAAAGCGCTAAAAGAATTCCTGGACGAACAACTGGCAAAAGGATACATACGACCCTCCAAATCCCCGTACGCATCTCCTTTCTTCTTCGTCAAAAAGAAGGACGGAAAACTACGCCCAGTACAGGACTATCGAACCTTGAACAAATGGACCATACGCAACCAATACCCACTCCCGCTAATTCCAGAACTAATCGCAGACCTGAGCGGCGGATGGATATTCTCCAAATTCGATGTACGATGGGGGTATAACAACATATTGATCAAAGACGGAGACCAGGAAAAAGCAGCATTCAAAACCAAACATGGATTCTTCGAACCACTGGTAATGTACTTCGGAATGACCAACTCCCCTTCCACGTTTCAGACGATGATGAACCACATATTCAAACCCCTCATCGAATACCACGAAACCAAAGGAACAATAATCCGAGTATACATGGATGACATTGGGGTCGCAACCGCCTCGACAGAACAAGCGCACACCGAAGCGGTACATGACATACTGGACCTACTGGAACAACACGATCTATACCTGAAACCGGAGAAATGCACCTTTCACTCTTCGTCCCTCGATTACCTGGGGGTAATCATTGAAAAGGGGGTGATCCGCATGGACCCCGTCAAAATTTCAGGCATTAAAGAATGGCCAACCCCAAAAACCGTAAAGCAAGTACGATCATTCCTGGGATTCTGTAATTTCTACCGCGCTTTCATCAGAAATTTCGCCACGCATGCACGACCCCTCAACAAACTAACTCGAAAAGACACAGAATGGCAATGGGGAACGGAACAACAACAAGCATTCGACAAACTCAAAAGCCTAGTAACAAGCGAACCGGTACTCAAACACCCGGAACTAGACAAACAATTCGAAATGGAAGTAGACGCCTCAGGATACGCAATAGGAGCGGTACTCCTCCAACGAGACGCAAACAACAAACGACATCCCATCGCATTCTACTCAAATACCCTAAACACAGCCGAAAGGAACTACGACATCTACGACCTGGAACTCCTCGCAATCGTAAAAGCTCTACGCAACTGGCGACAATACCTCGCCGGATCACCACACAAGATCAAAGTCTTCTCCGACCACATGAACCTACTATACTGGAGATCACCACAAAAGATCAGTAGACGAGTAGCGAGGGAAGTACTGGAGCTGTCGGAATACGACGTCGAAATTCATCACATTAAAGGAACAGCAAACGGACGAGCAGACGCACTGTCACGACGACCGGACTACGATCAAGGGGAAAACGACAACGAACACGTCACGGTGTTACCAGACCACATCTTCGTCCGAGCAAACGTCATCGACACTACAGAAAATCCCACCCGCACCGGAACGACAATCGACACCATAGAAATGGAGGCAACATACCCGGTGTACACCCAGGAAGAGCAGACGATCAAGAAATGGGTAGACTCGCACAAACTCAAAAAGATCGAAGGGACATGGTACAAAGATGGAAGACGCGTAGTGACAGGAGACCTACACGAAAGACGGCGCATCATCCAAGTACACCATGACCCACCGGTACACGGACACCCAGGGATCAACCGAACAATCAAAATGGTGGAACGATACTACTGGTGGCCGGGTCTACGACAGGAAACCCAGGATTACGTCAAGGGATGCGCCGACTGCCAGCGGATCAAGGTCAATACCCGACCCACACGAGCCCCACTACAACCAATATTTCCAAAACCGGAAGCAACCCCGTTCCAGACCATAGCGCTCGACTTTATCACCAAGCTACCACAATCAGAGGGATGCGACTCGATACTGACGATAACAGACCACGACTGCTCTAAAGCAGCCATATTCATCCCATGCCTGGAGGAAATCACGGCAGAAGGAACCGCAGCCCTGTACGTAAAACATGTATTCACCCGATTCGGACTACCGTCGCGCATCATCAGTGACCGAGACCCCCGATTTGCCTCCAAGTTCGTAAGAGAACTATGCAAGATACTGGGCATCGAACAGAATATCTCCACGGCTTATCACCCTCGCACAGATGGCCAATCGGAACGAACAAACCAGTGGCTGGAACAGTATCTCAGATTCTGGGTCAACGAACGACAAGACGACTGGACCAGATACCTTCCAATGGCGGAATTCACGCACAATAACTGGCCCAATGAAGCGACAAAGGAATCACCCTTCAACCTCCTTATGGGATACAACCCGCGAGCCGACTGGACGGACCGCCCCTCGCCAATTCCTCAAGTAGCACTACGCCTAAAACAATTCAGAGAGGCTAGAACGCGCGCCCAGGAACTGATGATCAAAGCGCAGCAGGGGTGGATCAAACACAAGGACACGCCCAAATACCAAATTGGAGACTTGGTATGGCTAGAAGGACGCCACCTACGCACCAACCAACCAACCACCAAGCTTGCGCCCAGAAGACATGGCCCATTCAAGGTCACTCAGGTGATGTCCGCAGTCAACTACCGCCTAGAACTTCCCACACAGTGGAGCATCCACCCCGTATTCCATACAGACCTTCTGACGCCATACAAAGAAACTCCCACACACGGCCCCAACTATCAGCGCCCACCACCGGAATTGGTAGGAGGAGAAGAAGAATACGAGGTCGAGAAAATTCTAGACTCGCGGCGGTTCGGCAGAACCAAGAAACTGCAATACCTGGTAAAGTGGCGCGGATACCCGGACTCCGATAATCAATGGGTCTCGAAGGATGACGTATTCGCCGATGAAGCGATAAGGGAGTTCAAACATTCGAACCCCGCCAGAGAAGTGCATATAAGCACAGGGAAAACCCAAGAGACGTCCCCATCTCCTTCCCTCTCTGTCCCTCACACTCATGTCCCAGTCCCCAGTCCAAGTACACTATGTCCTCGACGACCTACTCCCCATCTCAGTCCAGCCAACCCTCATCGTACAGGATGCCGCAACATTATCACCCGTGTCGCTTCCCGTCCCCCTTCAACCAGCAAGCAGTCGTCACAGTTCCCCCGTCCCATCCCTTCTTCCTTCGCCAAGCCCTACAGCCGTACATTCACGGTCCTCTTCGGCGCAAGGTTACGTCCCGACGCGACCTCCGTCCCGTCAAGACCAAACTACAGTATCGGAAGATCGAGACTACGACCGGTACCTGTCGGAGGAGCATTGCCCGATCAATCGCCATATCGCGTATGGGACTCACCTCACAGTTACTCACGACGAAACCCCGCCGGTATGCACCACCAACGGGAGACCAATGCGCGCTCCGAAGGCTTCTCGACCCGCGCTCCGCCGATATCAGGCGGAGGAACACAGTCCAGTTTCCCGATCTCGGGTGGAAACTCCGCCACCCCACGGGTACCAACACAACAGGGGAGTACACTACATTCCCTTCCAGATCCGCGACGCTCAGGGCCGGCTGCACCCAGCTCGGTATACGCAGCTCATCTTTACAGCGGATCCCTTCGTCCTCGCCTACCGACAGGGCAGCGACCAGCAGTACGGGAAGTCAGTACATGCCGCGCCCGATTACGACCATCCAAGCCCCTCACCCTACACCAACGACGACCTGATCTTCCTAGACCAGGACAGCAGTTATCGCGAGTCCGTGGACGCCGCCCTCCTGGGTATGAAGGACCTCTCGGTCACGGCGGAGATACACCGCTACCGATGTCTGCAGGCGGGATACGTCGCCAAGGAGGAGGAGTTGCGCAGGAAGGTGGAGGAACTCGAGAAGATCGGTATCACCCGACGACAGTGCGTACTGCGCCTAGAGCGCGCGAACGCCATCAAGCGCGTCGAAGACGAGAGGGACTCGTATCGCCCCGGAGCAGAGGAAGGACAGAGGATCGCCGCGATCAGAGAGATGTTGGAGCGTGGTCGGTCTGGGGCCCGATCCTGAAAAGGGGGTGATGTTACGTTCGGACCGGAAGTGGACACTGATGTCAAGGGTATGGCACCGCATCAGCAGTATATCGTCATGGACTTGGGAATCAGTCAGCCGGGTAAGCTCCGGCGCATGTGATTGTGTACGATAACGGATCGGATCATGACTTGTAGTGACTCATACTAGGATAGCTGTACTAGGGTTCACGGTACTTACGCTACTGGCTAGTACGGATTGGAGCGGCGCTTGAAAGCCCGCACGTAACTGTATAAGTAGAGAGCTGCGAAGACCAAGAACGGCATCTTGGTCTTCTTCCAATACCACCACCAGTTCCTCGCTCTACAGGGATCTCCCCCTTTAAGTGAGTCGTCCGGCATACTCCTAAGACCAAGGAGTCCCCTGTGACTTATCCCGACGTTCCCTTCGTGGGCAGTGGATTATCCTCTCGACGCCATCTGTCATCAAGTATTCTTCTACCTCAACGAACGCGTGGCATCCCCCTACTGCACTCTCTATATCATCGACCACCCCACTTGGGACGAACTCGAAACCTCCGACACCCTCCCTATTGGGGTACAACAAGGAGACGATCTCCACGCATACCGAGGACTAGCAGGAGAGTTATTCCCGCATCCCCAGTTCTATCCGCAGAGCAGAGTCAATCGCCTATTCTACCCTCTCGTCAGATTCGCCACAACTCGAGAAGCCTAAGTCAGGCAAACGTCCGTGGTAGACGTTACACTTATGGTCGCTGAAGATCTAAGCTTGACTTCTTGGATTGTCCACCCATTTGTACTGCCATTCGTTGGCTGTTAGTTCATTTGGCTCTGCACTGCAATAGACGGCTGTCTGCCTCTTTGCCTGTCCTAGTCCTTAGCTGTGCTCCAGTGTGCTGTATTTGCCGCTGTCTGCTATCCCTTCCTTTCCCGCTTATACTCGTCGCTGGCTGTCTGTCGCGACTTCTCCCCTCTATATCATTGGCCGGTTGTCTATCGCCTTTGATCGTCTTTTACTCTTTCTGGCCATCACCGCCGTCCATATCCTTTGGGCAACGCTATTACGTCTCACTTGTGAGCTGATAGCCGAACGAGTACGTGAAGTCGACATCCTCTGTGATCGTTAGGTCCCGCTAGTAGCCTTGCGCAGTCCGCAAGAAGGAACGTCCGGTGGAACGTTACACCAGGCCAACACGCGAACGGGCGATCACGTGGAAGCCCCGCCTCTCCTGTGGGTTTGGCGCAAGGGCGAAACGTGACCGTGTGGCCACGCGGAAGCGCCCCCCTCCGTGTATGTGCTCCGGGGGTGCACGGTTTGGGTGGTGCATGACCAGGCGGCGCGCAAATGGGAGGCGCGCTGTAACCGATCGGGGGCATGCGGAATAGGGTGCGTGGGCCCCCTCCCCTCGCTCTCGACTTAGACAAAAAAAAGTACATATGTTATGTAATATTTATTATGTAATAAACTTGTTTTTCTTTTCGTTAAAAAAACAAAGCAAAACAATGGTTTAATTTGCTTTTGTTTGTACTATATTTACACCACACAAATAAAAGAAAAAAGGAGGATAATTATGTCATATTTATGTTTGTGATAAGTTACATAATTTTCGAGCAAAACTCTATTTTTGGTTCCGAGTTTTTGGATTGGTGATTACGTGATGTCATGTGACATGTTAGGGGGGGGGGAGAGCAAGGACAGTTGTTTTTGCAAGTCACTATCAGGACCCTCCTTGGAGCTCGACACCTGATAATCGACAAATTAGCTGCTGCGAAGAGAGAATACAATCAAGTGGTCTGGTCTTACAATGAACTCGTGGCCCAAGCCCTCCAGGTATGGCCGCAAACCAAGCTATTTCGGGGGGCGCATTAGGGCGCGATCTTGCTATGATCATACGAAGAGCATGCCTGATTTGGCACAGTGCGCGAGAACGTGGCTCTTCTGCGGCGGCCTGGCCGCCTTCATAAAGAATAGCGAGGACCTGGATAGACCCGGATGAGTCCCTCCCCCTTTTTCGAGGTTCTGGATTGAGAGAAAGACCGACCTTCATAATTAAAGAGACGATGAGAAGTGTCAGTGATGCTGCGTGCTCACTCTGGACTTTTTATAGGAGGACACCCACACCCACGACGGGAGGCCTGGTGACATGTCTCATCTCATGACACAGCCCAACGCATCCGTGGGCAAACCAGAACCTATAAGCAGACGCTATATTACGCCGACCATCCGAGTCAAAAGTTTCACTCAGTTCTTGTTCTCTCGACAAAGGTTCACACCCAAACGTGTCACGCTTTGCACCAAGCTAGACGCCAACCAGCTTGGGGGCTCGTGTGAACGAGCGACGGGCGATCGATACGATGCGACGCAGATCGTCACATGGTCCTTTAATCCATGACTGTGGCCAAGTACAACATTCCTGTCCCAGAGGGTGAAATAGTCGATGAGTGCAACCTCAGGCTTGCCAGTGAGTGCAACCACGAGTTAGACTTGGACGGGTCACCGGTCACCCGGTCACGAGCCTAACTCGGAGTCACGGCGGACTCATTGCCCGAATCAGCTCACGTGATGTTCCCCATCGTCTGTTTGTTCGGGGTCTATACCTTTCGGCGGTCTATCTTGAAGAAGTCTCGGAGATCTTCCCCACTTCTTCCTCTTGCACTGTATCTTCATAGTTCATGTTCTCTGTAGTAAAGAACTACGGAGAGACAACGTTGTTTAAAATGTATCTCCCACGACTACGCTAAGGTAAATACATACGACTCCTATGATAGGCGTTTCCGAGTCTGTCGTCAAATGTTCCCCACTGGCAACCTTTACTTAGGCCTATGCGAGACAGCTACGTATTTTCTACAGTTACTTTCTACAGTTATATTCCTGGCCCTATCTCACAATATTTATGGGTCCCAGGTTGCGGGCTTTGGTCGTGCTTGATCATATCGGGGAATTTAGCAGAGCTGATACTTGGGTTGACAAGTTCTACGCTAGACTCGCCGAGCTCCTCAGGGGGCGTGAAGAGGAGGAGATCAGGTCGGACGATCAAGAAAAGGAGGACGTTGAGGGCACCAGAAAGGTTGAACATGACAAGACCGAAAAAGGTAGTCGCCGAAGGCACGTTTTGGTGACTGACCTGTAGCCAACGAGAAACCGAGAGTGGAATCACCATGAGGGAGTATGCTAGTGGGTAACTGGATAGTTTGTGAGCTGTGTTCTAAACAGAATGGCCAGGACGTACAGAAGGATTCCCAACGTCGCTCGCCTCTGAGAGTACTCAACGTCCGACTTGACCAGGCGAAATTTATACCACTTTTCCCCATCGACAGACAAGTGGCCCTTCATCCAGAAATGCACCGGGACATACATTACCACAGAGGCAAATAAAGCGATCCACATCCAGATGTATTCACCGGCCAAGCGTTCCCCGTTGTACTTAGGACCGATCCAACACCAATACTAGCCAGGAGGTGTTAGCGGTGAATCGTGGCGATGACAAGACCAGAACTACATACGGGAGTAGGCATCTCAAAGTCCTTGTGGACTCCATTGCTGATCCCAACCCAGAGCACGATGAAAAGACATGTGAAGGCAACGACCCCGAAAGCAAAGGAACGCGCTTCAGCTCCTACGCTCCATAGAGCCGTCGTGAATGTGTGAATGGTGAGTATCTGGTATGTTTGCGTCAGCGCGCAGAGGAGTCATAGTATGAGATACATACGAGAGTGAGCAGTGCAACTCCAAGTGCGCCCATTTGCTTAATGATACCCTGTGCTGTGCAATATGGACCTGTCGTGACAATCCCGTCGTGGGCCCATCGGACATTCAGGATACCCCCGACGGCCTGCACGAGGTCGTATGAAAAAAGGGAGAGCTATGATGTGGTGAGGATCAGACTTCGTGCGAGTTATGAAAACATGGAGCAGACCATGTATATGTCAGCGGGAGTCCGTAGGAGCTTCCAGTCACCATTTGGGAGGGTCTTTCTATAACGTAGCAGGTTTCTCTACACAGAGTTTCGATAAACCGGACGGCATAGCCGAAAAGAGATAATACATACCACGATCAAAATAAAAACGACAATCACAGCACCGAAACTGAGGAAGGATGCCTCGGCTGTTAGCTGCGACAAAGTGTAAGTCGGGTGTAAGTCGGGTGGTAGATGAGAGAACGCTCACAGTCAAGCCGATGCTCTGACCATTTGTCAAGATGGAGGAGTTGGCGTCTGAAAGGGATTGCTTGTTCTGCTGCGCATCACAGACAACCTCGTTGACACCGTCGGGTGCTGACATCTTTCAACCTGATGAAATGGGACTGAGACCTCAGAGAGATCGATGAAGAAAGGGAACTGGCCCGACATTTTAAGAGAGGGTTTGAGTGGCGCTCTCACAGCAATGCAATGATATGTACTGACAGTATCGATGTTGACGTGAGAGCGGGTTGAAGCTTGGGACCTTGGGCCTGAGGGCCTGAACCACCTTTTCGTTCACGTGAGCAGCTGGCGGTGAATGCAGTGCCACACATTGAGATACCATGGTCTTTCTTGCAAGAGCAACTCGGAACACAAATGCAAGCACTGACATGGCGACGAAATCCGGAACGAATTGGCACGGCTACCCGTCGCGTTACGTTTCCTTCAGAGTCTTACTAGAATGATGTGCCAGTGGTGGGCTGAAAGGCACTGCAAACGGACATGGGAGTTGCCAGCCGCGAGGGTGCCGAGGTGCATTTACTGTACGACAGCTTGATCCGCTTGTCGATCCGAGTAAGTGCAGAGAGGACAGCAACTTCCAAGCTTGGATAGACACGGCAGCAGTGAGACGTCCGAGTGATTGGCGTGGATACCGACGTTGGCCAACATTTTCCGTCGATGCCCGTCATCTCGATCCAGTGATCCCAGTCAATCCCAGTCCCCGAGCATAGTCCTGGGCCATACCTGTTTGCTAATCCACGAATCCACCTCTGTCTGCGTGTTCTTTGGGCCGTTGATGCCAGCAGCCTGTACAAAATATCCTTCTGTCGCCGTGGTGCCACCCCTCGAGGCCCGAGATCTAGACCCCAGTAGAACCTGCCAAGCCAACCCCGCTTGGTGACTCGTGTGAACGGGCGATCGATACAATGCGACGCAGATCGTCATACGAACTTCAATCCGGGTAAGATAGTCGACGAGTTACAACCAAGACTCGGAATCACGGCCTGAGTTGCCCGGTTCTCAGCCGAGGCTTCGAGATCTTCCCTCGCACAGACCCGGCTTCATATAGCTTCATATAGCTTCATAGTTCATGTTTCCCTATGTAGCGCAGCAACCACGTTAAAAATGCTCATGTGAAACGCCCACGACTAATATTAGATAAATACATATGATTCGTTTCTGTCGTCAAATGTCATCGACTTTTACTTAGGTACTATGGTATTTTCTCCAGTAACATCCCGGACCCGATTTTACACATCATCCATGAATCTTAGCCTCGCTGGTTGCGGGCCTTGGCCGCGCTCGATCATGTCAAGGAATATAGCTGCTTCTTGGGTTGGAAAGTTCCTTTAGACCTGCCGAGCTTCTCCGGGGATGTGAAGAGGAGGAGGCGAGGTCGGACGATCAAGAAAAGGAGGACGTTGGTGGCACCGGAAAGATGGAACATGATAATACCGAAAAAGGTGGCCGCCGAAGGCACTTTCTTGTGATTGAACAGTAGCCAACGGGTAACCGAGAGTGGAATCACCACAAGGGTGTACGCCAATGGGTAGCTGCATAGTTTATCAGCTGCGTTCGCGACAGAAAGGCCAGGACATACAAAAGAATTCCCAACGTCGCTCGCCTCTCTGAGTACTCAACATTCGACTTGGCCAAGCGAAATTTATACCACTTCTCGCCATCGACAGACAAGTGACCTTTCATCCAAAAATGCAACGGGATGTACATCACCACAGAGGCAAATAAAGCGATCCACATCCAAACGTATTCACCGGCCAAGCGCTCCGTATTGTACTTAGGACCGATCCAGCACCAAAACTAGCCAGAACGTGTCAGAATCGCGGCAATGAGAAGACCAGAACTACATACGGGAGTAGGCGTCTCAAAGTCCTTGTGAATTCCATTGCTGATACTAACCCAGAGCACGGCAAAAAGACACGTGAAAGCAACGAACCCAAAAGCAAAAGAACGCGCTTCAGCTCCTACGCTCCATAGAGCTATCGTGAATGTGTGGACGGTGAGTGCCTGGTAGGGTTCACATCAGTGTGCAGAGGTTCCATACACGACACATACAAGAGAGAGCAATGCAACTCCGAGTTCGCCCATTTGCTTAATGATACCCTGTGCTGTGCAATATGGACCCGCGGTGACGATCCCATCGTGGGCCCATCGGACATTCAGGATACCCCCGACGGCCTGTAGAATGTCAAATGCAAAAATAAAGAGCTGTGACGCGGCTAGGGTCAGACAACACGCGAGTTGTGTGTGAATACACGAAGCAGACCATGTATATGTCAGCGGGTGTCCGTAGAAGCTTCCAGTCACCATTTGGGAGGAGCTTTCTATAACGTAGCAGGTTCCTCTACGTAGTATTTGATAAATTGGACGGCACAGCTGAAATGAGATAGAACATACCACGATCAAAATAAAAACGACAATCACAGCACCAAAACTGAGGAAGGATGCCTCGGCTGTCAGCTGCGCGCGACTGAGTATAATTCGGGTGGTAGACAAGAGAATGCTCACAGCCAAGCCGATGCTCTGACCACTTGTCAATACGGTGGAGTTGGCGTGGGTTGAAAATGATTGCTTGTTCTGCTGCGCATCACAGACAGTCCCATTGACGCAGTCGGGTGCTGACATGTCTCGACCTGGTGAAATGGGGCTGCCTCAGAGAGATGGATAGAGAAAGACGTGAAAAGGGAACTTGATCCGCACACCTTTAATAGAGAGGGATTGAGCGGCGCCTTCACAGCCACGCCATGATATTTACTGCTACAATATCAATGTCGACGTGAGAGCGGCGGAGGGAAAAGGCGCTCATACACATCAAACTTGAAATTTGAGGCGAAGCCTTGGGGGCCCGAACCACTTTTTCGTTTACGCAAACACTAACTCGAACCAGTAGCAGCTCAGCGCAAGGCACTGCAAACTGACAAGAGGGTCGACAGTGTCGAGGGAGCTGAGGTGTAGTTACGGCGTCATTGGGGGTTCAATAACGTTCAATCAGTGGACGACAGGGAGGCACTGCATCAGAGCAGAGACAGTGACTCCCAAACTTGGATATAGTGAGACGTGGAAGTGACAAGGGAGGTGATGGCGCGCGCGGCCTATCCGAACAGAGATGTGCATGCTCTTCAAGGGTCCCATCAAATTGTGGCGGGTGTGCCTATCTGTCAAGCACTGTATCGCCACACGCTCGTGGATGCACGTTTGGGTTTGTCGAAAACTGACGGGTTTTCGTTACAATGTAGCGAGGAAATCGTCGCGTGAGGAGATC
Source organism: Lactarius sanguifluus (assembly GCA_021527775.1). Taxonomy (NCBI): domain Eukaryota; kingdom Fungi; phylum Basidiomycota; class Agaricomycetes; order Russulales; family Russulaceae; genus Lactarius; species Lactarius sanguifluus. Next base: position 214,225 of record JAKEYF010000060.1, read on the forward strand.
GCGCCGGGTGGAATCGCAACGCTTTATGACGTCAGTACTTATAGATGAATGTTCCGGTTCTCCCCCGTAACGTTCGACTCGATGTTTCTAGTATTAGAAGCGAGTGGTAGCAAAGTGCTTTTGAGGTACGGGCTACGTCCGAGTCGGTGTTCCTCGGGCCCTCGGGGTGCCGTGTTCATCCGAGAAACTAAGTTACAATACCGCAAAGGTATCGATCCGGCGGCGAGGCTGCGGGGTAAAAGCGGAGAAAGCACTAGATAGGCCATCGTCATGATCACCTCGTCGTACTGTATGCTATCTATTTAAACTAGCCAGTATCACTCCAGCCTAACCGTTATCTATTACCCGCATGTCCGACTCCCTACCAACACAGCCCTCACGCACCTGGGCACATCAAAGCCAGCTGCCCATCTTACCTATCCCCCCCCTCGAGGACACTTGTCGTCGCTATCTCACCGCACTCAAGGCTCTACAGGACGAAAGGGATCATGAAAACACCAAAAAGGCGGTGCAGGCATTCTTAAACAGCGATGGCCCGCGAGTTCAACAATCCCTAATTGAGTATGCGAAGAAAAAGCCGAGGTATGCAAACCCCCCAACGCAGAACCAGGTGCTCACATATCGTATTAGTTACATCGAGGACTTTTGGTACGCTAGACTATAGCCTCTTGCGTCGCCCTCAGCGTTCTCACGTGTGTAGGTATGAGTCTTACCTCTCACACTCTGACTCGGTAGTACTCGCTCTCAACCCCTTTTTCGTCCTTGAGTGCGTTCGTACTCTCTTCCTCCCGTCTTCCTTCACTCACCTCCCACGAGGAATGACCCCACACCCTCGCGTTGCACACAACTCCCGCGAGCGGCGTCCCTCATCCTCTCCTCGCTGGGCTTCATCCACGACCTCCGTGCTGGCATCCTTGAACCAGACGCTGTTCGCGGCATTCCTCTCGACATGGATCAGTACAAACAACTCTTTGGAACAGCTCGTATTCCCACGGAAAATGGTTGTAAGATGGAGACCACTCCTGACTCCACTCACATCATTGTCCTCCGGCGCGGGCAATTCTGTGCGAGCATTCTTTCCACCTACACTAGTCACCGCTGCTGACTAGCGCACCGTGTTCCGGCCGACACAGATTGGTTCGACGTTGTTGATGACAAGAATCACCTGCTCTTGTCAGAGCGCGAGATCCTGCGTAACCTGCAGGCGATCGTTGCGGACGCCGACAAGCTCCCGGTCACCGAAGTTGCCAGGAACGCTCTCGGCGTACTCACAACCGAGAACCGGAAGAATTGGTCTAGTCTGCGCGACACCCTCTCACGTGACCGCCGCAATGCCGCATGCCTCCACGTCGTTGACCGCGCTCTGTTTGTCGTGTGCCTAGACGACGCAACACCCGAGGGCCTGGCAGAAATGTGTGGGAACTTTTTGTGCGGTACTTATAGGCTCGTTGGAGGCGTGCAGGTCGGGACGTGCACGAACCGGTGGTACGACAAAGTGAGGAATTGTTGTCCGAGAGGACGAGTCAGTCCTGCGTATTCATCAGTAGCTGACCCCCTTTATAGCTACAGATAATCGTCACTGCTGACGGCGCAGCGGGCATTAACTTTGAGCACACCGGCGTAGACGGTCACACAGTCCTTCGGTGCGCAAACCTCGACCCATCTTTTCGTTTGATATTTCCATGACTCATGGATTCTCAGCTTCGCGGCAGATATTTTTACCGAAGGCCTCATGCTCCTCGCACGGTCAATCAACCCCTCCGCGCCCACGCTCTTCCACCCGCAATCCGTGAAACTGTCCCAGCGGATATTGCACGCCACACACTCGGCACCAAAGAAGCTCGAATGGGCCATCGAGAACACCCCGGAGCTGCGTGCGGGGATCCGGTTCGCCGAGACGCGGCTGAGCGACTTGATCTGCCAGAACGACTGCGCAGCACTCGAATTCCGTGGGTACGGGAAGATATTCATCACCACGCACGGCTTTAGCCCGGACGCCTTTGTTCAAATGGCGTTCCAGGCGGCGTATTTTGGGATGTACGGTACGCACGAGCCTCGACCTTCTATATTCGAGGGCCGGCGCCGATCTGGAGATTAGGCAGGATCGAATGTACGTATGAGCCCGCGATGACCAAGACCTATTTACATGGCCGAACGGAAGCGATCAGGACCGTACAGCAGGAGAGCGTCCACTTTGTCAAGGTGAGTTCATTGTTAATGTACGAAAGACAGCTGACCCTGACTTTTTCGCGCAGACATTCTTTTCGGAAGCGACACCACAGGAAAAGATCGCTGCGCTTCGCCGCGCATGCAAGAGGCACGTCGAGCTCGTGAGGGAATGTTCGAAGGGTCTGGGCCAGGACCGGTGCGAGTGGGACCTTACAACTCGCTTCTAGTCATTCTGATGCTGTCTGCCAGACATCTCTATGCTCTCTACTGCCTCCTCCAGCGCGAGCTCGAAACCAGCTCGGACGTTAGCGCCAGCTCATCTGGCGTGTCGGGGCTTCCAGAGATCTTCCGGGACAACGGATGGGCAACGCTGAGCACGTCGATCCTGTCCACATCGAACTGCGGGAACCCGGCGCTGCGCCTGTTCGGCTTCGGGCCCGTCTCTCCGGACGGGTACGGGCTCGGGTACATCATCAAGGACGACGGGCTGTCCGTGTGCGCGTCGTCGAAGCACTTGCAGACGCGTCGCTTCCTGGATACGCTCCAGGGCTACCTCGAGGAGGTGCAGCGCGTACTCGTCGCGCTCGTGCGCGCCGCGAACGAGCGGCCCGAGCCGTTTGTGGACCACGCGGGTGTGCTGCGCGACTCGAAGACTGGACGGAGGATCAACGGGGCCTTGAGCGATGACGAGCTAGAGGTGGACAGCATGCGTGCGTCGTCGTTATTTCTTCGGCTCGCTCGCTGAGAGTTGACTTTGCGTGCTCGCTTGCAGCTGCGTACTCGTTCTTTGATAGCTACGATGTTGAGCTCCTTGGGAGGATGCACAAGAGGCCGGACCCGCACACAGTCGGTGAGTCGTGTGTATGCTCGAGTTTGCCGGAGACATTCACACGTCCTTTTGTTTTTAGGAAAAGCCATCCCTTTGGCCGAATATTAGTATGTTTGAAGGAAGCAGGCGCACATACGTTATACTATTTTACCTATCTTTGTACAACTACGGTGTATGTACGCCTTAGCACGGCATTAAATGTCACAAAGCCTAAGTGCTTACATAAGTTCCGCTTCGTGAACCGAATGGCATTGAGGGCGAAGTGTCCCCAGCGTCCACCACGTCCACGTCTACACCTATCAATAGTCGCCTAGGATGTCACCCACGCTCGCCGCCAAGGGAAAGGAATCTGGAACCGCGCGCGTCCTCGGGTCTGGTACCTCTGGTATGCATCACCGTCCGTAGGAAGTGACAGCGCATTGACTGACCAGCCATTACATGAGCCCAGGCGTCGCTGAGTTACTTATTTTCCACCCAGTCGACACCATCGCCAAGCGGCTTATGAGCAACAAGGTCAAGGTAGGCCCTGCACCTGCTCTGAGTTTGGCTCTACTAGTGTGCTAATGTCGATGACTCGATCCGAATGACCCGACCAGGTCTCGTTCTCCTCACTGTCACCCATCATCTTCCGTGAGCACGCTACGGCGCCGCTGGGGCGCAAGCTGCTCTCGCTCTTCCCGGGCCTGGGGTACGCCGCGGGCTACAAGGTCTCGCAGCGCATCTACAAGTTTGGCGGGCAGCCGTGGTTCAACGACATCCTCACGCGGCACTACAAGTCGAACTTCACGAACGCGTTCGGTGAGCGCAAGGGCAAGATGATGATGCAGGCCACCGCGGGCAGCTTAACCGGCATCGGCGAGGTCGTCCTCCTCCCGCTCGACGCACTCAAAATCAAGCGCCAGGTCAACCCGGAGGCGTTCCGCGGCCGCGGCGTCGTGCAGATCTTCCTGGAAGAAGGCACCACGCTCTACCGGGGCTGGGGCTGGACCGTCGCTCGCAATGCGCCGGGTTCCTTCGCGGTGCGCTCATTCACCCCTGCGGTCCTCCTCCGCTCGATGCTGACGCGGCAGACGGGTAGCTCTTTGGCGCGAGCGCGTTCACGAAGGATTATGTCCTCGGCGTGTCGGACTATAGAAAGGCGACATGGACGCAGAACTTCATCGCCTCTGTGGCTGGCGCCGTCGCGTCCATCACGGTCGCGGCGCCGCTCGACACAATCAAAACGCGTATCCAGAACGCGAATTTCGAACAAAAGACAAGCGGGGTGACGATTATACGCGACCTACTGCGTGACGAGGGCGCAACGGCACTCTTCAAAGGACTCACTCCCAAAGTAATTCACCAATTCCTTGTTCTCTGTTCCGGTGCCTGATCTTGTAACGAACCCATCTTCTAGATCTTGGTCGTTGGACCCAAATTGGTGTTCAGCTACACCATTGCGCAGTCTCTGATTCCCTGGTTTGCAAACTACGTCTAAGGGCTGTGCCTTCGACGTTCCCTTACCTACTCTCCTATGCTTTCGTCACATTTAGAATACCCCCTCCTCCCCGCATCTCTGTTCTGTATCGCCAACTGATGGAATCATCCCCTCTCTTGTTCCGTGCCTCCCACTATCATCCCGTGAGGATTTCGTCGAGAAGCATCTTCTCGGATCAGGGGTGATAGTGCCAACTGAGACAGTCGCTTTCGCCAACTAAAGGCCACGCTCTGCACCCGGCACACCCAACCACCCTGCGAACGATTGGGGTTGTTCGGATTTTGTTGCTTAGCAGCTCTCGCTGCCGTCAAGTGTTGCTAAGTGGAGACTGTCAAAGCACCACAGAATCACGAAACTTTGACCACCTGTCTGGACGTGAGCCGCAAGGCGCTTGCCCTTTTCATCAAAGAAACTTTCAGTCGCCAGGACACTTCGTTCAACTATATCAGAAGGACGTCCCGTCGACATGTCAGTCCAGCCTGTCATACACCGTTTTGGGGTCCACCGTGACTTGTTTCGGCTTCTCCCGATGTGCTGTTCGAAGCTCCGCCATGCTCGTGTCCAAATAGGCTGTCCAGTACCGTGATTCCGCTTCACATCAACTGTCAATGTCAAATAGCCCAAAGCTTTCACACATTCACATTCATTCCACGTGCAATAGCACGGTCTCTTGTGAATTTACCGTACAGGCATGCATGTTCGAGACCAGTCAGGCGCCCAGTGTGCGAAGGGCGCCTTTTGTGGACTGTTCGCATCGCGCTAGGTAAGTTATAACTCCGGGGTTCTTCCCGCGTTCGAGCTAGTAAATGAGGGTGATGTGTGCCCCACTGGCGGAATTCATATCTGCATCAAGTCTTACTGTACTGTAGTAAGTTAACTGTACAGCAAGATCTATTCCGGTACACCGTACGGTTACATTGACAGTTTTGGCTTGGCGCCCTGCACCGGTTCCATTGGACGAGAATATGGCGTGGACTCGGAGACATCCAGGCACCAACAGTGGCGGACCGAGTCAGGGCATCATGGCCCATGAAGATTTGCCGCTAGGCCAATGATCGGACGCGATAAGTACTGTAGAAGCGCTCATCCCAACAAAACAAGTCGTCAGGCCGCCGGAGTCAATAACGCTAGTTCAAGACGCCGTAGTCACAGCGACAGGAAAACAAGGCTACAACAAAGCGCGAATCTAGGGCTCGTTAATGCTACTAGTCAGCGTGCTGGGCGATGCTGCGATTGGACTCCCAGAGTTCTTGTATGTCTAGTACGCTGAGGGAGGGAGATAGGCCATCTTGCACATGCAACAGCGGGGGGAGAACATAAAGAACTCACCATGTCGGATAAGGCCCAGATGTACGTCAGACGACCTCACCAAGCTCGTTTGCTGGCAAACGTAATCGGGGGGGGGATAAGGATCAGAGCTAAACAAGAGCACGATATGGCACCGATCTGGCGCCACTTCGCGCGTGAACATCAGATCTGCAGGAGGAAGACCATTTGTCTGAGTTATCCATTGCGACAGTCGGGTCCGAGAAGGATATTCTCACGTTCGGATGGTGCACTGGTGCGCTCGCAGAAAGCAAAAAGACGAACGATACATAATTACAAGCCCATCGGCTCGACCCTGCCTGCGACGTAATACTTGGCTGCCAGTGTCACGACCAAAAAAACAACAATGTCAGGGGGGGGCTTCGCGATGACCTTAAGATCCCTGAGCGTGATCTAATAGAAGGAGTACACCACGCGACCTCGCTGTTGAAAGAGGAATGCCAACCATTGCGCCCTTAACACGAAAAGCGACTCCCTGGTGGATCCGTGAGCAGAGTGAATAATTCAAGCCCAGAGTCGATTCCAAGGGGAGGAAGGCGGTGGCCGGGGGGGAGGGGGGGCGCCACATCTACTATTGTAACGGTCATCAGAAAAGAGATAAGTGCAGACGTATGCCGCTCGATTTGGCGCCAGTCGAGTAGAGAATTATCAACGGTCGAACGATCGTGGAGGCGGAGTTTCCAGAGATGAAATCGCCACCGAAGCAGCGGCAAAAACAGTATGTGAGTGAGTCGTGAGTCGGTGATGAATTGTAGTTTAATCCACAAGATACTGTGGTAGAACGTATCGAAGTGTCGAAGTTGTCAGTGGATGGACTTCGGGAATTATTCGGCGGCGAGGCTAGTTAGGTAGCACGATATGCCCACCTGCCACGGTGGCCAGGTCTGGTTGGTGGGTTTTGGTGGTTGCTTCCCAAAGTGAGATATAAGAGGTGTGCGTCTGGTGTGCGTGCAGTAGGATGGTCCTGCCTGACATAACCCCGGCGAGGACCCTCTCCTTGGAACGTGGCAGCGCCTAGAAACAAAGCCCGAGGTACACAAGCAAAGCCATTGACAGTGATGCATGACACAGCCAGTCATAAGGATACGGTTCGGTGATTTTGAGATTCCTGATCCGAGTGGGTTCCCGGGCCGGGAACGCGGCGCTGAGAGCGACCTGAGTCTGGTTTTGGTTGGCGCATCGCATCACTCACTGTGTCCCTCCCTCATTTCCTTCCTTCCGACCTCCTCCTCCCATTCCTCCCCATTCCCCACCATTTATCCCACCACCTATCCTTCCCGGTCCTGCCACACATGTCTCAGGCCAAATTGTACGCACATATTCTCTTTCGCTTCCCCATGCTCATCCGCTCTCAGAACACTTCGCCCACCGCCAAATATTGACTTTGTCCAGGGTCCGTTCTGTACTTCTTTTTATACGATAGCTGTCTGTCCTATACGATACTTTTCCCTCATATGATTCCATAGGATACCCTGGTATTCCTCCAGGGGCACCGGACCGGCCCCAGGCAGCCGTCAAAGGGGTCAGTGATGTTCACCACTTTAATTCCCAGCTTCGTGACCAATGAACCATCATCTAGGCCATCGAGGTGCGCATGGGCCCCCAAGGTGTCAAGGCAAAGTACGTTCGTGTGGAACTTCGCAAGATTGAAACACTCCCCGGTGGTGCACAAAACTCGTTCTACGACTTTGTCGGGCAGAGTCCCATCAATCTCTGGCAGTCGAGCGAGGAGTATAGCATGCTGCACAGTGTAAGTCCCCCCCCTTCCCCCCTACCTCTCTCCCCTCTTGCTTGTTCCTCACGTCAAGTATAGCAAGATATCCCTTTCTATATTCGAATACCCGAGTCAATTCCCCCGACTCTCGCGCTCGAAAGTGGCGGTACGTCCCATCACGCACTCCTTGGGCGCTCCGCCTGATCTTTGTGCCTGTCAAGCTGGCATCAAGTATGAGCTCGTGGGCCAGGTGTGCGTTCAGGGCAAGGCGTACGTGTTCCCTTTTATGTCAATAACGCGCGTTTATCCCCCTCCTCCGCTCTCTCCAAAAGTGGTTTCTTCCGTCGCAACAAGTCGATCATCTTGTCTTCCTCAACTCCCATTACTATCGACAAGCACGAACTTCATTCCACCTGGCCCGTCTTCCAGCAACACGAATCGCGCCATCTCACCCAGGACGCGGTAATGCTGACTGTCGACCGATCACAGAATTGTTATGGACCGGGCGATCGTGTCATCGTGCAGGCGACAATCCGTTCTGACAGCTTGCATACTACCATATTACGTGGTTTTGAGTTTACACTCAAAGAAACAACTATTTTCCGTGCCGGTCCTCATGTCACCAGCAAAAGTAGTTCACCGCAGGTCAAGATCAACATCGTTGGTGAACAGAAAGTTCCTGTCAATGTTACCATGCACGGTGGTCAAGTTCATCGCTCCGATCTCGCGGTCATGGTCCCACAGACTCACACCACTACGACGCTCACATCCGCACGTCACATTGATATCACTTATGTGCTCATCGTTAAAGCGTTGATGGGCACCGGTAAACCCCTGATCATGGAGCTTCCTGTGATAGTGTCAAATTGGCCGAGGTGAGCCAACGCGGTCCTCCACGTCCATTCCCGCGCTCACTCATCGAGCGCCTAGATATGTTTCCACTGAGGCGGTCCGGTACGCAATATTGTCTTTGTCCCTTTCGCTGCCGTGGTCTCACTACATACATTCATCTAGTCGCATTGGCATCGCGCCGAGTTTGAGTCTACAACAACCCGTCCTGTCCATGAATACAGTAACGTCCGTGAACCGACCGCGTGTGACACCGACGACAACTGGCCAACCCGCAACTGTTACCGGAATAGCTCACCCATTTGCTTCTGTGCCCGCCAATGTAAACGATTCGCGCCTAGCCAACACGATGCCCAATGGCGTAGGAGCTCCCGTTGCTTCGGACGAGATGGGATTTATTGCACGACCAAGCTCGGAGGGCGATGAGCGGCAGCCTCAACCACAAGCCGAAGCCAGTAGTCCTCCACCCCGCCGACGCTCCCGTACGGGTAGCGCTATACCGCCATCGAACCGCTTCACTATTACCAATATGACGGATAACGAATTCCCAGAAGACAGTCCACACATCAATGCACCGGGCTCTACATCGACGCCTCAAACACAATCCCCAAGTAAGAACCAGTGGCTAACTGCTGAAGAGGAGAAAGCTAGGCTATATCAAGAAGCAAAGGCGAAGGTTGAGCGCGTGCAGGGTGGGTTGGATCGCTCTGAAAGTGTTCGGGTCTGTCTGCTATCCTACTCGGTTCCTGGATGATTCGTCTAACGGATTTGGGATATAGTCCGCGGACGAATACCCTAGCCAAGGCAGTCCACAATCGTCTATCCGTTCGGCTCCGCCGCAGGTCGACACAACGCGATGGGCCACCGCTGAAGAAGAGAAGATCCGTTTATTCACGCAGGCACAAAACAATGCTCGCATCGTGCAAGGGTATGCACAAGACTTGAACGATAGCCGAGCTTCGCACGGTCGTGGTGCCTCACGTGATTCGTCACGCAGCTTTCAGCAAAGTGGCTCAGGGCGTCCGCCTGTCATTTCAGCTGGAGCTGCATTGTACTCTCACGCGATGGCCACTGCCAACAAATCCAGCTGGAGCGCTTCTGTTAGCACGTCGTCACCCATGCAACCCCCAGCATCACAGTCTTCACGTCTCCAAACAGCCGCAGAAGAAAAGGAGATGCTAAGACGTTATCATGACGCAACCAACGCGGTCCAGCGACATCACGAGGCCAACTTTGGTCCTTCTGACGGTGTCATGTCTTCTGGGTCAACGAGCCTGCCGCATGACGCATCCGCGGGGTCATACTCAGGAGACCATTCCTACGGTTCAACGCCGGACGAGCTCCCACCCCCATGGGTGCCCAGCGCAGAGTTTTCGCAATCAGAAGGCTTGTCGGAGAAAGAACGGTACCGCATCGCTTTTGAGGCGCGCGAACGAGCTGCTCGGCAGCAGCAGCAACCTGCGTCACCACCTCCACCAGCGAGTCCCCCCGTCAGTCCACCTGCAGATTACTACACCGCAACGGGAACGCGTCCAGATGTCAATGGCTCGGATCCGGGGTTGATGGAGGCCACAGACGACGGACAGCCCCCTCCATGGCAACCGACGCCACCCGACGCAATCTGGGCTTCCACCACACCTTCGCGCGCGTTCTCAACCAGTGCCGCCTTCGAGCCCCGGGAAACCGGGTTCGCCGCGCGTTCTGAGCGCAGCGGAGGAGAAGGCAATGCTCAAGGCAAAGTACGAGGAGGAAGAGTCGAAGTCATTACCGCCGTCTCCTCCACCCAAAGGCCGTTCCCCGTCATCCCCAGGGAAGGTCTTGACACCACCGACGACACAGACACAGACGCCGCCTCAGACGCCGCCGCCGCTAATGCCCCGCCCGCCGGCTTCGTACATCCAAGAGACGGCCGAGGAGGACGCGCGGTTACAGGATGAGTTAGCAAACGCCAAGTCGTCGGTAAGCGCAAATGGGAACGGAAACGGCCATGCTACAGTGACTCGGTCTGCCACCGGAGTCGGGATTGCGACCCCCAACACAACGTTGTTGGCAAGGCGGGCATCTACTGGCCCCGGTGCGATGACGCTCGGCGATGACGCACTAGGGCCGTTGCGCCCGTCGTCGCCATTTACGATTGGCTGGGATTCTATTACGGCCGACGGTTCGGGCATGAACGGGTTTGCAGTGCCGTCATCCCCGGCGTTGTCGCCTCCTCCGCTCCCGCCTAAGGTCCCACTTGAGCATTGACACCTCCCATTCTCGTATTTTTACGTATTCCCTATTTTCCGTTGCTTTTAAAGGTCCACATTCGTTAATTGGCTGCTAACTTATTTTTGATCTTTCTCTCCGTTTCTTCCCAGTCGGCTGGTTGTTATTTTCACCTGTGCTTTGTCTCCCCGTCATAGCTCTTGCGTCTGCTTTCCCGCACTTTATGAATTGGATATATAGCCCTCGCACTCACAACCTCCCTCGTCACTCTTTCTTCGCCTTTCACTTGCATCTTTCGTGTTGTTGTTATCTATTTTTTCTTTTTAATTTAATTTGCTTTATCTACTCACTCATTGATGATACCAGCTCTGTTAGCGGTGGTGGTGGCGGAGGGCGCAATAATGCATTACTATATGGCGAAAGTTGGATGCTGTTGGATGTGGAGCTCTTCCGACAGACATGGTTATGTGGTTTTGGTTGGTAATACGTCAGAGCAGCAACACAGCACAGAAATGTACGAGATGTACAGTACATTACATTAATTAAGATCTGAGAAAGCTTACTACGACAGTGGTCTACAAGAAAAAAGTAAAAGAACCCATCTGTGCTCATAAGGTTCTTTCTGACTTTAACAATACAGGGAAGTGCATGAGCGAGTACACACGGATGATGATGATGTCGGTGATGCGTCGATAATGTCGGTGTGTGGAAGATGATGCCTAATATCAGGCGCATCGTGCTCCTGGTCTGTCTGTGGTTTTGAGACGTCGGTTTCGGTGTCGATAATAACCGGTCCCTCAATTTTCCAGAGAATACCTCGAACGGACGAAGCAAACGCGACCTAACGCCAACAGAAGATAACGAACAACCTTCTTCGAGAAAAAACAGCTAAAATATTCGGGCGCAGGGCGAACGGGAACGAGGCACGGTGGAATGATTACTTGCGATCGGGAGAAGGGCCGCGTGGCTACTTTTTGTTCCGCTTTACACGTGGCGGGTCGGCAGACGTGGCGCCGAACTCGGCGACCGCCCCGACACGCGAGGGTGAGGGCGAGGGCGTCGCCGAGGCCGATAGTGCGGGCAAAGGAAGTGCGAGCTCCGCGACGTCTGACGTGCGCTTACGTCCCGCGACGGCAGCGACGGGCCGGTCCTCCGCAGGTACCTTTGCAATGCCCGCCTCTGCTGCGTTCGTATCCTGCGCCTGAAACCGACCCTAACGCTGGCAATGGCAACGGCACCGAGACGCCGTCCTGCTCACTCGCAAAGGCCGTCAGGAACGCGTCAAAGTCAAAGTCGGCGACCCGCCGGCGCCTCCCCTCCAGCCGAGGAAAGTGGTGGATGTGGGTGTAGGGTGCGGTTGGGCGGCGGTGAGGGGTGCAGAGTCGAAGCCCATGTTCTCGATGAGCTCGTTGATATTGGCTTGCAGCGCACTAACGTCCGCGTCGATATCGTTCGCGTTGTGGTACGTGTGTGCGAGGCGCGCCTCCTCTTCGGTGAGCTGCGACGGACTTGGGCCGATTGTGTCTTTGTCATCAAAGGTCAACGCGCCGATGCTGCCGCTGCCGCCGCCGCCGCCATCATAGAGGGCGAGCTGGGAGAGGTCCACCGACATAGGAGGCGTCCACGTGCCAGATGGCGTCGGAGCGGTTAGAGGAGGGGTCGATCCGTTTGTAGAACCCGAGGAGAGGAGCTGCATGAGGCGCTGTACCTGCCCAGGGGACTGCATCAACTGTTGGAAGGCAGGCTTGCATAATTTGATCTTGACTCGGGGATGCTGTGCGATGCAGTTCGAGAGCGGAGTTGTTGGTGGCAGAGGCGGAGACTGGCGCTGGCGCTGGGAGATTGAGACCTGAGGAGGGATTCGCCCATGTAGAAGTGGGAGTTATGAGTGACCCCGAATTTTGCTCAGGGAAGTACGGTCCCGGAGATGCGGAAGGTGTCGGTGATCCCAGTGCAGCACTGGGAGATTTAGCAGAAGCGGCATCAATGTGAGCGAAAGAAACTGGAAACGAGTTGAGCGTTGGTGAGTAAACGAATACCAAATGCCACCTACGTGGTGGTTCTGACTCGTCCGTGCGTGTAGACTCTGCGATGCTCTTGTTGTCATCGTCCTCCACTTCGACGACCTCTACACCCTTGTGTTTGGTGTTCTCTGTGCCGTTGCCAATAAGGAAGCGCTGGTTACGGCGGACAAGTGGCGTCGATGCGCGATGGTTGTCAACGTCCTTCCCGTCGCGGTCAGTCGCACGGCCAAAGACGCTGGCCAAGAACTTGAGGATACGGTTGATAGTATCTTGCTGGCTCTTGTATCTCTCGCGGGCGGTCAATGCTTCCTGCCAGAGGTGCTGATTGGAAGCCTTGAGCTCGTTAAGGTCAGCGGAGATTGCCTGCTGATGGCGTTTGATGGCGGTGATCCCACTGACGATGGAGTTGACGTCTAAGATTTGAGAGCCCTGACTAGGGACGGGTACATCACCATCCGCAAGCTCGGCATTCTGTTGGCCGCCGCCTTTACTGTTTTTCCGAGTGACGAGACAGAGCAGATCGGGTTGCCCGTGGTGGAAATTGGGGTGCTCGAAGTTCCAAAATTCAGTTTCGGTATCACTCTTCAAGACGCCTTGTTGGAGGTGAGGTATCTTGTGGAATCCGTACATGTTCAATTGACGAACAAAAGAAGAGAAATTTCGATGCTTGAAAAATCGTGGGAGGACGTCGTTTGCAAAACGCTCATGCTCAAAGACTACGACGGTAGGTTTGAGGGCTGAGACGTCGAAGTAACAGTGAGACATACCGAAAAAAGAGTCGCCGGTGTCTGCCCATCGTATAAGTTCATCCGTGCTCGAGGCGTTTACCAACCTAAGAGAAGGGATAAGACGTGAACCTGACAAGATATGGTGAGACAAACTCGTATAGTTTTTGCACGAAAGGGGGAACCATTTGGCGGGTGGTCTTGCTCAGGGCAGGAGTGGCCCTGTAGGCTCTTGTTAAGGCGTGGCTTTCCGACGGAGAGGTCATTGTGAAGAAGATGATGGTCAAAGGAAAGGAAAACTGGGAGAGGCAGTGACGCCGAGCTGATGCAAGTATTGTACACGTTATCTATCCATTCTTGCTACTCGTATTTACTTCACACGCCTCCAAAGCAGTGTCGACATCGCAGAAAACAGCCCAAGCGGCGGTATCAACCATTTAAGTCGCCACGACCATCTTGCGTCGAGGTATAATCGTCGTACAAATGCATCCACTTGAACCTCGAGCTCTGCCTTCGTCCCCGAGTTCTCCAACACAAGTGTCAGCGTACTTCAGTTTCTCCGTGATCGGGAGCTGGGCTTGTAGCCGAGCTCGTGCGGCTTCGCGAGTGGACTTGTCGCGGTGTACGAGTCGCTGAAGTTGTATTTCCGCCGAGCTAGGTCGACGGTCAGCAGGTATAATGCTGTTGTAAGAAACGGACGCACCAGTAGACCACAACGACCTTCCCGACCCACTGGTGTATCTTGGACTCTATAAGCAACGGAACGTCTAAAACGCACACCCTCTCTCCACGCAACCAACACTTGAGAACGCCCAGGGCCATTCCCCACCGGACGGCGGGATGCACTATCGCGTTGAGTTTCCGCCGCTGCTCCTCGTCTCGAAATACGATTTCTCCGAGTTTCGTGCGATTGAGGGTGCCATCCTCTTGTAAAATCTCGGGTCCAAACGTTGAGACGATTTTCTTGAGAGCACGGGTGCCAGGACGGACGACCTCCCGAGCGAGGACGTCTGCATCGATAACTGGGATGCCACGTGCGACTAGTTGAGCAGAAACTGTCGACTTGCCAGTCGCAATACCACCGGTTAAACCTATGACTGTGATGTGTATTAGAGCCAATGAATAGAGAAAATATAGGAGAGGAACGTGCCCAACATCACCCTCGACGGTCGTGGAAAGACCTGACATATTAGGACGCGTTCCCGGGTCAGTTACCCGTTGCCCCGCTTTCCCTTTCCCTGCCACCATCCGTCCACCATAATTCATGTCCGTCGCTGTTCAAAGTATTCCGACACTCAACGGCGTCAATGGCGCATCAACGGTTTCGAAGAAAGTAAAGTCAAAGAACCAACTCAGACGTCAAAAGGCCAAACAGAAAAAGGCTGAGCGGGTGCGTGGCTCTTCTCTCAACATACTCAACTGGTCCAATACTGACCTGGCCTCAAGGAAAGTAATGGGCATCGAACACCAGAAGTGGTGATCAAGACAGAAGAGGATCACCAACAAGAGTCTGAGAGCGTTGAGTACGTGTCCGAGCAGTTGGATTTTAAAGGAGCTGCCCTCGAGGCCTTCTCCGAAGTATTTTCCCGCTTTCAGTTCGACACCGAAGACACACCAGTGCGTAGATATTCCATTTTCTTTCCTTCGGTCGTCTTATCTGTCACAAAGGTGAAATCCGAGGACCCGTCCAAAGGCGAGGTCATCTACTCCGACGACGAAATGGCTGGCGAGACTGACTCTGAAGCTGAGGGAGAAAAGAAGCCTCTCTCAAAAAAGAAGCAACGTAAGCTCAACCGGCTTACTGTTGCAGAACTCAAGCAGCTCGTGTCCAAGCCCGAAGTCGTCGAATGGACAGACGTCTCAGCCGCAGATCCGCGACTTCTCCTTCACCTCAAGTGTTATCGCAACACCATCCCCATTCCGGCCCACTGGAGTGCCAAACGTGATTACCTACAAGGAAAGCGCGGCATCGAAAAACCACCCTTCCAACTCCCTTCTTATATCGCCGACACGGGCATTGCGACTCAGCGCGATGCCATCAAAGAAAAGGAGGCGAACATGTCGCTTAAGGCTAAGACTCGTGAGCGCGTGCAGCCCAAGATGGGCAAAATCGACATTGATTATCAGAAACTCCACGATGCGTTCTTCAAATTCCAGACCAAGCCACCCTTGACGGGCTTTGGCGAAATGTACTATGAGGGTAAAGAGTTTGAGACCTCGCTCAAAGAAAAACGGCCCGGGGATCTTTCACCGGAGCTCGTTGAGGCCTTGTCTATCCCTCCGCTCGCACCACCCCCATGGCTTATCAGTATGCAGCGCTTCGGTCCTCCCCCAAGTTATCCTACCCTTCGGATCCCTGGATTGAACGCGCCAATCCCGGAAGGGTGCGTGAAGTTTATAATTCCTCAAAGTGTACCACTCATCTCATAGCCTGCCTCAGCGCGCAATGGGGTTTCCATCCCGGCGGATGGGGAAAACCACCACTGGACGAATACAATCGTCCATTATATGGTGATGTATTTGGTGTCTTACCAAAGACGAATGACACTACAGTATGTCTAATCTAACTTGACTTATGCTTCATACTGATGGGTCTTGCAGGTGGGAGAGCCGGTGGATAAGAATCTGTGGGGAGAGCTTGAGCCTGAAGAAGGTACGCAGATCGACCTATTTCACTTGCCTGATTGGAATCTAATGTTGTACCCTAGATGAAGAGGAAGAAGAATCCGACGAAGAGGAGGAAGAAGAGGAAGAGGAAGCTGCGGAAGCAGCCCCCTACCGACGGTCTGCAGACACCGTCCGGCCTTGCAACGCCCTCGGGCATGGCCTCTGTCGTATCGACGGTCGCCGCGGGCCTTGAAACACCATGACTTCCTTGAGCTGCGCAAGACAACGACGGCGCCAGTGCGGGACGAAACCGGCAGCCGGCAGCTCTACTCCGTGATTCCGGAGAAGCAAACGAGCGTGCGTGGGCTCATGGGTTCCGAACGTGGGTACGACATCAGCGGCGTGTCTGGCGCGTCCGTGCCGGTGCTCAAGGAGGAGCGCGGGACCAAGGTACGTTACCGCCCTACCTCTCACCGTTCCCCTACCGCCTAGCTGCTGATCCTCATCACTTAACCCAACGCACTCCTCACTCCTTCCCATCGATGTACGTGCAGCGCAAGGCCGGCGGCGTGGACGTTTCGCTGGACGCGAGCGAGCTCGAAGGGCTTTCGGAAGAAGAGTTGCGCAGGCGGTACGACGCGCAGTCACGCGGGAGTGCGGGAGTACCTGGGCAAGGTCCCGGCCGCGAAGACTTTTCGGAAATGGTCGCGAAGGAGATGGCGAAGAAACGACAAAAGATGGAGGCTGATCGCGAGCGCGGGAAGAAGGATAAGACCGGGCGGGACTTTAAGTTCTAGAGCACACCAGCGGGCCTATGTGAGCGCCGTACGTACTACAGTGGTACGTGCGCTTGTAAATAGTTGGCGGCAGTAGGGTCGTTATTACTATATGATTATTTTGAGCATAATTCGTCTGGGAAAAGCAGGTGACATATTTAATAAGTTTTCACAATCCATAATTAGAAAATAATATTCATGTCGTACTCACTCACACCGACTATCTCCGAGTCAGCCTCCTCAGGCTGAGACAGGGATGTTGTACAGCCTTAGCCACTGACAATCTGTGTCGCATTGCATTAATCTTCCGTTCAATTGAAACGAGCCATCAAGTTTGTCAGATCCTACTGATATGGCCTCTAAATTGATCTCGTCAACCAGCTGCTGGCACCAAAGGTCAAAGGAGCACACAGACCGTCCACCGAGGTGAATTTGCGTATTATCAGGCAGGTATGGACTTTACGTTCGAAGGCTGTGAATGACTGTATCAGGATGACAGGGAAACATGGGCCGTCGTCGAGTCGATTTCCGTGCCAATCACTTCACCTGTGAAATGGGAGGCTGTCACGGTCAAAGGCTCTGTCAGAGACCAATCTGGATGGGTCTTTGACAACCTTTGAGTCTTTGACAGCCTCTAATTTCATAGATGGAGTTGGATGTCTGACTGCTGTATGTCCGGGCTGGTGTAGTGCCTCCCTACCGTAAAATTCCACATATCGTCCACAGATTGAAGCCCTACTGTCGTACAGTAAATGTACCTTGCCCCCCTCGCCGCTGGCAACTCCGATGTCAGTTTGCCGTGCTTTATGCGCTTTACGGCCCACCACGTCATTCTAATAAGGAACCCTAGCGCACGCCAATTCGTTCCAAATTTCGTCGCCGTTTTGGTGTTTGTGGTTGCTTTTGCAGGAAGACCATGTGTAGCATTCACCACCAGCTGCTCATGCGAGCGAAGTCGTGGTTCGGGCCCTCAAGGCCTCAAGCCCAGGGCCTTCAAGTGAGTACGAGCGCCCTTTCCCCCCACCCGCTCTCACGTCAACGTCGATAGGGCGAGTAAATGACATCGCATGGCTGTGAGCGTACTCGAATTCAAATTCAAATTTAAAAAAAAAAAGAGAGAGGGTGAGGGAAAGGGAGAGGGAGAGCGCCACTCGACCCCTCTTAAAAATGTCGGACCAGTTCTCTTTCTTTATCGATCTCCCTGAGGTCTCAGCCCCATTTCATCAGGCTGAACGATGTCAGCACTTCACGTCGTCAATGGGACTGTCTGTGGTGCCCAGGAGAATAATCAATTCTTTTCAGACACCAACTCCACCATCTTGACAAGTGGTCAAAGCATCGGCTTGGCTGTGAGCGTTCTCTCATCTACCCACCCTGACTTACACTCACTCGCAAGCAGCTGACAGTTGAGGCATCCCTCCTCAGTTTTGGTGCTGTGTTTGTCATTTTTTTTTTGACCGCGGTATGTTCTATCTCTTTTCGGCTGTACCGTTCGGTTGACCAAAGCGCTGTGCAGAGGAACCTGCTACGTTATAGAAAGACCCTCCCAAATGGCGACCGGAAGCTCCTACGGACTCCCACCGACATATACATGGTCCGTTCCATGTTTTCATGTCCTGCGCGAACTCTGATCCTACTAGCCGCGTCACAGCTCTCCCTTTTTTCATATGACATTGTACAGGCCGTCGGCGGTATCCTTAGTGTCCGATGGGCCCACAACGGGATCGTCACGACAGGCCCATATTGCACAGCACAGGGTATCATTAAGCAAACGGGAGCACTTGGAGTTGCATTGCTTTCTCTCGTATGTATCGTATATGGCTCCTCTGCGCACTGATACAAACCCTATCAGATACTCACAGTCCACACATTCACGACAGCTCTGTGGGGAATAGGAGCCGAAGCGCGTTACTTTGCTTTCGGGATCAGTTGCCTTCACATGTCTTTTCGTCGGGCTCTCAGCTGGCATCAGCAATGGAATTCATAAGGACTTTGAGACGCCTACTCCCGTACATAGTTCTGGTCTTCTCATCACCGCGATTCACCGCTGATTCGCTGATTCCTTCTGGCTAGTATTGGTGTTGGATCAGTCCTAAGTACCATGAGGCACGTCTAGTCAGCGAATACGTTTGGATGTGGATCGCCTTATTTGCTTCTGTGGTAATGTACATCCCATTGCATTTTTGGATGAAGGGTCACTTGTCGGTCGATGACGAAAAATGGTACAAATTTCGTCTGGTCAAGTCGGACGTTGAGTACTCAAAGAGGCGAGCGACGTTGGGAATCCTTCTGTACGTCTTGGCCATTCTGTCGCAAACGCAGCTGATACACTATCCAGCTATCCATTAGCATACACCCTCGTGGTGATTCCACTCTCGGTTGCCCGTTGGCTACTGTTCAGTCACAAGAGTGTGCCTTCGGCAACTACTTTTTTTGGTCTTACTATGTTCAACCTTTCTGGTGCCGTCAACGTCCTCCTCTTCATGATCGTTCGACCTCGCCTCCTCCTCTTCACACCCCTTGAGGAGCTCAGCGAGTCTAGCGAAGAACTTGCCAACACATGTACCAGCTCACACGACCAAAGCCTGCAACCAATATGAAATGGGGTCTGAAATGCAATACCTCGCATAGGCCCAATTAGGTAAAGGTCAGGTGACTTGACGTAGAACCGAACATTAGTCATGGACGTTTCACTGCACTCCGCATTTTTAAGACGGTCGGCGGCGGGCCGAGGTCGTTATTACTGTATGATTATTTTGAGCATGTTCCGAGGATGTTCTGAGCTTTTGTCGTGTAGGGTCCAATTCGATAGCAGAACGACAACCAACGGATTGTACTAGATGTGCCAGCGAGGACCCTAGTGAGCCAATTATGGTAGATCCAGGGCAGGCTTCGCGCTGAAAAGCCGCATGGACTGATCTCGCCACACAGGCGCCCTTGCAGGGTCACTTGCGCAGTCTTGTTGTTTGACTGCTACTACTATCGCTATCTTCAACCCATCCTCTGCCAGTGGCACATCTCACATCTTGTTCTGAAAATTCTCTCTCAAATGTCATCACATGGTCCTCACGGCCATGGGAATCGTGGTAGTCGAGGAGGTCGGGGAGGTGGTACACCTATCATCGACCGAACTGGAGTTCCCAGAGGGGTCTGCTCTTTTTATTGGTCGACTGGTGCTTGCAACCGCTCGTTCGACTGCACGTACAAGCACGAAGTAAAACCCCAGGCTTCATCGGTATACGCCACAGAGACCGAAGACGTATCGCCAGACTTTTTCTCCCGGGAAGGATTAGCCATAAACAATGGTTCTGTCATGGACTCTCAACACACACTTCGTCCGAATGAAGCACACAATCACCTCAAGCCGTACCTTGCTGACAACTTCGTGTTCCGAGGTGCGAACAATGTCGAGGGATTTTCTCGAATCTTTGCAAGTGTCAATTCTCGAAACAAAGCATGGGTAAGGGCGACTCTAATCAGACTCTGCGACTTCTTAATCGCTCACACATCATAGGACTCCAATCAGGCTCAGGTTAGTTTATTCGCTATGGCACATCGAAGTGACCCATCTCATACACTCCTGCGATAGGCATTCCTCGACACAATTGTTCACGTACGTCCAATCATTTTCTGGCATCGACAGTTTCAGTAGTGACATCATGCATAGGGTAACGCGTTACTACGCATCGGCGACGTGTTGAGATTTTCGCCGGTCGCCGTCAATGTTGGCGCTGGATCACTGGCACCAACCCTATCATACCAGAAGGGGTATTTCCCTATCATCGAGGTGTGTCTCAGGCGAAAATGGAAGTTACAACATCGTCTTGACTATATCTTTGTCGATACGTCATAGTTCTTGTCATCAGACCTGGTACTGAAGACAACGATGCATCAAAATACAAAGTAAATCCTATTGTGTATTCACACCGGACACTGGATCCTAATAAGCCATTTCAGCATGATATATGCTCTGCTCGACCGAAACTATGACGACTTTCATTTCACTACCCGCAAATGTATGCGCGAGATGATAGAGGCCCGGACCTGGATGGATCGCTCGCCTGGCTTGCCCGTTTCGCGGCAAAACACACTGAGTGGCGTGGTGGTCTTTGGGGCCCTTTCAATTGTTCTGTCGCAGTAAGTGCTGACACTGGCATGTGGTCCTTACTCCGTGCCGCGCTCAACTGCGCTGGACAGATATTTTGCGCGTGTCAAAAGCGCCATAAAGAATCATCCCGAATTACGTGATTTGGTCGAAGATATCATTTCGTGGTTCAATATTTGGACTGCGGCTGTGAGGGCATCGCCTCCGACATTCAAGGACCCCATCACCTCGTCAAGCCCGCAGATCCGGAACCCAACGTTGGGAGAACTTGGGAAGGATATCAGCCGACTCAGTCAGATCGTGGGTAGAGAATACAGAGACACGGAAAAGTTGCGAAGACGCGTCACAAACGGAAGACTCACTGCCGGTCAGAGGATGGAGGCGCTTACATCCCGACTAGAACAGGCTTATGACCCCCCCGGTACTCTGCGAGACGGAGGGGAACCTCGCCACGATAACGATTTCGCTGATATCCGCGATATTCGCATTGCTCCAACTAACGAAGAACTTCTATGTCCCTTCCCACCTTATCTTCCAGTTGCTCTTCCTTCGGCGCCACACCATCTACCCGAACATTCGATGGAACGGCACCTCGATATACAGTTTCGATTATTGAGGGAAGAGCTGGTGTGCGTGACCGTTTCCCTTGTTCGTCCGTCATCGCTTTATGTTGATTATGTTGCCTCGAAGTTCTTCTATTCGGCAATCAGTTGGGAAAATTAGGAGTGACCTCGAGATTACATGGGCGCCGGGGACCGGTCTCAAGACTCGGAGGCCACCTACGCTACTGGAAAAGTTGCTCTCGTCTAAAGGCGGCGCTTATTCGACCTCTGGCGCTAATTCGGTATTCTTTCAACTCTACACTGGTGCCTGTTTTGCACCTTTAAGGGCCGAACGCCGTAATTTCACCGTCGGTCTTGTGCTTGATTCACCTCCAGGCGCTCCTCGCGATCCAAATGGAAAAAAGAGAGCCGAATATTGGGAACATTCTAAGCGCTTGCAACAAGGAAGTCTGGTCGCTCTTGCCCTTATTTCTCCTGGCCGATTCCGGGTATTCCTCGGAACTACTGTCTCCGGTGGTGCGGATATTGCGGAATTCGCTAAGACCAACGAGGAGACAATCCAGCTTCGAGTTTCGTTTTTTGACGCTGAAATTGAACTTATGGCTCTGCGTCGTCAGCCGATTTCTGTCGACAAGTCGACATTTGCCGTCTTAATAGACAACCAAATAATGTTTGAGGCTCTCCACCCGTTTCTTCGGACTCTCAAGGACGTCGAACCTACATCCGTCCCATTCTCTGCTCTCATATCATACACTGGAAATCTTGCCTCCATGCCGGTTGTGCCTCCGCGATATACGTGTGTTCCGTGGTTCAAGTATAATCTCCAATGCTTGGCTCGACCGGGAGAACGCATTTCAAGTGTCGACGTGAATAATCTGACGTCTGTAGCGATCGCGCGTCAACAACTGACCCGTTCGAGCAAGTTGGATCCATCTCAGGTTGATGCGGTCATTGGTACTCTCACGCGAGAAGTCTCTTTGATTCAAGGGTACGCTCTCGATCTCCCTGCCAAACACACCTCTGATTACCGAGTTGTTAGGCCTCCCGGAACGGGAAAGGTGCGGCGAACATCGGCATCATTTTATTTGCTCTGATGTAGGTCTCAGAGTTTCACGGGAAAGGAAATCCTTCGAGTCCTCTTCGCTAGCCAAATCAGACCAATAGGTGAACGAAGTCGTCTATGCGATGACCGCTCTCACATGCTTTTAGTTCTCATTGCATTCACAAACTACGCGCTTGATCATATGCTCACGTCGGTTCTCGACGACAAAATTACGGAAAACGTCGTGCGCCTTGGGTCTAGAGCGACTGACGAACGCATCGAACAGTACAGCCTTTACAAACTGGAACAACGTTCAGGACGTAGGGAACTCGATCGATCCATGGGACGCGAATATGCTGCCATGAAGCGAGTAGAAGAGGAGATGACACGCATCATGAATCGGATACAACTCCCCGGGTTAACTTGGAAAGACACCGAGATATTTATCGATTCCTATCATCCTCAACACGCTGATTCTTTCAGAGGACCGCCGTTTTGGGTTGCTGAGCTCCTGCAGCGCGCCGTGGAGGATGAAATAGAGAACGGGGAATGGACACGAGTTTCAAAGGGAAAGAAATCCTCCCAGGATGCCGACGTTTATGGATTTTGGAAGTATGCTCGAGATATTGAATTTATCCGGCCTCTTCCGTCGTCTTCGAATAGAGCTACAAGCGAGAAGAGAACTGACTCGGATCCACGAATAGCGTTCTTTAACGAACTAGGTTTCAAGGGCCCAATTCCGCTCGTCCCTAACGGAAGTCGCTCCGTTCAACAACTGGCAGGTGTCTCTAACGTCTGGTCGATGTCAATCCGCGAACGACAGTGCCTTGCAGAATCATGGGAAGATGAGATGCGAAAAACAGCTTACGATTCGCTTCTATCCGACTTCGACCATCTAAGAACACGATACAAGGACGCTTGCAAAGTCTATGAGGACATGCGGGATGAAGTAAGTCGATTTGGTGACCTGTGCCGAACTGTATTGAGATCGTGGGCAGGCTCGACGTAGGTTACTCAGCCGTACCGACCTAATTGCTTGCACTACAACCGGTAAATACCCACTAACCCAACAATGGAGAATGTGACGATCTGATGACGTCCGAATGGTAGGCGCAGCCAAGCTTGTCTCCCTGCTCACGGTTCGTCCGAATGATTACACACCACGTCCGATGTTAACAGGACAATGTAGAGCGTTGGGCCGAAGGTTCTTATGGTTGAGGAAGCCGGTCAAGTCCTTGAAGCGCACATACTGGCCTCTCTTGTTCCCTCAGGTATTTGCCTAAACCATGCATACTCCGCGTATTCATACTGATCATATCGCCCTAAAAATTAGTCGAACACCTTATCTGTATAGGGGACCCCAAACAATTACGCCCAAATTTGGCGACTTTTGGTGGGTCACTGGTCGCTCGCATACCTCACCGCATGAGGCTAATGTACCCTTGAAAGCTTTGTCTATGGATAGCATGTCCGGGGGGGAGCTATTCAAGTTCGATAGATCGCTCATGGAGCGACTTTCGGATGGGGGAATGAGCATGTCGCAAATTAACGTGCAGCGGAGGATGCGACCCAGCATTTCCCATTTCGTACGGTACGCAGTTCCCTCTCGTAGACAGATAGAGTTGCGGTTTCATGGGCTCATGCAGGACAATTCTATACCCCAATCTCGAGGACAACGAAGTTGTCCGGGGTTATCCCGCCGTGCATGGCATGGAGAAGAACGTCGTCTTCTTTTCACACAACAATCCGGAGAACTCCGAAGATGACACCGTGTCCAAACACAACATGTTCGAGGTACATCAGCGTATTAAACCATTACACCCCAGCCCTCAAAGCTTACTCGTTTGATCAGGTTGCCATGATTCGTGACCTTGTAATATATTTACTTAAGCAGGGTCCCTACGACGGTGATGGAGGCATCGCCGTCCTCTGTGCTTACCTCGGTCAACTGCAAAAGGTCCGCGCAGCTCTGAAAGATCTCAAGATTGCGGTTAGTGTGGATGAACGCGACGAAGAGCAGCTAGAGCGTACGGGGCTTGCAGGCGATGATGACATGGGACTTGCTCAGGTTCAAGTTGCTCATCGCGTGGGTACCACCGTGGACTTCTAATTATTCATAGTTTTAATCGTGTTTAAAGATCCGCATCGGAACAGTAGACACCTTCCAAGGCCAGGAGGCCAAGATCGTGATAATCTCGTTGGTTAGAAATTCCGGCACGTTCGAGGAAGGCCAAGCCTCGATTGGGTTTTTGAAAGTACGCAGCCTGATACTTTTGCTAATTCAAAGCTGATGGTCTTTGGATCTCTCCAGAGCTCCAATAGGATAAACGTTGCTTTATCCCGAGTAGGGATGTCAACGAGTTAGACTCGTCTATACTCGTTTAGCTGTATCTCCTGAACCAGTGATCGTACAGATCTGAAATTTGGAATGCGAGCAGATATACAATATGCCTGCTTGTATGCCAATTTTCAGACCTGTACAATCACTGGTTCAGGAGATACAGCTAAACGAGTATAGACGAGTCTAACTCGTTGACATCCCTAATCCCGAGCCAAGCACGGCCTTTACATCATTGGGAATGCTTCGAACCTCAGGAAGAGCGAGACATGGAGGACCGTCTTGGACGAAATGGAGAAAGAAGATCAACTTGATTATGGCTTCCCAATCGTTTGCCCACGTCACCCCCAGTCAAGGCAACTGATATCTAAACCGGGGCAATTACCTACGCACTCTCCTAAAGGTGGCTGTCTCCAACCTTGCGAATACCGTCTGTGGTGTGGACACATATGTCCCTCAATAGTATATTATTTTTCATCCACGTTATGCGTCAACTAACTGAAGCGTTTCAGTGTCACACCGACCAAGACTATCACACAAGAATGAAATGCAATCGGCCCTGTGTCAGGGTTACCTGTCCTAGGGCTCATCCGTGCCCGAAGCTATGCTCTGACGATTGCGGGAACTGCATGTTTCCCATGTACAACGTTAGGCTTCCATGTGGACACATTGTGAAATCCGTTCCTTGGTAAGTGCCTTCCGGATTTGCCCTTCTGGGTCCCATTTAACGCGCACTCTAGTCATAAACTCGAGAATTTGAAGACGATCAAATGCTTCGTTCCGGTGTCGAAGCGTCTACCAGGCTGCAAACATTGCGTCACCATAGCTTGTAGCGGAGACCCCTCCAACCTCGTATGCAAGGAAATTTGCGGAAGCCCTTGTCCTAGGGCTCATCCGTGTCCGAAGCTATGCTCTGAAGATTGCGGGAACTGCATGTCCCTCATGTACAACGTTAGGCTTCCGTGTGGACACATTGTGAAATCCGTTCCTTGGCAAGTGCCATCCGGATTTGCCCTTCTGGGTCCCATTTAACGCGCACTCTAGTCATAAACTCGAGAATTTGGAAACGATCAAATGCTTCGTCCCGGTGTTGAAGCGTCTACCAGGCTGCGAACATTGTGTCACCATAGCTTGTAGCGGAGACCCCTCCGACCTCGTATGCAAGGAAAATTGTGGGGGCCACACCGCGTGCTGCAGTCGGACGTGCAAATCTCGATGCCACGAGTGCCAGGAGGTTACACGTGATAGTGCAGCCCCGCGTGCGCGCGCTGTTCCTCCTGTTCGCACGCATCACAAGAGTCACCCCTGCGAACGAATGCTCAAGTGCCAACACCTGTGTGGCCTTGCTTGTTCTTCGGATCACTCGTGCAATTCGAAGTGTCATCAATCGTGCCGGCAGCGGTGTGACCATCAGAAATGCCAGAAGGAATGCTGGGAGCCTTGTTCACCGTGTATGGAGCCATGTGAATGGCGTTGTCCCCACTATACGTGTCCGGTGGTATGCGGTTCGGTAAGCTTCAAGAAATGATTGGGATTCCCTCACTTAAGACTAATTTGCAATCGACAGATATGTTCTCGCTTACCCTGTGATAAGGCTTGCGAATGGCAACTAGAGTGCGGTCATGTGTGTCCGTCGAGTACGAATTTTCCTTCCTTTTGATTTGTACCTGGGCTGGTTCTTATACTGTGTTTGATAGTCTGCGGAGAACCTTGCGAAAAGCAGACATGCGTTATATGCCTCCCGGACAAGCGTAAAGTCGACATCGTTGATTTCATCACGCAGAGGCGCCTGGACGAGATCGATCTTAGTTCGGACGACATCTCAGAGCGCCTGATCACGTTGGAATGTGGACACATTTTCACTGTTGGAACGCTGGACGGCCATTGTAACATGTCGGAATACTACGAGTCGGATGCCATGGGCGCTTTCACGGCCACGAAGGCGCCACTGGTGAACTTCCAAACGCCTCCTACTTGCCCCGCCTGCCGTGGACCCATCACCGCCCTTCGATATGGCCGCATTACAAAGAAAGCAAACATAGATATCCTCGAACAGAATGTGGCGAGTACAATGTCGTCCACCCTAGAAGAAGTTGGCTCAGAAATCGAAAGTTTTTTGGGAAGACTCGACAACGTGAAGAGCAAAGCGAAGTTAATCACCTTCTATCCACCGTCCCATGCGGTAGACTTCGACATCCTCTCTGCGCATCGCAGGACTCGATTTGGCCCGGAGTCTGAGCCGCTTTCTCGTGAAGAAATCTCCCAGGCGAGCATGACGAACGTCCATGGGTTTTCTGTAGAGGAGGGAAGAGCATGGCACAGCGTCGTCCATGACCTCCTCAAATTGTACAGGAAGATTGTCCGTGTTGCACGGACTCGCGGACCCTATGAGCAGGTTTATGACGTAGCACTTGCGACACTCTACCGCCTCGAACTTTCCGCGATAGCAAGGGATCCAGAACGGGCATCTGATACACCTGAGCGCGTAGCAATGAGGGAAGTGATTAAAAATATTGGCCAACCCCCGCACAAGGCCGGTACCCGCCTTCAACTCGAAGCCTTCTTCCTGTCTTTCGAATTGCGATACACGTTGGCGGAAATTGCGCAGAGCCGTATCGAAGGTTTTCGTGTGTTCTCCGGTCATGAATTCATTCGCCTCCACGAGCGTTTATGGCGGTCCTTCGTGTCATTCATCTACGAGTCCTGCATTCATGATGCGGAGAAGGCTCTCAAGATCGCGAAAAAGTCGTCAGTATCTCGTTTGGCGGCTCAGGCTGGGGTGAATATCCTTCGTGGAAAGCTGGAGCTGTTCCGCTTCGAAATTCTGGCACAACACACACACCAGTTCCAATGCGGACTCCTCAACGACGATCGCCGAAATGAATTAAGCACCAAGGCACAGCTAGAGGCGAACACCGCTAGTCTCGAGATGAAAAAGCTTGAGACAAGATACCTCCGCAGCCGCCGGGTTACTGATACAACTCAGCTCAACTCTGAGAGAACGTGGTTTACGCAAAACTGTCGTGAAAAGGGAGACAGAATTGTAGAGGAGTACAGCGCACTGGCGACACGCCTCACACAGAAAGAATGTAAGCCCCTGACAGCAATGGAAGGCGCCAGAAAAGCATCCAGTTTCTGTAAGTTTTGTGATTCACGGAAAGGATTATCATTGACGGTATTTGGCTCGCAGCGCAACACAGGAGACGCTTCTTTGGCTGCATAAATGGACACGCATTTACAATTGGTACTGTCCGTAAACTGCCTCATTCCCTTAAACCGGGACAGCTGATCAGACCGTTACAGTGCGGAGGTGCAATAGAAGTGGCGCGCTGCCCAGAGTGCAGTGCTATTAGTGAGTTGCCAGCCTGGCTTGGCTCAATAGCCGCAGCCTCCTTGGGAGCCTCAGTTCAGACTGTTCAGCGTTTGGGTGGGTGGCTTCGGAGATCTTAGGCTGATAGCCTAGTGTTACTATCCTAATTACAATGTGACGAGGTGATGTATGTTGAAGTGTTGAGTGTCCACGCTGCTGAAAAGGTCCCTATTTACGATAGGCGTCGATAGCTAGCGAAGTCATCATATGCCAATTGTTACGCGCAATAAGGCGTATTGTTCGAGTTCAGTTCGGGGTTCGTTCGGAGTTCGAAAGTTCAAAGGCGAATGCCGACAACAGACGGCGGAGCAAGGGTTCACAAGATGAGAGGGGATCGAGTCGTTCGGGTTTGGTGTTCGGTGAAGCTAAGAGTGTATTCGAGAAAGCTATTGCTGTTGAGGACAATAGGTCGAGCTTAGAGCTCTGAGGGTTACAAGAAGGTCCTTAAGTACTACAAGGACTGAGTCATACTACGGTCATACCGTCATACGAATGTGCTAGAATGTCTGAGTGGACGCTATGACATGTCATATCGAATCTACGAGAATGAGAATGTGACCGAGTCGTACAAAGCGTGGAGTCAACATGTTGGGTCGTGGTAAGAGAACGAGCGAGAAGATGGTAGAAGAAAAGTGTAACATCACCCCCTCCTTAGCGTCCAGTGTGGCGATCTGTGCGGCGTTGGAGTCGCTCTTCGCGTCTCTTTTCATGGCAGAATTCTTCTTCGCTAATGGTTTCGTCGGGTACGGGGCACATACGGCAAGGTCACGAGTATCCGCGATGTCCGCGCAGTACGAGACAATCTTGACAACAGTTGACATGTGGGCAGAAGCAGTTGTCTCCGTGATGGCCAAACTTCTGGCAGAAAGGGCATTGGGTGAATGTGAGGCAGTGAGCGGCGTCGTGATTTGGTCCTTGGCACCAGTGGCAGATGTTGTTATACTGGGGTGCGGATTCAGGAAGTTCGCACGCGTATTGCATCTCGGCCCATAGTGTTACGATCACCCGGATCGTCTGCGTGTCGTTCGGGTTCGTCAGTTTTAAGTCCGTCGACTCTGCGATCGTTTACAGTCCAAGGGACTCGAAGTGAGCTTGTCCGGCCCGAGCGTCACCGATGCTTACTAAGCGGGTCTGATGCGAACTTGACTGGACTTGACTTGGGCTATATTACTGAAAGACCAAGATGCTGAACACAAGTGCTACTGCTCTACTACTTATACCATACAGTACTGGATTTTCTGTGCTATTTTCTAGAGGACGTGCAAGTGCCAGCACCTCTATGTGCTGTCAACCCTATGCCCTATGAGTCACTGAGACATGAGGCCGTGCGCTGGCAGTCGTGCTGGCAATCTGATGTAATCTGATAACGAGTCTGGGTCACATCTGGAACACGAGTCGAGCTACAACTGAGAAATCAAAACTAAAATGCGTGGGAAGTGTCACGTGATCGTGACACATAGTTCTGAGTTGGCGAGCCACAAGATCGGATCATCTTTGTGCTGTAGGACGGTCTGAATGCGTTGGTACACGTTGTTTTGCAACAGCCTATATACTGATCCGTGGATTTGGGTCATAGTATCCGCGATCTTCTGTCTGAGTCGCGTGGCTTGGTCGTGTTGCTCCTCCAGCTCTGCCACGAACGTGTGGTAATGTTGTACTTCCACTGACAGCGGCCAGTTGTCGATGGTCTTTAGGGCTTGATCGACTTCCATCCTCCCCATTGTTGGAACATGATAAGTACGTAAGGAGCTTATCTATAGCAGTTACAACATTACCAAAGTATGGTTACCTATTACGGTAGTTAGGATACGTACTATGAAGGGCGCAATACGCCCACTGAGTGAGAGAAACCCTATGCCTATCTCGAAGTGGAAGTTTACATCAGGCGTGTGTAAAAATGTGATATTGTGAACAGTGATACTCATCACTTTTATGCATTTGGACAGGGTAGGACCATAGAGCATAAATACCCTCCTAGTATGTAGAGGGAGGCGAATACAGACACTATTCACTCTCATTCCCACTTGCGCATACTCTCCACTCTACAGTCCCTCTCCTACTAAAAGGTGAGAACTCCATTCCTGTTAGCTGCATGCTTTGCTGCGCAACAGGTTATGGTGGTGAATTAAGTTCTCGGTATACGAAAGTGTTTCGGTACGTCTCATGTTTGCAATCGTATGCGCGTGTGTCGCGCTGTGTTCCCGTGTATGAGTTTGTGTGTTACCTACTGTATCAAGCTCGTCTGGTCTCGGGTTTCCTTACTGTAACAAAATGACGCTGTATTTGCGTCACAAATTTCCGGCTTACTTTACTAGTACTTTACATGTATGAGTAGTACAAAAGGGCTCGAATGTGAGCCCCTAAATGTAATCTGTCTTCTGCCCTTCCTATTATCGGGCTGCTTCTCTCGTCGTCTGCGTTCGCTCGAAAAGCACTCCTTTCGTCGTTTAAATTCACTTCCGCGTCCCATAACCTCACCAGGTTATGGGCCCTGCCTGCTGTTAATTCAAATATCAGTGGCCCCTATCCCGCAAACCCCTGAGCGTATGCCCTATTATATTGTCTAGAAGCACTACTCTTGCTCGACATGACCGACGACCTGAGAACTATGGTTATGAAGTTAG
Organism: Lactarius sanguifluus; assembly: GCA_021527775.1. Classification (NCBI taxonomy): domain Eukaryota; kingdom Fungi; phylum Basidiomycota; class Agaricomycetes; order Russulales; family Russulaceae; genus Lactarius; species Lactarius sanguifluus. The sequence continues at coordinate 244,971 of JAKEYF010000060.1, forward strand.
TCGCGGACGGCTCGAACTGGGTGACGTACTGTGACAGAATGCTGTGGGCCATCGAGTCACGAGGCCTATCCGAGCACCTCACCAAAGTGTCCATCACTGCTACATACACTGCTCCTGGCGATGTCAACGGTTTGAGTCCAGCCATGTGGTGGCGTCTGGATCAAGCTGCTGTCAAGCAGTTGATTGCAGTGTCTATCCCCGACACTGTCTTCAATAATATAAAGACGGGTGCATCAGTGAAGGATGTGTGGGACGCGTTGAAGAAACTGTATGAAGGATGCACCACCCTTATCTTAGTGGACTTGAGGATGCGACTTCAGATGACGCGCTGTGCTGAGGAGGACAGCGTGCGTGATCACTTCGAGAAGTTGGCTAACTTGTGCCAACAGCTTGCAGTGATGGGCAAGTCTGTGCCCGATGATGAGTATGCAACGATCTTGATGGGATCGCTGCCATCGTTGTATCAGTCAACTTTGACCTCGATAGCCGCTGCCGCTGAGATGAGCGGCACCACCCCTACTCCTGCTATAGTCACTAAGCTCGCCACAGACGAATATGACCGACGCACCTTAAGTGGTGGTAAGGCCCATGACAAAGCCTTTGCCATGGACGCCCAGAAGAAACGCGATGTCGAATGCTTCAATTGCAAGAAGCGCGGCCACGTTATACTAGCCGATTGCTGGGCGAAAGGTGGCGGCAAAGAAGGCCAAGGGCCGAAGAGGCGTGGCGGCAGAGGATGAGGATGAGGCGCGAGGCAGAGCGGCACAAGTGGTGATGCTGCCGCCGGTGCCGAGCAGGGAGGAAGTGGAAGTGGTAGCGCGGACATCGAGGCATGGGCCGCAATTACAGAGGCTGGGGAGGATGATGCAGCTCCTCTGATCCCAGCGATGGCGGCCGATGAAATAGCAAGCGCAGAGATGGAGCTGTACGACTCCGGGGCATCTCGTCATATGACTCCGTATCATGAGCGTTTTGTCACATACCGCGAGATTCCCGCTTGTCCTATCACTGCAGTGAACAACCGTATCTTCCATGCAGTCGGCACGGGAGACATCCAGATAGAGGTGCCGAATGGCGCGATGTCGACCAAGGTGTTGCTGCGCGACGTCTTGCATGCGCCGCAGATGGGCCTCACGGTTGTGTCGATCGGCCATATCGTCAAGGCCGGTTGTGCTGTGCAGTTCGAGAATGGATTGTGCAAGATAAAGAGGGGAGATCAGATTATCGGCAGCATACCCGCTAGCGCCAACGGGTTGTACAAAGTGGAACACTCGCTGCTGGCTGCGGCATCGCCCGAATATGTTGATATTCTCACGCTTCATTGCAGGCTCGGACACATTTCTGTGGATGCTATCCGCACACTTATTCGCACTAACACTGTGTCTGGTTTACATCTGGTGGATGATTTTCCGCCATTCACCTGCGACTCGTGTGAGCATGCTAAGGCGACCCGCAAGACCATTCGCAAAGAGCGCGAGGCTCCACTAGCCGATACTTTTGGTGCTGAGGTGCATTCTGATGTCTGGGGACCATCGCCTGTTCTGAGTCTTGGAGGTTGCAAATACTATGTGACTTTCACTGATGACTATTCCCAGTACACTCGGCTTGAGGTCTTGTGTACTAAGGATGAGATGCTGGATGCTTACAAGGTGTACGCGGCTTGGGCGAAGACTCAGCACGGCACGCAGATCAAATGTCTTAGGTCCGATCGTGGTGGTGAGTATACCGGCCGCGATTTCACCAACTTCCTTTGAGAGCAAGGCACTGAGCATATGCTCACTATGTTGGAATGTGATAAGTATGTAAGGGCTTATCTATAGCAGTTACGACATTACCGAAGTACGGTTACCTATTACAGTAGTTAGGATACGTACTACGATGGGCGCAATATGCCCACTGAGTGAGAGAAGCCCTATGCCTATCTCGAAGTGGAAGTTTACATCAGGCATGTGTAAAAACGCGATATTGTGGACAGTGATACTCATCACTTTTACGCATTTGGACAGGGTAGGACCATAGAGCATAAAAACCCTCCTATGTAGAGGGAGGCGAATACAGACACTATTCACTCTCATTCCCACTTGCGCATACTCTCCACTCTACAGTCCCTCTCCTACTAAAAGGTGAGAACTCCATTCCTGTTAGCTGCGTGCTATGCTGCGCAACAGGTTATGGGCCCTGGTACAGGGTTTTGCCATCGCACTCTTTGACAGAGTTGCGCTGTCGTCACCGTCCACCACAATGACGCCTTTGAAAAGAGGCTCTTGTGCGGTTGCAGGACACTAGACGGACAGAGGCACCCTGGTTCATGCCAACCCAGTATTCGTACTCTTGAGGAGTACATAGACTTGGCCTATCGCCTAACTAAACAAGGCGCTACTGTGGCTCTAATGAAAATTGGAGTGTCGAGTAGCATAACCTTGGGGTGACGTCGAGCAGGATAGTCCGACGTCGGGCATTAGTGATCCTAATGTCCAGGTGGACGTTGTCCATTCAGTTGGAAACAGCCTAATACTGGCTGAAGTCACGTTGATGTATGGCAGTAATTGCTGTGCCGATGTTGGCTTTCTTTTTGACTCACTCAGTATTGTTATTATCATAACGCAATGCTGACGTTCTCAAAAGCCAACAGATCTACCATGTCCTCTCAACTCACTCAGCTTGTCCCCATCTTTGACGGTTCTAACTGGCCCACTTGGTCTCAACAGATGACCGCGTTTTTTATGTCCCAAGGGCTGTGGGGCTTTGTTGCTGGAACGATCGCCCAACCCCCTGCTGCAGACGCTGCTGATCGTGCAGTGTGGAATCGGAGCGATGAGATGGCCAAGGGTAATCTTACCCTTCGCCTTTCCCCTGCCGTTCAGCAGGCAGTCACTGGAGCGACCTCTCAGGCGCTCTGGGACTCGGTGAAAGACCGGTATGGTGCGGTATCTATGCCCTGCATCTACAAAGATTTTAAGGAAGCCATCTCGGTTCGTTTCAATATGAACCAGCACCCTGCTCCTCAGTTCGAGAAGATGTCTGCTGCCTTCTCTCGACTTGGGAACATTACCGTCGGCACTGGAGCTGCCGCCACTACCCTCGCCATTAAGCCTCAGCTGCAGGCCCTCATTGCTATGTCCGCTTTGCCCCAGAAATGGGAACACCTCATTCCCATCATGTGTAATAATCTCCCTATTGCTGACCTCAAACTTGAAACTGTATCGGCTTGTGTCGAAAGTCAGTTTGAGACTGAGACGAACCGTGGACAGCATAAGGCCACTCATAACGCGCAGAAGCTTTCTGCCATTAAGCGGAAGCGCGTGGACCCTCGCTTCTCAAAGCAAGGTTCACAGCAGCAGCAGCCTAGCGCTCCCGGCCCGTCCAATCAGCAGCAGCCTTTTATGTAACACCACCACAGGGGCGTTAAGTACGACGTGTACTTCAGTTAAGTCACGGACGGTAACGGGACGGGAGTAAGTCAGTTACGACTTAGTTCGATGGTGAACAAGTACCACTTGGCCTCCGTGGACACAAGGGTAATAGCAAGGACAGGCTCAAGCGCAACGGCGAGCGAAGCAGGGGAGTCAAGCGAAAATGCGACTCAAAGGGTCGGGTCGTGAGAATAGACAGCGGTGTGGTATTACACAAGAAGTCAAGTCTACTGTACAAGCTAGGTAGCGTGAGACTTATATACTAGTACACGATGTTTGTCAGAGACAAACATATGGCGCGATCCTAGGATCCGGGTTCTAGAGAGCTAACAAAGGGAGAGTACGAAAAGAGAACAAGGGAATCCCGCGGGACGACGCGTGGATCAGAAGTCGTCAGCGGGTTCTGGAAGTCGCGCCACAGGGCGTCGTAACGGTCATGCGCTAGGCGCGAGATAAGGGCCGAGGCGCGGATCGAAGCGGATTGTATCGTAAAAGTACAATGGAAAGTTGACACAGAATGCGAGTCACAAGACGAAAAGGGATAGACAGAAGAGAAGGGAAAAATCGTAACATTACCCCCCCTTCAGACTCGAAGTCGCCACGACTTCGACTAGTCGCTAGTATAGTAGCAGTCCTCTTCGGGGATAACGGTAGCGGGATCAGGAGAGGGGGAACGGGGACAGGTGTGAGACCGTAAGAACATGTGGCGCCCCCTTCGGCCACACTTACGGCAACCCTCGTACTGCGGGCAGTCGATCTCGTCATGCGTCGCCTTCCAGTCGAGACACTTCCCACACCAGCGGGTACGCGGCGTGGGATTCTCGTACCGAGCGGACATCGGGGATAGTCGCCTTATGAGGCAGACATCCACACGATGGGCGAGACTGCCGCACCACTGGCATGCGTCCCGCCGCGCTCGCTCGGGGCAATCTCTAACGAGGTGGTCCTTAGACCGACACTCGTAACACCTGCGACGACGCGTGCTGCCTTCCCCTTGAAGGCGCGGCATCTCGCTAGGTCCTCCTGCACGCGGCGGTAGGGGCATCTCGTCCGCGCTGTCGGCGCGGAGCTCAGATGCATGGCGGGGGCGAGTGGGTTTCGTCATCAGCTCTACATATCGGTCGCTAATGAGGGGGATAATTCGGGCGTACTGCAACCTCTTCCGTACGCTCGACATGTTCATGTCGAGGTGGAATTGGTCCTTTGTCACCTCAGCCTCCAGTCTGCGAAGGTCGTCCCGGCGCACCTTGAGCGCGTCTCGCGCTTCGAGGCAGGTGCGCAGGCGGGAGACGTCCGCGTTAAGCGCGGGGTAGTGGAGGGAGGAGATCACCTCATCAATTACGATGCGGCGAGGGTCATGAGGGTGGAATAGATCCACCTGCTGGTCCGTGACGTGTTGTGGGAGCTGGTTAGCTTGGACAGTGCGCAGGTAGACGGATGTGACGTAGCAAGGTTCCCCCTTGCCCATGGTGCCTATGACTTCTTGATAGTCCTTTCGGTAATAAATATACCGAGCTACCTCCTTCTTCCCCAGCTCTCCAATCATAAGCGGGTAGAAGCGTGGGGAAGTAGGGTCGTTGAGGAAGTAGGGGATACCCGGCTCCCCTGACTTGTCCTCCTCTTCATCATCAAGAAGGGCGTAGCGGCGGTCAGGGACCGCGAGCTCTACTGTAGGGCGGGGGGTGAACACGTGGTCTATACCAGGTGGGAATGGGGGAAGCGGGAGTGATGACTGGTGCAAGGTGCTAAGCGTTGGCTGTGAGACAAGAGGGGGCGGGGACGTCGACTCAGAGGATCCCGATGACTCGGGTGGCTCGGCAATGGTGGGTAATGAGGTTTCGGGATCGAGTGTAAACTCGGGCAGCGGGGGAGGAGTAATGATTCGGGAGTACGGGGTGTGTGCGGTGTCGGGGTTCATGTCCGGGATCCCAGCCTCTTGGGATGGGACGGTCAAGTTCTCGAGAATAATTTGGGAAGGGGGGCGAACGGGCACAGTGGTGACGACGGGTGTATCAGACATGAGGTTTCCGGGGATGATCATGGGCGACGAGAGTGGGCAGTGGGGGTGCATCTTTTATATCTTTCGTCCAGCCCCTTCGGCGGTAGGATTTTGCCAGTAGAATTCGGCGATCAAGTCAGGTGTGTGGCGGACGTTATCAAGTGGTTCCCACGAGCTGTCACTCATGGGAAATCCCCGCCACTGGATTAGGAATTGAAGTTTGCGCCCTCGGCCATGAAGGCGAGATTGTAACACGCGCTCCACTTCAAACTCTTCTTCACCTTCTATAAGGTCAGGTGGTGGTCGCGTGAAGTTAGCTCCATGGAGTTCCGTCTCCTTGTATGGCGTAAGGAGGTTCGCATGGAACACAGGGTGTATCTTCCACGTCTTTGGAAGATCTAGTTCGTACGAGACCGCCGATAAGACTTTCTTGATTCGGAACGGTCCGTGGCGTTTCGGAGCGAGCTTTGTGGTGGGGTAAAAGGTCCGGAGGTTCGTCCCCTCCAACCATACTTGAGCGCCTTCTAGGTAAGGTATGAAGCGTGTCTTTCCCCTCTTCGCCATAAGCTCTTGCGCGTGCTTGATACAGTCTTGCGTGTGCTGGCGTCTGTTACCCATTTCTTCCAGCCGTTGATCCATGGACGGAGTTGATGTGGGTTTTGACGTCCACGTGGTGCGTGGTTCCCATCCCATGATCAACGAGAATGGGGAATGCTTGGTTGTGGCGTTCGGCCACGAGTTGTGCGCGAATTGTGCTACTGGGAGTGCCTCCGCCCAGTTATCCTGTTGCACGTTACTCCAGTGGCGAAGATACTGTTCCAACCACTGGTTGGTCCGTTCTGACTGCCCATCCGTCTGTGGGTGATATGCGGAGGAGATGTTCTGACGGATCCCCAGCGTCTTACACAAGTCCTTCATGAAGGCGGACGTGAAGCGCGGGTCTCGATCCGTGATCATCTTTCGGGGGATGCCGTAGTGTGGATAAACATGGTGGAGGTAGAGCCATGCCACTCCTTCCGCAGTAATTGTCTCATTACACGGGATGAAGATGGCTGCTTTCGAACAATCGTGGTCGGTAATGGTGAGGATAGAGTCGTATCCGTTCGATGGGGGTAGCTTCGTGATGAAGTCCATCGTTACGACTTCAAATGGTTCGGCGTCGGGGTCTGTGGTGATAGGGAAGAGGTGTGGCTTTTGTCGGTGGGGGTTGATTTTGTTGGCTTGGCACGTCGCACAGCCCTTGACGTAGTCTTCTACGTCCTTCCGCATATTCGGCCACCAGTAGTCACGTCGCACCAACTCTAGCGTGTTTGCGATCCCTGGGTGGCCCATGCTAGGCGTGTCGTGGAAAAAGGTGATTACCCCCCGTTTAAGATCATTGTTGCCCATGACAACGAGAGCGTCGCCTTTCCACCAGAGACCTTGGTGCTTTTTCAGGTTGTGGGGTTCTACCCACGCGAGGACAGCTTTCTCATCCATGTTTTGCGCTATTTGCGTCCAGATGTCCATGTCGTGCATTGACATTTGGGTTGCGCGTATGAATCGGTCAGCGGGGAGGACGATTACATCGTTGTTGTCCTCCTCGTTGGGCTCATAGTCAGCTCGTCGCGAGAGGGCGTCCGCGCGACCGTTTTTTATACCAGGTACGTGTTTCAGTGCGAAGTTGTACTCTGATAACTCCAAAAACTCGCGTGCCACTCTTCGGCTGATCTTTCAGGGGTCTTTCCAATACTGCAGATTGGCGTGGTCGGTGTGGATGATAATTTTGTGAGGGGAGCCGACCAGGTAGGGACGCCAGGCTCGTAGCGCCTTGACTACCGCTAGTAGCTCCCTGTCGTAGATGTCATAGTTGCGTTCCGCTTCCGTTAGTGATTCGGAGTGGAACGCAACCGGGTGCATGCGTTGGTCAGGTCCTAGTTGGTTAAGTACTGCTCCAAGGGCTACGTTGGACGCGTCCACTTCGAGCTCGAATGGTTTCATGAGGTCGGGGAACAGGAGTGTGGGTTCTCGGCCAATGCTTCGTCTGATATTATCGAATGCATCCTGCTGGTCCTGGTCCCAACGCCAGGGGGTATCCTTTTTTGTGAGGTCGTGCAGCGGGCGGGCGAGGGTGGAGAATCCTCGAATGAACCGCCTATAGAAGTTACAGAAGCTGAGGAAGGCGCGCACTTCCCTGAGGCTTCTCGGGGCCGGCCATTCCAGGACTCCCCGTACCTTAACGGGATCCATCTGGACGTTCCCATGCCTGATGATGAGTCTGAGGTATTCAATTTTCAATACCTCGAACTCACATTTCTCTGGTTTGACGTACAGGTCGTGCTCTTCGCAGAGGCGTAGTACCTCATGCAGCACGTTCCTGTGTTGGGCGTGGTCGAGGGTGGTGGCAATTAGGATATCATCCATATAGACGATCACAAGCCCGAGCAGGATAAGGTCTCTGAAGATGTAATCCATCATCCCTTGGAAGGTCGACGGGGAGTTGGTAAGGCCGAAATACATGACCCGGGGTTCGAACAGTCCCCGGTTCGTTTTAAACGCTGCCTTATGCTCATCTCCCAGTTTGATCCGTACATTGTTGTAGCCCCACCTAATGTCGAGCTTAGAGAACAATCGGGCCCCTCGTATGCGGTCGATGAGTTCGGGGATGAGGGGAAGGGGATAGTGGTTTCGGACGGTGATCTCGTTCAACCGCCTATAGTCTTGGACGGGTCTCAGCTTCCCATCTTTCTTCTTGATAAAGAAGAACGGTGATGCGTAAGCGGACTTGGAGGGTCTGATATACCCTTTTTCAAGCTGTTCGGTGAGGAACGTGGTGAGCGCCTCCTCTTCGTTCTGCGCCAGCGGGTATATTTTACAGTCTAATGCTGGCGGAGCATTTGGTAGAAGGTCGATGGCATGGTCCCATACTCGTGAGGGAGGAAATCTGTAACGCCACCACAGGGGCGTTAAGTACGACGTGTACTTCAGTTAAGTCACGGACGGTAACGGGACAGGAGTAAGTCAGTTACGACTTAGTTCGATGGTGAACAAGTACCACTTGGCCTCCGTGGACACAAGGGCAATAGCAAGGACAGGCTCAAGCGCAACGGCGAGCGAAGACAGGGAGTCAAGCGAAAGTGCGACTCAAGGGATCGGTTCGTGAGAGTGGACAGCGGTGTGGTATTACACAAGAAGTCAAGTCTACCGTACAAGCTAGGTAGCGTGAGACTTATATACTAGTACACGGTGTTTGTCAGGGACAAACATATGGCGCGATCCTAGGATCCGGGTCCTAGAGAGCTAACAAAGGGAAAGTAGAAAAGGGAACAAGGGAATTCCGCGGGACGACGCGTGGATCAGAAGTCGTTAGCGGGTTCTGGAAGTCGCGCCACGGGGCGTCGCAACGGTCATGCGCTAGGCGCTAGATAAGAGCCAGGGTCCGAATCGAAGCGGATCGTATCGTAAAAGTACAGTGGAAAGTCGGTACGGAATATGGGTCACAGGATAGGAGGGAAGAAGGGACGAAGAGGGGGAAATCGTAACATTACCCCCCCGTCAGACTCGAAGTCGCCACGACTTCGACTAGTCACTGGTATAGTAACAGTCCTCTTCGGGAATAACCGTAGCGGGGTCAGGAGAGGGGGAGCGGGGACAGGTGTGAGAGCGTAAGAACATATGGCGTCCCCTACGGCCACACTTACGGCACCCCTCATACTGGGGGCAATCGATCTCGTCATGGGTTGCCTTCCAATCGAGACACTTCCCACACCAGCGGGTGCGCAGCGTGGGATTCTCGTACCGGGCAGACATCGGGGACAGTCGCCTTATAAGGCAGACATCCACGCGGTGGGCGAGACTGCCACACCATTGGCATGCATCCCGCCGCCCCCGCTCGGGGCAATCTCTGACGAGGTGGTCCTTAGACCGACACTCGTAGCACCTGCGATGACGCGTGCTGCCTTCCTCTTGAAGGCGCGGCATCTCGCTGGGTCCTCCGGTACGCGGTGGTAAGGGCATCTCGTCCGCGCTATCGGCGCGGAGCTCAGACGCGTGGCGAGGGCGAGTGGGTTTCGTCATCAGCTCTACGTATCGGTCACTGATGAGTGGGATGATTCGGGCGTACTGCAACCTTTTCCGTACGCTCGACATGTTCATGTCGAGGTGGAATTGGTCCTTCGTCGCCTCGGCCTCCAACCTGCGAAGGTCGTCCCGACGCACCTTGAGCGCGTCTCGCGCTTCGAGGCAGGTGCGCAGGCGGGCGACATCTGCGTGGAGTGCGGGGTAGTGGAGGGAAGAAATCACCTCATCGATTACGATGCGGCGAGGGTCATGAGGGTGGAATAAGTCCACCTGCTGGTCCGTGACATGTTGCGGGAGTTGGTTAGCTTGGACGGTGCGCAGGTAGACGGATGTGACGTAGCAAGGTTCCCCCTTGCCCATGGTGCCTACGACCTCTTGGTAGTCCTTCCGGTAATAGATGTACCGGGCTACCTCCTTCTTCCCCGGCTCTCCAATCATAAGCGGATGGAAACGTGGGGAAGTGGGGTCGTTAAGGAAGTAAGGGATGCCTGGTTCACCCGACTTGTCCTCCTCTTCATCGTCAAGGAGGGCATAGCGGCGGTCAGGGACTGCGAGCTCTACCGTAGGACGAGGGGTGAACACATGGTCGATACCAGGCGGGAACGGGGGTAGTGGGAGGCTGGATTGGTGGAGAGAGCTCAACGCAGGCGGGGAGACGAGTGGGGGTGGAGACGTTGGCTCGGGGGATTCCGGCGACTCAGCCGGTTCAGCAACAGTGGGTAGAGAATTGTCGGGGTCAAGCGTGAATTCCGGCAGTGGGTCCGGAGTTACGATGCGCGAGTAGGGAGTATAGGCGTCGTATCCCATAACCGGGATGCCAGCCTCTTGGGACGGTACGGTCAAGTTCTCGAGAATGATCTGAGATGGGGGGCGGATGGGTACAGTGGTGGTGACAGGTGTATCAGACATGAGGTTTCCGGGAATGATCATGGGTGACGAAAGTGGGCGAAGGGGGTGCGTCTTTTATATCTTTCGTCCAGCCCCTTCGGCGGTAGGATTCTGCTGATAGAATTCGGCGATCAAGTCAGGTGCGTGGCGGACGTTATCAAGTGGTTCCCACGAGCTGTCACTCATGGGAAATCCCTTCCACTGGATTAGGAATTGAAGTTTACGCCCTCGGCCATGAAGGCGAGATTGTAACACGCGCTCCACCTCGAACTCTTCTTCCCCTTCGATAAGGTCAGGTGGAGGTCGCGTGAAGTTAGCTCCATGGAGTTCCGTCTCCTTATATGGCGTAAGGAGGTTCGCATGGAACACGGGATGTATCTTCCACGTCTTCGGAAGATCTAATTCGTATGAGACCGCCGATAAGACTTTCTTGATTCGGAACGGTCCGTGGCGTTTTGGTGCGAGCTTCGCGGTGGGGTAGAAGGTCCGGAGGTTCGTCCCCTCCAACCATACTTGAGCGCCTTCCAGGTAAGGTATGAAGCGCGTCTTCCCCCTCTTTGCCATAAGCTCTTGCGCGTGTTTGATACAGTCTTGCGCGTGTTGGCGTCTGTCGCCCATCTCTTCTAATCGTTGATCAACGGACGGAGTTGACGTGGGTTTTGATGCCCACGTGGTGCGTGGTTCCCATCCCATTGTTGCGATCGGACTCATTAGTACGGACTGCAGTCTCACGGGGTTCTGACTACCCTAGTATTAGTCAGGGACAGTCGTCTCAGTCAGCTCGTCGTAGTTATCACATGTCTCGTAGTATGGACTTGACTCATACCTAGGATAGCTGTAGTAGGGTTCGAGCTACTATGGCTATTGGATACCTTACGTTCAGGAGGAGCTTCAAAGCTCCTCGTCAACTGTATATCTAGTGGACAGTGCGAAGACCGAGCTCCTTAGCTTGGTCTTCTTGAATCCTAAAGCCGCTTCTGCCTTCTCCTCTCCTTGTCAGTATCCTTCTCGTCTTCCGTCAAGTATCGCGTCTCGCCCTAGTACGGGAGATCGCTCGTCAACGTATACGCCTGGTGGATCTCGCCCCAGTGCTTACAGCAGTCGCGCTCCTTGCAAGGACGCGTACTCACGTCCGCTAAGTCGCCCCTCCCCTGTACATCGTGCCACTCTGTCCTCGCTCAAGTCGAGCATCGTTAGGCGGACCTAACGCAACATTAAGACCAAGCTACCCATAGAACATACACAGTGGCGTCCACGACAGGCGACCGGTGGGGTTGGAACCAAGTCCAATCGTATATTATCCCAGGAAGGGGGGAACGAAACGTCCCCACACGCTATCTGAAAGCCGCTAGGTGGAGGACACACAGAGGAGAAACCGGATACTTCGTCGACTTCCCTAACCGACCAAGTCGGTACTACCCAGTTGAGTTCAACTTCGAGCATACCTGCTGGTGCATACTCACAACAAACGACGCAGGAATACGAACAGTAGTCAGACCAACGACGCACGAATACCGGTGCGACATCCTAGAAAGCGAAGTAGTCCCTACAGCAAGAGTCGGACCCATTGACGGCGCAATCACCACAAGCACCACGGAGGAAGACTCCGGATCGGATAGAAGCAGCGAAGAATCCGAGGAAGACCACCTCTCGCAGGTAAACGCAGAAGAGGAAGAAGAACTAGCGAACCTAGCCCAAGGGATTACGATTAGGGACGCACCACAAGCTGAGCAGATCACTGTTCACCCACCAATCGAGATGACAACCACACAGTTAGAACCGACGTACCAGGTCCAAGTAGACCCCATACAATTACCACAAGACGGAGTCCCAGAAGACCTACTCCCCATCAACCCCAGCACGGGACATCGGATGACCGCGGACGATGCGGCCCTCATGAGAGCCATTGGACCCGACGAACCAGACCCTCCAGGAGGAGAAGGACCGCCAGGCGGAGGCCCCGGGAGGGGCCACCCACACGGGGGAGGAGGCGGAGGACCCGGAGGAGGCGGAGGACCCGGAGGAGGTGGATTCCCAGGAGCAGCTCCCATCGGTAACCCACCTCGATCATCAGACAGACTCCTAGGCAACCCTCCCATGGTCTTCAACGGCGAGCGCACCAAAGCCTTGCAATTTAGAGCGCAATGGAACCTCTACCAAGGAATCAACAGTACGAGCGACATCATGCGCAACTACTACCGCCAATCACTTCTCTTCCTCGGCTACATCCAGGGAGAGATGGTCAACGAATGGGTGATGTACATGACCGACTGGCTGATGCGCCAGACAGAAGCCGGATTCCCTGAACACACCCGACGCCTCTGGGAAGAGACCCTCAACGCCTTCACCCGACGATTCGCCAATACGATGGAAAAAGAACAAGCGCAGGCAGAGCTGCGCAAAGGCGTCCATATGAAGGAGGGGGACATTGACAGCTACGTGGCTACTTTTGAACGCCTAGCCCGACAAGCTGACTACAACCTCGATGCCCCTCAAACGCTGGACCTATTCACAGCAGGACTACCAAGGGCATTGTTTACCAAAGTCTACGAACAATACGAACCCGCAACATTCAAGGCATGGAAACAAGCAGCGCTGAAAAAGCAGCAACAGTACATGCATCTACAGGCACGTCTTAACTCGTTAAAAACACCCGCTCCACGAACTACTGCACGCCCCAGCCCATGGGGAACTCCCCAAAGCGGGTGGACACCAAGGAACCTCCCCCATCACCAAAACCCCAATGCAATGGACACCTCCGCAGATAGAACGCGGGCGCGAGGCGCGGAAGCAGAAGACGCCCAAGGGAGGCTTGCCGGAGCAGAGTTTATACTCAATCAACAAAGGCCGCCCTACCCACCCAGAGGAGGGCCGAGGGGACGAGGCAGGGGAAGGGGACCACCCCGAGACACAAGGGAAGTAATCTGCTACACCTGTAATCAAAAGGGACACTTCAGTCGCGATTGCCCACAGCATCGCAACAACGCACAAAGCAGCAATAGAAGGTCAGAAACAGACTACTACGCCCAAGAGCCAAGAACACAAGTACGCACAGCTGTAACCCCGCAGCAACAAGCCCAGGAATGGCTCCAGGGGGTGGCCGGAGCACCGGATGAAGTAAAAGATCTGGTCCTTCAAGAACTATGGGGAAAAGAGGGTTTTCCAAACGCCTGAACCCGTCGGCCTGGGTGAGGGCGCTCCGTTGTAACTCTGTAATAATCACACGCTACCGATCGTTGAGAATTCCAGTTTCCGTCCGAACAAGTTACAACATGGCCGAAGTAAGAGCACTAGTGGACTCGGGGGCCACAGACAGTTTCATCAAACCCGCTTTCGCAAAACGAATGGGAATCGGTCTCAAAGAACTAGAGACCCCCAAAAAGATATGGAACATCGATAACTCAGAAAACAAAGCAGGACTAATCACGCACTGCGCAGACCTCGATGTACAGACCAAAGGAACCCGCAAAACGATGCGGTTCCTACTTACAGATACGGGAAACGAGGACGTCGTCCTCGGCTACCCATGGCTGGCTGCCTATGAACCACAGATTAGCTGGCAGCATGCCGTCATCAAAGAAGATGCATACCCGGTGATTCTACGAACCACCCACCCCGAAGAACGAGGAGTAACCATCGCATTCGCCCCTACCGAGTTCACCGAAGATGAGAAACGCCACACCATACAACAGCTCTATGACGAATGGGAGGCGGTGAAAGCACGCACCACCGCCACGGAACTAGCCATCGAAGCGCAACAATTCACCGGCGCAACAGAGATCCCAGAAGAGTATGCGGACTTTGCCAAAGTGTTCAGCGAAGAAGAATCACACCGCTTCCCACCTTCGCGACCCTGGGATCACGCCATCGAATTCAAGAAGGACGCCCCATCCGCCATCAACTGCAAGATCTATCCCATGTCACGCGATGAAGACATCGCCCTCCGGAAATTCCTGGACGAGCAGTTGGAGAAGGGGTACATTCGGCCGTCAAAATCCCCTTACGCATCATCCTTCTTCTTCGTCAAGAAAAAGGATGGAAAGCTGCGACCAGTCCAAGACTATCGAAAAATCAACTCATTCACCGTACGTAACCAGTACCCCCTGCCGCTCATACAAGAACTCATCACGGACCTGGGCAATGCGGATATCTACACCAAACTTGACGTCCGCTGGGGGTACAATAACGTCCGCATCAAAGAGGGAGACGAAGAAAAAGCCGCCTTCAAAACCCGCCATGGATTCTTCGAACCACGAGTCATGTACTTTGGCCTCACCAACTCGCCTGCCACCTTCCAGGAGATGATGGACTCCCTCTGCGGTCCCACCATCCTCAAACATGAATCACTGGGCACTACCATCCGTGTATACATGGACGACATTGGCATCGCCTCCCGGAATGGCCGAGCAGGCCACATTGCAGCCGTACGTGACATACTCCAGATCGCAAAAGACAATGACTTGTACTTCAAGCCAGAGAAATGCGTCTTCGGCGCACCGGCTATCGATTACCTGGGGGTAATCCTTGGAAAGGGGGTGACACGTATGGACCCCATCAAAGTAGCCGGCATCCGCAACTGGCCAACGCCAACCACAGTCAAACAGGTCCGATCTTTTCTCGGCTTTTGCAACTTCTACCGCCTCTTCATCAAAGGATTCGCCACACATGCACGCCCGCTGAACAGACTAACGCGAAAAGACACAGAGTGGCGATGGGGACAAGAAGAGGAGGACGCCTTCACAAAGCTCAAAACCTTGGTCACAAGCGAACCAGTACTCGCACACCCGGACCTCCAAGAACAGTTCGAGATGGAGGTGGACGCATCAGGCTTCGCAGTGGGCGCCGTACTCCTGCAACGCAAAGAAGACGGCAAACGACACCCCATAGGCTACTACTCGGCGACGCTTAATGAGGCGGAGCGCAACTATGATATCTACGACCTGGAACTGCTAGCCATCGTCAAAGCCTTTCGCCACTGGAGACCCCTACTCGCAGGCTCACCGCACAAAACCAAGGTATTCTCCGACCACCTCAACCTGCAATACTGGAGGTCACCACAAAGAATAAGCAGACGCATTGCAAGGGAAGTACTGGAACTATCTGAATACGACTTTGAGATTCACCACATCAAAGGTACGGCTAACGGAAGAGCGGACGCACTCTCCCGAAGACCGGACTATGACCAAGGGGATGACGACAACAAAGATGTGGTGGTCCTCCCCGACGCGCTCTTCGTACGAGCCACACAAGTCGAGGCCATCATGCCAAATGCCCTGACAATAGAACCTGGAGAGATGGAACGACCAGACGCGACGTACCGTCAGGACGAGGACTACCTCCGCCCCTGGATAGACGCGCATCGACTGAAGAAGATCGAAGGCACCTGGTACAAAGACGGGAGACAAGTGGTGACGGGTGGACTGTACGACAAGAGAAGTATCATCTCCGCTCACCATACACCACCAGTTTACGGACACCCAGGTATTAACAAAACCTCACAACTGGTGGGACGCTATTACTGGTGGCCAAACCTCACCCAAGACGTCCTAGACTATGTCAAAGGGTGCGCCGAATGTCAGAGGCACAAGGCCAACAACCGACCAACTCGGGCACCGCTGTCCCCGATCTACCCCGATCCCGAAGCACTCCCTTTCGAGACCATCGCCCTCGACTTCATCACCAAGTTACCCCAGTCACAGGGGTTTGACTCAATTCTCACTATCACAGATCATGACTGTACTAAGGCGGCCATCTTCATCCCCTGTCGAGAGGAGATCACCGCTGAAGGAACCGCTGCCCTATACGCCAAGCATGTCTTCCTACGGTTCGGACTACCCTCCAAGGTCATTAGCGACAGGGACCCGCGCTTCGCATCCAGGTTCACACGAGAACTGTGCAAGATCTTAGGGATCTCACAAAACGTCTCCACTGCCTACCACCCCCGAACGGATGGACAATCGGAGCGGACTAACCAGTGGCTTGAACAATACCTTCGCTTCTGGGCCAACGAGAGGCAGGACAACTGGGCGACCTATCTCCCTATAGCGGAATTCACGCACAACAACTGGCCCCACGAGACCACCAGGAAGTCCCCTTTCTACCTCCTAATGGGGTATAACCCACGCGCTGATTGGATCGATAGGCCATCACCCATACCCCAGGTGGCACTGAGAATCGACCAGTTTCAGGAAGCTAGAACGCAGGCCAAGGCCCTCCTTATCAAGGCACAAAAATCATGGGTCAAACACAAAGATACGCCCAAGTACAAGGAAGGAGACCTCGTATGGCTAGAAGGACGCCACCTACGAACCAACCAGCCAACCACGAAGCTTGCGCCCAAGAGGCATGGCCCCTTTAAGGTCATACAGGTGATGTCCCCTGTCAATTATCGCCTCGAACTTCCCACGCAGTGGAGCATCCACCCAGTGTTCCACACCGATCTTCTCACCAGATATCACGAAACCGCGACGCATGGGCCTAACTATCAACGCCCACCTCCGGATCTGGTAGGAGGCGAGGAAGAATACGAAGTCGAGAAGATTCTAGACTCGCGAAGGTTCGGGAGGACCCGGAAGCTGCAATACCTTGTGAAATGGAAGGGGTATCCCGACTCGGAGAATCAGTGGGTCGACCGAAGCGACGTATTTGCTGACCAGGCCATTCGGGACTTCAAAGCGTTGAACCCCGCAGGGGAAACGCATATAAGAAGGGCACACTACGAGCTAAGTCCCTCAGCATTCCCCGCTACCGATTCCCAACCTGTCTACCTCCACACTATGTCCTCCTGTTCACTCCCATCCCAGTCCACGATCAACACCGTCACCCAGGCCCTGGTCACCACCCACGGACCTGTCACCCGGGAGGACGCCATCACCATCCTCCAAGCCTTCCCCAGTCCCACCGTCGAGGGAGGCGCTGACTCCCCCGGTGCGCAGCCTGTTGCCTGCGCGGCAGTCACGGAAGAAGAAGAGCGTACCCTACTCGAGGGCCAGGCCGCAAATAGCCTCGTTCCATACCTTGACGGACACGGTGACCGTGAACCTGTCCAAGTACCACACCGAATTCGGGCCCGTGCGACCATGGAGGGAGGTGGTGAAGGAGTGGAGGGACGAGCAGCTGCGACGGGCACAGCTGAGGGTGCAGGAGTTGAAGCACAGACGCCTGATGCTCCGGAATGGGGCCTGGCCGAGGATGCTCCCGACGACTACCCAGCTACGCACCCCCACATTCAATCTACCACAGACACTGACAATCCCCGGGAGACCCCCTACACGCTCAACACCGATGGATCCCCCATGTACAAGCGGGACCTCGGGGTAATGGGCCCCCTCACCCACCAACCCCTCGTCACCATCAACACGCAAATTCCCAGTGGCTTCAAAGCCAACACTGGCATCGATTACATCCCATTCCGCATCGTCTCCCCCGACGGGGTTGAGCGCGAGGCCCGCTACCATCAAGTGATCCTGGGGCCGGACCCCATGGTGATCGGTATCATCGACGAGTCAGACAAGGTCTACGCTCGCCCCCTCTACGCCGCCCCGCACTACATCTACGGCGGCAAACCCATGTACCCTGCGGCGGACATGGTCCTCTTCACCGAGGCTTTCGAGGACCGGGCGCGCGTCGACCGCTGCCTCGACTCCCTTCACGACCCCTCCCTCTCGGCGGAGGTCCATCGTTTCCGCGCCGCCGACAGGGAGCGCGTGCGCCTCAACCAGCGCATCGACGACCTCATCGCCGCCCTGGGGGAGATTCAAGGCAAGGTGACGGGCTGTCAGCGTCGGCTAGAGATGGCTAACGCGATGGAGCGCATCGAGGACGAGGCAGGCACCATGGTGGACTACGAGCTGACGAAGAAGAAGACTCGTCGGGGCAGGAGAGGCGCCCAGCAGCCGCAGCGTACGCGGATTCGTTACGAGGAGGAGGGTTTTGGAGCGTCGGGGCGTCGCACCTAGAAAGGGGGTGATGTTGCGATCGGACTCATTAGTACGGACTGCAGTCTCACGGGGTTCTGACTACCCTAGTATTAGTCAGGGACAGTCGTCTCAGTCAGCTCGTCGTAGTTATCACATGTCTCGTAGTATGGACTTGACTCATACCTAGGATAGCTGTAGTAGGGTTCGAGCTACTATGGCTATTGGATACCTTACGTTCAGGAGGAGCTTCAAAGCTCCTCGTCAACTGTATATCTAGTGGACAGTGCGAAGACCGAGCTCCTTAGCTTGGTCTTCTTGAATCCTAAAGCCGCTTCTGCCTTCTCCTCTCCTTGTCAGTATCCTTCTCGTCTTCCGTCAAGTATCGCGTCTCGCCCTAGTACGGGAGATCGCTCGTCAACGTATACGCCTGGTGGATCTTGCCCCAGTGCTTACAGCAGTCGCGCTCCTTGCAAGGACGCGTACTCACGTCCGCTAAGTCGCCCCTCCCCTGTACATCGTGCCACTCTGTCCTCGCTCAAGTCGAGCATCGTTAGGCGGACCTAACGCAACACCATGATCAACGAGAATGGGGAATGCTTGGTTGTGGCGTTTGGCCACGAGTTGTGCGCGAATTGTGCCACTGGGAGTGCCTCTGCCCAGTTATCCTGTTGGACGTTGCTCCAGTGGCGAAGATACTGTTCCAACCACTGGTTGGTTCGTTCCGACTGCCCATCCGTCTGCGGGTGATATGCGGAGGAGATGTTCTGACGGATCCCCAGCGTCTTACACAAGTCCTTCATGAAGGTGGATGTGAAGCGCGGGTCTCGATCCGTGATCATCTTTCGGGGGATGCCGTAATGCGGATAAACGTGGTGGAGGTAGAGCCGCGCCACTCCTTCCGCCGTAATCGTCTCATTACACGGGATGAAGATGGCTGCTTTCGAACAATCGTGGTCGGTAATGGTGAGGATGGAGTCGTATCCGTTCGATGGGGGTAGCTTTGTGATGAAATCCATCGTTACGACTTCAAATGGTTCGGCATCAGGGTCTGTGGTAATAGGGAAGAGGTGTGGCTTTTGTCGGTGGGGGTTGATTTTGTTGGCTTGGCACGTCGCACAGCCCTTGACGTAGTCTTCTACGTCCTTCCGCATATTTGGCCACCAGTAGTCACGTCGCACCAATTCTAGCGTGTTTGCGATCCCTGGGTGGCCCATGCTAGGCGTGTCGTGGAAAAAGGTGATTACCCCCCGTTTAAGATCGTTGTCGCCCACGACAACGAGAGCGTCGTTCTTCCACCAGAGACCTTGGTGCTTTTTCAGGTTGTGGGGTTCTACCCACACAAGGACGGCTTTCTCGTCCATATTTTGAGCAATCTGCGTCCAGATGTCCATGTCGTGCATTGACATCTGGGTCGCGCGTATGAATCGGTCAGCGGGGAGGACGATGACATCATTATTGTCCTCCTCGTTTGGTTCATAGTCAGCTCGTCGTGAGAGGGCGTCCGCGCGACCGTTTTTTATACCGGGTACATGCTTCAGTGCAAAGTTGTACTCCGATAGCTCCAAAAACTCGCGTGCTACTCTTCGGCTGATCTTTCGGGGGTCTTTCCAATATTGTAGATTGGCGTGGTCGGTGTGGATGATAATTTTGTGAGGGGAGCCGACCAGGTAGGTACGCCAGGCTCGTAGCGCCTTGACTACGGCTAGTAGCTCCCTGTCGTAGATGTCGTAGTTGCGTTCCGCTTCCGTTAGCGACTCGGAGTGGAACGCAACCGGGTGCATGCGTTGGTCAGGTCCCAATTGATTAAGTACCGCCCCAAGGGCTACATTGGACGCGTCTACCTCGAGTTCGAATGGTTTCGTGAGGTCGGGGAAGAGGAGTGTGGGTTCCCGGCCGATGCTTCGTCTGATATTGTCGAACGCATCCTGCTGGTCCTGGTCCCAACGCCAGGGGGTGTCTTTCTTTGTGAGGTCGTGCAGCGGGCGGGCGAGGGTGGAGAATCCTCGAATAAACCGCCTATAGAAGTTACAGAAGCCGAGGAAGGCGCGTACTTCCCTAAGGCTCCTCGGGGCTGGCCATTCCAGGACTCCCCGTACCTTAACGGGATCCATCCGGACGTTCCCATGTCCGATGATGAGTCCGAGGTATTCAATTTCTAATACCTCGAATTCGCATTTCTCTGGTTTGACATACAGGTCGTGTTCTTCGCAGAGGCGCAGTACCTCATGCAGTACGTTCCTGTGTTGGGCGTGGTCGAGGGCGGTAGCGATTAGGATATCGTCCATATAGACGATTACAAGTCCGAGCAGGATAAGGTCCCGGAAAATGTAGTCCATCATCGCTTGAAAGGTCGACGGGGAGTTGGTAAGGCCGAAATACATGACCAGGGGTTCGAACAGTCCCCGGTTCGTTTTAAACGCTGCCTTATGCTCATCCCCCGGTTTGACCCGTACGTTGTTGTAGCCCCATCTAATGTCGAGTTTAGAGAACAATCGGGCTCCTCGTATGCGGTCGATGAGTTCGGGGATGAGGGGAAGGGGATAGTGGTTTCGGACGGTGATCTCGTTCAACCGCCTGTAGTCTTGGACGGGTCTCAGCTTCCCGTCTTTCTTTTTGATAAAGAAGAATGGTGACGCGTAAGCGGATTTGGAGGGTCTGATATACCCTTTGTCAAGCTGCTCCGTTAGGAACGCGGTGAGCGCCTCCTCTTCGTTCTGTGCCAGCGGGTATACTTTACAGTCTAATGCTGGCGGGGCGTTCGGGAGGAGGTCGATGGCATGGTCCCACACTCGTGAGGGGGGGAATCGGTGGGATGCTTCCTCACTGAACACTTTATGGTGCCGTCGGTACTCCGCAGGTACTAGTTCTTCGAATGTGCGTGTGGGTCGTTTTGCCGCCTCGCGCTGGGCTAACTCTGAGGCGGTCGTCGTTTTTCGTAGGAATGTGATGCAGGGGTCCCGCTCATCATCTATGAGCTGTTCCCACGCCTCCTCGTCAAGTTCATACGTCTCCAACGCCCTTATGGATGCTTCCATAGGCGTGGCTTCGTCTGACAGATGAAGGCTGGAAATGACGACCGGTTGAAACTCCTCGTTCAACGTCGCTTCTCCCCATCGTATTTGTGGCTCGAAGGCCGTGAACCAGGGGTACCCGAGGATCACTTCGTCCCTTCCTAGGTTCGTGATTAGGAAACGAAGCGTCTTGGTCTCCTTCCCTGTTCTTACGGTGAGATCGGTGTACTGCGTGATCTCTCCGTCCTGGTTGTTCGTCCCATCCACGTTCCAAATGCGGATGGGATGCGAGACATCTCGGGTGGATATCTGTAGTCGTTTGAGCAGTGTCGAACAAATAAAGTTGTCGGTTGCTCCCGAGTCCACTAGGACTTGTCGTTCGGCCGTCGTGTGTGCAGATTTGAAACAGAACTGGGATTCACATGGATCGATATCTGCTAGTGTACATGTTTAGATTTAACGCTCTAGCCCAGGCCGCCGGGTTCAAGCGTCGGGAAAACCCTCCTTCCCGAATAATTTGTCCACCATGAGGTCCCTGACCTCCTGGGTCTGCGCTTTCATCGCAGCGATCTGCGCATCCGCCTGTTCTTCATTCGAAAGTACGCGATTAGAAGATACGGCGACAGTAGTGATGGTGGGAGTTGATACGTCTGGAGTCGAGGGTAAAGGAGGGGGATCCGAAAGGAGGAGGTAGTAGCCGCGCGCGTTCCCTTTTGTGGGCAGTTACGCGACAGGTGCCCCTGAGCACGACATCTAAAACATCGTCCCTCCTTCTGAAGCTGGGCCCGGTCTCCGTCGGTAAGCGCCACGGAGGCTCGGGCGCGTCCAACATCCATGGCGTTTGGGTTTCGGTTCTGTTTAAGAGCCTGGACCCACTGCTCTCGGCTGTGTCCGCTCTTCTTTCCGCGTTGGGATCTGTTCTTTCCCAGGCGGTCCTTTAAAACCAAGTATTCAGCCTGCTGCAGACGAGCGGCCGCCTTCCAATCATCCCATGTGATCGGATGTTGGAAGCGTGTGGCGTTGATTACTAACTGGTCTGGGAGTCCGTCCTGGAACATGTCCAGCGTGGTAGCTTCATCGGGATTATACCCGGCTTTGTGGACTAGGTTGGAGAACGTAGCCACATAAGTGTCGATGTCTTCGCCCTTCATGGTTAGAGTTTGCAAGCTCTTCCGGGCCTTTGTTCGTTCCGCCGTATCGGTGTACGACTGCATAAACCGATCACGGACGGTGTTCCACAGGTTCATTTCAGTCATTAGAACGCCTGTGTTTCGCTGGTCCTCAAGCCAAGCGAACTGCTCTGTGACCCAATCGTCGACAAGGGGTCCGCGGATGTATGAAAGAAAGGTCATCGCGCGGGGGTAGGGGATAGCAAGTTGGTCGACGGTGGGGTTCATTTCTCGGTATAAGGTTGAACGCAAGCATGAACTGCTTGCTTTTCTCTCGGTCCCCGTTGAACTCGGGGGGTGGGTTCCCTCCTAAGCGTCCGTGTCCTCCGGGTGCGGGCGGGATCGCGGCTGGTGCGGCTCCGGCGGGGGGAATAGGAGCGCCACCTGCTCCACCGCCCCCGCCTCCTCCGCCACCTGCGCCGCCTCCTCCACCGCCTGGCGCACCTCCTCCACTAGCGCCGCTACCCGGGAGACCTCCTCCAGGAGCTGCGCTTCCGCTTCCAGGAGCCGCTGCTCCACCTGACGGGCCGCTGCTAGGAGCGCCTCCACTACCAGAAGGAGCTGGTCCTCCGCTGGTAAGGGTTGTGCTGGCCGAGGCATGGGGTTGTGACATGGATTGGGGTGTAGGTTGGGAACCGGGTAGTTCTGGGGGGTTTACGAAAAGGGAGGGGGTAAACGTGGTTGTTGGTACCGAGATACTAGGTGAATTATCGGGGTCGGAGTCAATGTCAATCCCTTTCGGGTTATGACTCTTTAGTGGTCCAACGTTCAACTCAAGCGGTACTGGTTTGATAGTGTACCAGCTTCGTTCGTTCGGCGAGTAATCGATGTAAGCCCAGAGACGTTTGTCCTCTAGGTAATGGATCTGGTGATACTCTTTCTTCGTTGGGTTGAAGATATAATATCCTTCAACGTTGTTAATCTCTGCCCAGACAGCTGCTCCTTTGATACGATCGGAGAGCTCGTCGGTTGTGAAACCGAGTAATGTATTCTGGGTGGAACTGGGATCTGGCACGACTAGATGTCGCCACTGTGAGAGACTTGACTTAATGTAACGCCACCACAGGGGCGTTAAGTACGACGTGTACTTCAGTTAAGTCACGGACGGTAACGGGACAGGAGTAAGTCAGTTACGACTTAGTTCGATGGTGAACAAGTACCACTTGGCCTCCGTGGACACAAGGGCAATAGCAAGGACAGGCTCAAGCGCAACGGCGAGCGAAGACAGGGAGTCAAGCGAAAGTGCGACTCAAGGGATCGGTTCGTGAGAGTGGACAGCGGTGTGGTATTACACAAGAAGTCAAGTCTACCGTACAAGCTAGGTAGCGTGAGACTTATATACTAGTACACGGTGTTTGTCAGGGACAAACATATGGCGCGATCCTAGGATCCGGGTCCTAGAGAGCTAACAAAGGGAAAGTAGAAAAGGGAACAAGGGAATTCCGCGGGACGACGCGTGGATCAGAAGTCGTTAGCGGGTTCTGGAAGTCGCGCCACGGGGCGTCGCAACGGTCATGCGCTAGGCGCTAGATAAGAGCCAGGGTCCGAATCGAAGCGGATCGTATCGTAAAAGTACAGTGGAAAGTCGGTACGGAATATGGGTCACAGGATAGGAGGGAAGAAGGGACGAAGAGGGGGAAATCGTAACAAAATCGGTGGGATGCTTCCTCACTGAACACTTTACGGTGTCTCCAGTACTCCGCAGGTACCAGTTCTTCGAAGGTACGTTCGGGTCTCTTTGCCGCCTCACGCTGGGCTAACTCTGAGGCGGTCGTCGTTTTTCGTAAGAATGTGATGCAGGGATCTCGCTCGTCATCTACGAGCTGTTCCCATGCCTCCTCGTCAAGTTCATACATCTCCAACGCCCTTATGGATGCTTCCATAGGCGTGGCTTCGTCTGACAGATGAAGGCTGGAAATAACGACCGGTTGAAACTCCTCGTTCAACGTCGCTTCTCCCCATCGTATCTGTGGCTCGAAGGCCGTGAACCAGGGGTACCCGAGAATCACTTCATCTTTTCCTAAGTTCGTGATTAGGAAACAAAGTGTCTTGGTCTCCTCCCCTGTTCTTACGGTGAGATCGGTGTACTGTGTGATCTCTCCGTCCTGGTTGTTCGTCCCGTCCACATTCCAGATGCGGATGGGATGCGAGACGTTTCGGGTGGATATCTGTAGTCGTTTGAGCAGTGTCGAACAAATGAAATTGTCGGTTGCTCCTGAGTCCACTAGGACTTGTCGTTCAGCCGTCGTGTGTGCAGATTTAAACAGAACTGGGATTCGCATGGATCGGTATCTGCTAGTGTACACGTTTAGATTTAACGCTCTAGCCCAGGCCGCCGGGTTCAAGCGTCGGGAAAACCCTCCTTCCCGAATAATTTGTCCACCATGAGGTCCCTGACCTCCTGGGTCTGCGCTTTCATCGCAGCGATCTGCGCATCCGCCTGTTCTTCATTCGATAGTACGCGATTAGAAGATACGGCGACAGTAGTGATGGTGGGAGTTGATATGTCTGGAGTCAGGGTAAAGGAGGGGGATCCGGAGGAGGAGGCAGTAGCCGCGCGCATTCCCTTTTGTGGGCAGTTACGCGACATGTGCCCCTGAGCACGACATCTAAAACATCGTCCCTCCTTCTGAAGCTGGGCCTGGTCTCCGTCGGTAAGCGCCACGGAGGCTCGGGCGCGTCCAACATCCATGGCGTTCAGGTTTTGGTTCTGTTTAAGAGCCTGGACCCACTGCTCTCGGCTGTGTCCGCTCTTCTTTCCGCGTTGGGGTCTGTTCTTCCCCAAGCGGTCCTTTAAAACCAAATATTCAGCCTGCTGTAGGCGAGCGGCCGCTTTCCAATCATCCCATGTGATCGGATGTTGGAAGCGTGTGGCATTGATCACTAACTGGTCTGGGAGTCCATCCTGGAACATTTCCAGGGTCGTGGCTTCATCGGGGTTATACCCGGCTTTGTGGACTAGATTGGAGAATGTAGCCACATAGGTGTCGATGTCTTCGCCCTTCATCGTCAGAGTCTGCAGACTCTTTCGGGCTCTTGTCCATTCCGCGGTATCGGTGTACGCTTGTACAAACCGATCGCGAACGGTGTTCCACAGGTTCATCTCTGTCATCAGGACTCCTGTGTTTCGCTGGTCTTCAAGCCAAGCGAACTGCTCTGTAACCCAATCGTCGACTAGGGGTCCGCGGATGTATGAGAGAAAGGTCATCGCACGGGGGTAGGGGATAGCGAGCTGGTCGACGGTGGGGTTCATTTCTCGGTACAAGTTGAACGCAAGCATGAACTGCTTGCTTTTCTCTCGGTCTCCGTTGAACTCAGGGGGTGGGTTCCCTCCTAAGCGTCCGTGTCCTCCAGGTGCGGGCGGGATTGCGGCTGGTGTGGCTCCGGCGGGGGGAATAGGAGCGCCACCTGCTCCACCGCCCCCGCCTCCTCCGCCACCTGCGCCGCCTCCTCCACCGCCTGGTGCACCTCCTCCACTAGCGCCGCCACTCGAGAGACCTCCTCCAGGAGCTGCGCTTCCGCCTGCAGGAGGCGCTGCTCCACCTGACGGGCCGCTGCTAGGAGCGCCTCCACTACCAGAAGGAGCTGGTCCTCCGCTGGTAAGGGTTGTGCTGGCCGAGGCATGAGTTTGTGACATGGACTGGGGTGTGGGTTGAGAACCAGGTAGTTCTGGGGGGTTTATGAATAGGGAGGGGGTGAACGTGGTCGTCGGTACCGAGACACTAGGTGATTTATCAGGGTCGGAGTCAACGTCAATCCCTTTCGGGTTATGACTCTTTAGTGGTCCGACATTCAACTCAAGCGGTACTGGTTTGATAGTATACCAGCTTCGTTCGTTCGGCGAGTAATCAATGTAAACCCAGAGACGTTTGTCCTCTAGGTAATGGATCTGGTGATACTCTTGCTTCTTCGGGTTGAAGATATAATACCCTTCAACGTTGTTGATTTCTGCCCAGACAGCTGCTCCTTTGATACGGTCAGAGAGCTCATTGGTTGTAAACCGAGTGATGTATTCTGGGTGGAACACGGTTCTGGCGCGACTAGATGTCGCCACTGTGAGAGACTTGACTTAATGTAACGCCACCACAGGGGCGTTAAGTACGACGTGTACTTCGGTTAAGTCACGGACGGTAACGGGACGGGAGTAAGTCAGTTACAACTTAGTTCGATGGTGAACAAGTACCACTTGGCCTCCGTGGACACAAGGGTAATAGCAAGGACAGGCTCAAGTGCAACGGCGAGCGAAGCAGGGGAGTCAAGCGAAAATGCGACTCAAAGTGTTGCGTTTGTGCCCGAGATGCCCGAGGAGTTCCTCCAAGAAGACGACGCCCACGCATTTGGGTCCATGACTCAGGAGCATTATGACGCTTGGAGACATATTGAGGCAAGTTTCCCGTCGACTTAGAGAGATAAGAGCTGGCCGTCACGTGACCTGGCACGTGACCTGCCCAGAGCTGGCCCAGAAGGGTCCAGATGAGCCCGTGCCTGGACCGGATCATAAACATGTGATTGATGTGACTGCTGACTTACACGCCTCGTGATTGGGTAGTGATATTAGGATTCGTGGCTGTGTATTAGGGTTGCTGAGCTTGAAAGCTCCAGCCCTTGTAGTATAAATAGAGGGGCGTTCGCGTATGAACCCCTTAGCTTTGATATCTTGAGGAATACCTTCCCTTTCCTGCGCCTTAGCTCCTTGTCCTGTGTGCATACTCTTCGTCGTTCATCAGCTCCCTGCTATAAGTCGTGCGCGCCGCCGACTTCTCCTTCATCATACTCGACTTCGCCCGCACCGTCCTTTGCCTTGCCTACATTGGCCACGCCCTGCGTACCGCCCTAGCCGTCGCCTACGGGGTACTGAAGACTTACGACGTGTACACTCAGCAAACCGGTCCCAAATCCAAGTCGGATTGACACGTCCAGAAGGAACGTAACATTATATCAAAGCTCTTCCCTACCTCTTTGCTGAGTTTAGGATGACGTTCACGTTGACGAAGAGAGGACTCGACGTTCTAAAGATGCGGCTGGATAGCGCCGCCGGAAAAAGTGCCGCCTGCGCGCGTGCAAAGACAGTGTTGGAGCGCCATAAGCTAAGTCCTTGGCCGTCTCCCTTCATCCCCTCCCCATCGTACAATGAAACGTGGCATAGGATGCCGCCTCTCGAGGCGAGAGAAGAATACGGCTGGATACCGCCTGCCGAGGCGAGAGAAAGATACGAGGAATGGATCTACGACGCGTACGGGGCGCCCATGGAATATGAAGTCTGGGGCCTGCCAAAGGAAGAAACCGGGTACGACTGGAACGGAAACCGGGTCGTCTGGGACCACTATCAAGACGAGTGGACCTTACCGCCTGCCGAGGCGCGAGAAGAATACGAGGAGATAGATGAGTACCACGACTATTACGACGAGGACGAGGGTTTAGGGTTTAGGGTTTAGGGTGGGTGGAACGAAATCGCACGAAGTGCGATTGAGTCTGGTGAGGAACAGCGAAAAGTACCAAGGATGGTGGGGGCTACCCAGCATCGACCCTTTCGCTTATATGCTCATCAGGGTACTTTTCAAGAGGAGTTTGAAACCAGCCTCCCGGGAGCGCGATAGCGCGACCTACGGAGGGGAAACTGTGGGGGTCAACTGAAGGAGATGGAGAAACTACGTGCGACCCCGAAGGGGGCGCCTCCATTCCGGCACTTGCAATCTGTGATAGCCATGCATCAAGCTATGTATCAGGGAGGTGCAATGGTGCCTACCTTTGGGGTCAGAACTTTGAACAGGTCGAGACTGCGAGAGGGGTAAGAAGTCCTATCAACAGCGCTAATCTCGTACCTGCATCTTGGGGGAATCCCAGGGGAAAGCCAAGATCCCAAGATCCGCCTATCTATATGATCCGCTGTAGTAGGGCCCCTGCTGCAGCTTTTTCTGATATCCACTGAAATCAACATGTGGGCAGCATGGGCCCCTGACAGCAGGCTGATATCTGGCCTGATATCGCCGAATGTCACCATGCTCATGCCAGGATCGGACCATCTTTGGTGAATTCCCTTATATGGAAGGTCTCCATGAGCACAGCACAGCTGGCAGGTAGGTCAGGTACCCCATGCCCACACTGCACGTGCTTGTGCCAGCTCAAACGTCAAAGCGGTTCTGCCTGGATCGGATGATCTGTGCTCTGGGGCCATTTCAGCCAGGGAGCATGGTGTGACACCTGTGACACCTCTGACGTTCGCTGACGTACACATGTGGGTGGATGCAGCATGATCTAGTGGTGTGATATCTGGCCACATTGTGTCCATCGTCAAAGTGGCTCAAGCATGATCGGAGGATCTTTGATCACAGGTGCTGCAGGGGCAGGTGATGCACCTCATGGTGCCAATGATTGATGCTGGCCAATCCAGGCACACAGGTGGATGCAGAATGGCCTCAAGTGGCTGCCTGTGGCCAAATGTCACCAAACATCAAAGCAGTTCAGGCTGGATCGGATGATCTTGGGATGCCCCTCTGCATGCAGTGGCCCATCTTACAATGGATGACGTTGCCTGACATTCACATGTGGGTGTGTTCTCCTTGATCAGGTCAGGTGATATCTGGCCAAATCTTGCTGAACGTCAACATGATGCAAGCTGGATCGGACAATCTTCATATGTGATCACAGGGCAATTTGCAGCAGGGGGGCATTGGCTGACATTTGCCAATATAGGCACATAATGCACATGGGTGGGTTCACCTTGATCAGGACAGGCGACATCTGGTCAAATCTTGCTGAACGTCAGCATGGTGCAAGCTGGATTGGACAATCTTTGTATGTGATCACAGGCAACTTGCAGCAGGGGTCAATTAGCTGACGTCTGCCAATGTAGACACATGGGTGGGTTCTCCTTGATCAGGACAGGTGAAATCTGGTCAAATTGTGCTGAATGTCAGCATGGTGCAAGCTGGATCGGACAATCTTTGTATGTGATCACAGGCAACTTGCAGCAGGGGTCAATTGGCTGACGTCTGCCAATGTAGGCACATGGGTGGGTTCCCCTTGATCAGGACAGGTGAAATCTGGCCAAATTATGCTGAACGTCAGCATGGTGCAAGCAGGATCGGACAATCTTTGTATGTGCTCACAGGTAGTGCTTTGAGGTCCAGTCCTATAGACTGAAAAAAGACTGGAAACTGGACTGGACTTTGACTGACGAAGACTGGACTTCAGTCACAGTCTTTCAATTTTCAGAAGTTATCAGTCTACAGTCTGTCTCTTTCTTGATCAGACTTAGGACTGGAAAATACCAGTCTAAACCAGTCAAAGACTGGACTTCTGTTACGTTCCTTCCGGACGTTCTCCTAATTGCCTGTTTGCTGCTGCTGCACGTGTTCGAATGTCTTCAGTATCCTGTAGGCAACAGCTAGGGCGATACGCAGTGTGTGGCCAACAAGGGCAATGACAAAGATGAAGGCGATAATGATAAGATATAAGGCGTCGGCGATGACTAAGCACGACAGCAAGCGGAATGCTTAGTGGCGATAACCGGCACACTAGCACAGAGGACAAAGGAAGGGATGGTCAATGAGGCAATCTAGCTTTATACAATCTCCACACAGGGAAGGATTGACACAAGATATCAAAGCTAAGGACTTACAACGCGTCCTCAGCCCTCTACTTATACTACAGTGAGGGGCTTTCAAGCTCCACTCAAATCCGAAACCCTAGTATACCTATCCAATGGCATAACGCTCTCGATTCGCATCAGTCAGCCATACAGTCATGGGGTCACCATCTAGACCACGTCCGGGCTCAAGCTCATCCGGACTCACATTCCAGCCTCAACCTAGGCGCAAGCTCATCTAGGCTCTTCCGGACTGTTCGAGGCAGGTCACGTGCCGGAGTCACGTGATGGCCGATATAGGAAACCTATTCCCAAGGCTCCTGGTAGCGTTGTGGTGGATGAGGGTCACATGAGCTCACCAATCGTCCCACTTTCACATGATCTGTGGGGTATTCCCCCAACTCTAGCAGGCGTTTGAGCACTGCTGTGGCTCCGTGTACCTCGCGCGTCCACTCGTCGTCGTCTTGCGCATCCCTCCAGTACTTCATCTGGTCACGTCCCAGCTGCGCCGTGACAACTTCAGTTCATTTTGGCCTGCAACCTGCCTGCAACCACCAAATGGAATTTGATGCCCATTTTGGAAGTTGACGCTTGGTAATATTTCACCGACACGCAGGTGCGGTCGCCGGACTGGATGAATCATCAACACGACACTCAGCACTTGTCGCTGTCCACGTTGCTTTTGCCCAGGGGGACCCCCAAAGAAGCTAAGTAGTTTCTTTTTCCTTATCATTTAACTAACAACTAACTTCATTGCTGTTTTCTAGGTTTCAAATAACTGCCTCAGGTGTTGAGCCTCGCTGTGCGGCGGCGCTGTGGCCCTTCGACAGCAACACCGTGTCGTGGCCCTTCGACAGCGATGCCATGTCGTTGCCCATTGACAGCGACACCGCATCGTGGCACATCAACACTGACGCCACGTCGTGACCCTTCGACACACGGTGTTGTGGCCCATCGACACCCACACGGTGTTGTGGCCCATTGACACCGACGCCGCATCGTGGCCCATTGACACCAATGCCGTGTCATGGCCCTTCGACACTGACGCCGCGTCATGGCCCATTGACACCAATGCCATGTCGTGGCCCTTCGACACCAACGCTGTGTCATGGCCCTTCGACACTGGCACCCACGCCATGTCATGGCCCATTGACACCGACACAGTATCATGGCCCATCAACACCAATGCGGTGTTGTGGCCCATTGACAGCAACACGGTATTGTGGCCCATCAACAGTGACACAGCATTGTGGCCCATTGACAGCGACGCAGCATCGTGGCCCATCGACAGCAACGCAGTGTCATGGCCCTTCGACAGCAACATGGTGTCATGGCCCATCGACAGCAACGTGGCGTTGTGGCCCTTCGACAGTGACGCGGCATTGTGGCCCTTCGACAGCGACGCGGCATTGTTGTGGCCCTTCGACACCCACACGACGTTGTGGCCCTTCAACACACGACATTGTGGCCCTTCAACACCCACACGGTGCCATGACTCTTCGACACCGACGCAACGTATCGACACCAAGGCGGCATAACAACACCGGGGCAGTGTAACGACACGATGCTGTGGCCCATCGACACTGACGCGGCGTATTGACACCAACACAGTGTAATGACACAGCGCCGTGGCCCATTGACACCAACGCGGTGCCCCGCCCACAACGCTACAGTAGCTTACACAGTAGTACATCTGTAGCATTACTGTAACTATACCAAAGATAGGCAATAAATGATCTTTTGATTTTTGAGTGCATGGGCAGGGTTACTTGGGCCAATGACCAGTCGAAAACTGGTGTAAAACTGGTCAAAACCAGTTATTGACTGGTCTATAAGGTGACCGGTTTTGGACTGACACTAACCAGTCTTGGACCGGCAATAACCGGTCTGGGGTGGTCCGGTCTAAGAAATTGAGTATACCACCAACACTTAGACTGGTCACAGTCACAGTCTTTTGAAAATGTGTCAAAAGACTGGACCTGACTGGACCTCAAAGCACTACTCACAGGCAACTTGCAGCAGGGGTCAATTGGCTGACATCTGCCAATGTAGGCACATGGGTGGGTTCCCCTTGATCATGACAGGTGAAATCTGGCCAAATTATGCTGAACATCAGCATGGTGCAAACAGGATCAGACAATCTTTGTATGTGATCACAAGCAACTTGCAGAAGAGGTCAATTGACTGATGTCTGCCAATGTAGGCACATGGGTGGGTTCCCCTTAATCAGGACAGGTGAAATCTGGTCAAATTGTGCTGAATGTCAGCATGGTGCAAGCTGGATCAGACAATCTTTGTATGTGCTCACAGGCAACTTGCACCAGAGGTCAATTGACTGACATCTGCCAATGTAGGCACATGGGTGGGTTCCCCTTAATCAGGACAGGTGAAATCTGGTCAAATTATGCTGAACGTCAGCATGGTGCAAGCAGGATTGGACAATCTTTGTATGTGCTCACAAGCAACTTGTAGTAGGGGTCAATTGGCTGACGTCTGCCAATGTAGGCACATGGGTGGGTTCCCCTTAATCAGGACAGGTGAAATCTGGTCAAATTGTGCTGAATGTCAGCATGGTGCAAGCTGGATCGGACAATCTTTGTATGTGCTCACAGGCAACTTATTGTAGTAGGGGTCAATTGGCTGACGTCTGCCAATGTAGGCATGTGGGTGGGTTCCCCTTGATCAGGACAGGTGAAATCTGGTCAAATTATGCTGAACGTCAGCATGGTGCAAGCAGGATTGGACAATCTTTGTATGTGTGCTCACAGGCAACTTGCAGCAGAGGTCAATTGACTGACATCTGCCAATGTAGGCACATGGGTGGGTTCCCCTTGATCAGGACAGGTGATATCTGGTCAAATTATGTGGAATGTCAACATGGTGCAAGCAGGATTGGACAATCTTTGTATGTGCTCACAAGCAACTTGTAGTAGGGGTCAATTGGCTGACGTCTGCCAATGTAGGCACATGGGTGGGTTCCCCTTGATCAGGACAGGTGAAATCTGGTCAAATTATGCTGAACGTCAGCATGGTGCAAGCTGGATTGGACAATCTTTGTATGTGCTCACAGGCAACTTATTGTAGTAGGGGTCAATTGGCTGACGTCTGCCAATGTAGGCACACAGGTGGGTTCCCCTTAATCAGGACAGGTAAAATCTGGTCAAATTATGCTGAATGTCAGCATGGTGCAAGCAGGATTGGACAATCTTTGTATGTGCTCACAAGCAACTTGTAGTAGGGGTCAATTGGCTGACGTCTGCCAATGTAGGCACATGGGTGGGTTCCCCTTAATCAGGACAGGTGAAATCTGGTCAAATTGTGCTGAATGTCAGCATGGTGCAAGCTGGATCGGACAATCTTTGTATGTGCCCACAAGCAACTTGTAGTAGGGGTCAATTGGGTGATGTCTGCCAATGTAGGCACATGGGTGGGTTCCCCTTAATCAGGACAGGTGAAATCTGACCAAATTGTGCTGAACATCAGCATGGTGCAAGCTGGATTGGACAATCTTTGTATGTGCTCACAGGCAACTTGCAGCAGAGGTCAATTGACTGACATCTGCCAATGTAGGCACATGGGTGGGTTCCCCTTGATCATGACAGGCGATATCTATGCAACTTGTAGTAGGGGTTAATTGGCTGACGTCTGCCAATGTAGGCACATGGGTGGGTTCCCCTTGATCAGGACAGGTGATATCTGGTCAAATTGTGCTGAACATCAGCATGGTGCAAGCTGGCTATGAGAGATCTATGACTACAACTACAGCAACCTGAGCCCCAACTCTGTCTAAGACATACACAGGGTTTGGGGTGTGTGAAGCATGTGAAGTGTCCCAAAGTGTTGCACAGGCCTCCACGGAATATGGGCTTCCGTATATAGGTCAGTGGCAATAGTGGACGTGTCGCTGTCGAACGAATAAGGCCGTGTGCAAGTGCAGCGTGGTCAGGAATGGAAACGAGGTCAGTAGGTTGCATGTGGTCGGAAACAGCTGTGCAAGCCTTGGCACAGTGTGAAACCTCACAGAGGTGGCCACCATGGTTAGGAACACGTCGGGGTTGAGTGGCTAAGGCCGCACGCAAGTGCAGCACACTGGGGAATGCAAGGGGTGAGCCTCACTGAACTCAAAGTCCGAAATCTGAGGATGAGGCAATAACTCACCAATGTCAAGTGCAGCTAGAGGGGGTGACACTTTTGAGCCACTGGAGGATGATCCAGCCCCAGTACTTGAGGACCATGGAGAGGGCAATGGCAATGAAGACCAGACAAGCCCGGCCAGGTTACTGCCTACCGCCGCTGCAGAACAAGTTGAGCACGTGCCTGCACTTGCCTATCTTGGACATCAACACCACTGGCACTGCAACTTCATCAATGGTTCATCACTCGGATTGCCCTATCTCAAACATCAATGTCACACTGCAACCCCAAGTTTGTCACTTGAATCTTCCCCCTCTTCTCTGTAACCTGGGCCTGTCCTCAAAAACATATCATAGTAGGCTTTCCCCTTCATATTTAGGACTTTGAGCTCAGTGTGGCTTGTTTTTCACATTCCCCAGCATGTCACATTTGTGTGCGGCCTTAGCAACTTGAACACGACACGTTCCCGACCATGGCAGCCACACATACGAAGTTTCATATTGCGCGCAAGCATTCACAACTGTTTCCGACCCCCTGCAACCGACCGACCCCATTTCTGCTCCTTACCCTGCTGCACCTGCACGCGGCTTTAACCATTCAGTAGCAATGTGCATACGATTGCCACGGACGCATCTACAACAGCTCGTGTCCCGCTGAGGCATGCGCGACACCTTGCGATACTTCACACCCCCCACTTGCATGCCCTGTGCAAAGCTGCCTGATGTTGATGGGTCTGAGGCTGAGCTAGATACTAGTGACTAGGACAATGTATTCAAGTAGTACACATGGATTATAGGCTTGCCAATGGAATGGCTTTGTGCAAGGATGTTGAGAGCCACTTGAATGGCACTGGTCACATGCCAACCCGCAGTGCCAACCCGCATGGGTTCCACTACCTGCGCTACCTGCCAGAACCCATACCCACATCTGCTGGAACCCATACCCATGAGCCTGGGTACAGGTTTTTGGTGGGTTGGGTGCGGGTAGAGGTCTTGTCACCCATGGGTTACCCATGTTATGCCCTAGTGGCCATGGTGCTCCCTATGGTCTTGTTTTGGACCTCTGCAAGCTGTGCATCAACCCAATCGTCAATGTTGGGTCCGCAGATGAAGGAGAGTGCAATGAAGATGTGTTGATAAGGTGATTTTATAATGTCTGCTCCTTCATTCATTCCTCAGTATAGGTTGAACTCACTAGTGGTTTCAGGTCCGGTTGGGTCTGGTTCTAAACCTGTTTTGGCCACAACCGGAACCGGAACTGGTTGGCCTTTTCATGGCCACTGCCCAACTGACAACTGGACTGGGACCGACCAATTATTGTCAGTTGTGCGACCAGTTGTAGGTGGTTGGAACCGGTTCCAACCGCCGCTGGTAGGGAACAATGCAGGCAAGGACGTGGGTCATACCGTGGGCACGGGTCAGACCTGCGGTGTATGCTTCAACACCATGGTATAGGGACAACGCACTACCGTTGCCCTATACTGTAGGTTATTATTATGGTACTACTATATAACTACTGAACAATATACTGTAAAACTATCTAGCAAAGCCCACCACAGGATCATTGCCCCCCGCTGTCATTGACTCCCTACACAGTCATATGTTGCATCGTCTGTGTGACTTGTGTCGTCATTGTTCAACATCGCTTGGTCTTCATCTCGCTGTCGCTGTTGTTGAGTTGGACATGGACACTGCTATGCCCACCAGTCATAGTTGAAACAATGTTGCTGATCGTCGTCGTCGTTGGCCTGGGTGACACAACTGGACTGGGGGCGGTTGGTGGTGCGTACAGCTTGAGGCCTTGAGGCTCCATCAGGTGCGTTGCTGCATTGTCATTGCTGTGGCTGTGATTCAGTAAGCAAGGAATTCAGACTGCGAACAAAACTGGCAAATTGCGGTGATCACTCGGGGTGGGCACACTGAGAAGTGCACACTTCAGGGACACGTGACGTGTGTGACTCAGCCCCATCTCGGTGTACACCCAGATGACTACGACAGTGCAAACAGCAACCCCGCCAATGCCACGCTAACCACAACAACGACAAAATGAAGCACAGCCCAGAGTGGACCTACCAACCATGGGCGCTGTCCTGCCAACAAGTCCGCTGACAACACTGCCCCAAACCAAGCGCAAGACCGAGCCCGAAACACGACTCTGACAGCATCCGCTATGACACCAGTGGCCGGAATGGTGATGCTCATCCATGACGATGGAGTGTCCAACTCAACCAGGACGACAATGATGACATCGGCACCTGCAAGGCGATATCGAACGGCCACAAGCCCACAAAGTGGCCTGCACAGTGACAACGACAACTCAAGATGACATGGCAGATGACAGTGGTGACGCAATGTCAGTGGGGGGCAGGGATGAAGGCTCTATAGTTTTGTTACAGTAGTAGTACTTGTTGTATTCTACAGTAGTGTTGTTCTTTCCTATAGTAATAATACCACTTTGAATACTACAGAAATCCTATGGTGTCTACACAAAAACAGCAGTTGCAACTGGTTGTAGTTGGTTGCAACCAGTTGGAGAACACAACACAATCACAGCGACTGCAACCGCACATTGCTGTGCCAGGCCCCAACCGCAACCAGAAATCCGGTTGTTTGTGGTTGTGGTCTGGTCCGGTTTCAGTTTTTTTCCAGTTCCAGCAACTGGACCTGAAAACACTAGAACTCACGGATGAACTTCTTTGACTGGCCTCAATTGCCATCAAAGATGGTTGGTGCATTACCACTAAGTTTTCCTCCTGTGGACGGATTTCTGGGCATGGCCATGGGTACTGCTGGTGTGGTGATGGGTGTGATGGTATGTACAATGGGGATTGATGGCATGATAATGGGTACTGATGTGGTGATAGGTCTGCTGGCAGCTGCAGTGTTGGTCTGAGGTACAATGGATGGTAGTTTGGTGGTTTCAACGTCCTTTTCAATGAGGGATAGGTCAGCATGTACCAGTGCTAATCTGGTGAAGGCTTCAGCAAGTTCCTCTACAGGGTCCTCCATGACGTATTTGAGCTCTTCGTCTTAGTCAATGGGTTGTGGTGTGACCATAGGTGGGAAGGTTTCTGGGTTTTCAGGGTCTGTCTCTTCCCACCAACCAAGTCCAAGGTCATTGTGGCGGTCAATTCAGGACAATGTACAGGTTCAGAAGATGTTGGATTCATGGTCAATGAAGTACCAGTGGTGGTTGATGAATTCAAGGAGGTAGACTTTCTGACCTACAATGCAGTGATATCCATATGTCTGTCAATGGGGGAGTTGTCCCAATAGGCTGTGCCGAGAACATGCTGTGGAAGGTTGTCGGATCAATGTCAGTGTACTTTGACCCAAGCATCATTGTTGGGGAGGTGTAGGCTGAGACTAGCCACGATGTCGGTGTCTGTGTGCTTTTCATAGGTTCGGTGTTGGGTAGTTTTGTCTTATGTCATGCCTCTGCGGGGGTGTGTCTTGGTGTCTGTAACTAGTCCCTGCCTGGGGCAGATGGCACTAGAGTTGGCCCAGTACAGAGTATGATGGTGCCTAAGATCTGGGGCTCTTCAGAGAAGAGGAGAGGAAGGGTTGCAAGACTAGGGGGCTCAGTATATTGACAAAGACAAAGCTAAGGAACTACAGGAGTGAGATCTGGGGTATAAGTAGTTCTACACTCCAGGGCAGCACAAGTGGTTTAGACTCACTAAGGATTAGTGTGAAACAGGTGAGGCAGAAATGGGCAGATGATGGAGATCGGACGATCGCCTGATAAGATTGAGATAAGATTGCATCAAGACAAGGAAAGATAAATGAAAGGGGGAGGAAAAGAAAGGGAAGTGAGGCAAGATGACAATGGAATGTTTGTGACAGACCCGCTACCACATCAAGTCGATATCGATGCTTGTCCCCTCACCATGCCTCTGCTCACTGATCCATTACTTCCATCTAACTCATCACCTACATCCTCGCCTGCACCCTTGCCTCCTTTGCCCACATCCTTGCTTCCACCTCCTGGCCTATCACTTGCCCATACCATGTCACCCTCCTCATTTCTGATACCTCTGCTTGCCCATCTGTCATTGCTGCCCAACTTGTTGCCTGCACCCTCTCCATCCATACCTATCCTTGCCCATTTTCCCACCACTGTCTGATCCCTCATTACCTGTGCCTCCTATGCCTCTGCCTACCCATCCACTGCCATCGCCTGACCCTTTGCCCATGCCATCGCCCTCACTTCCTGTGCCTCCACTTGCTCATTCGCAGTCACCATCCAACTTGTCACCTACATTGTCATCCTCACCCTTGCCCTCATCTCTGTTTCCCGTCCATATTGCATTGCTACTTCTACCTCCTGACCAATCACTCTTGTCCCCATTCCAAGCCCTCAGCCCCACACTCACACCACCCCAAAACTTCCCACTTTCACCACTTGTCTCACCTGCACACTTGTCCCCACCTCTTCACTTTCAGTCTCCTCCCACCTTGCCTATCAGCACCACCACATTGGTACAACGACTCCCAGTCATTCCAGCCCCACCAGTGGATGACTCCAGCAGGCCTCTCAGACTCAGAATTCAACTTCACTCCAACCATCACCACCCTGTGTCCACCCCCATCTCATCCACTGCACAGTCCACACCACCCAAAACTCATGCCACCACCCCTATTGTTACGTTCGGTCTGGAAGTGAACACTGACGTCAAGGGTATGACACCGCGTCAGCAGCATATTGTCATGGACTTGTGAGATCAGTCAGCCGGGTAAGCTCCGGCGCATGTGATTGTGTACGATAACAGATCGGATCATGACTCGTAGTGACTCATACTAGGATAGCTGTACTAGGGTTCAAGCTACTTACGCTATTGGCTAGTACTTCTTGGAGCGGCGCTTGAAAGCCCGCGCGTATCTGTATAAGTAGAGTAGAGCAAAGACCAAGGACAGCATCTTGGTCTTTTTCCAATACCACTGCCTTCTCCTGCTCTATAGGGATCTCCCCCTTTAAGTGAGTCATCCAGCATACCCCATAGACCAAGG
This sequence comes from Lactarius sanguifluus, assembly GCA_021527775.1. Classification (NCBI taxonomy): domain Eukaryota; kingdom Fungi; phylum Basidiomycota; class Agaricomycetes; order Russulales; family Russulaceae; genus Lactarius; species Lactarius sanguifluus. Next base: position 284,160 of record JAKEYF010000060.1, read on the forward strand.
GGTCCCCTGTGACTTATCCCGACGTTCCCATCGTGGACAGTGGATTATCCTCTCGACGCTACCTATCACAAAGTCTTTTTGTACCAGAACGAACATGTGGCGTCCCCCTACTGCATCCTCTACATCGTCAATCACGACGACTGGGACGAACTTGAAACGTCAAGCACCCCTCCTATCGGACTACAACAGGGAGATGACCTCCACGGGTATCGAGGACTAGCAGGAGAGTTATTCCCACACCCTTTGGGCTATCTGCAGAGCAGAGTCAACCATCTCTTCTATCCTCTCGTTAGATTCGCCACACAACAACAGGCCTAAGTCAGGCATACGTCCGTGGTAGACATAACACCTATCCATTGTTGAGGATGACAACCTTGAGAGGGGACACTCTCTGTGTTGACCTCTAAGGGCTGTGTGGACGTGGGTGCTTCCACTGCTGACCCTAAACCCTTGAGGACAGGTAGTGATTGGCTCAGGTCACCCCCAGGTATTTTTGGAGCTACCCATACCTGACCTGGACAATACCTGTACCTGTGATGAGGGGTAGGGTTTTTCTCGGGTTCGGGTGTGGGTTTAGACAGGTCACACAGGTACAAAAACCCATGCCAGTTTTTGGGTGTACAGGTGCACATATCATCAAGTGTATTGATATTATATATACTAATACTACAGTACTATGGCACCATCATCATCATCGTCCATCACGTCATCTTGTCGTCCATTGTGTCATCTTGTCGTCCATTGTGTCATCTTGTCGTCCTTCACATCATCATTGTCATCCTTCGCATCATTGTTGTTGTCCTTTGTGTCACTGCCGCTGTACTCTGCATCACCACTGCTGTAGCCTCCGTGTCACCATCACTGTAGCCTCTGCATCACCAGCCTCCACTGGTGCAATGATGCCAGCATCAATGCTGGTGTCGAGGTAGTGGTAGGGGCCGTGTTGAGATGGTGCCAGTGTAGGTTGAGGTGCGCAGCGCTGGTGGGTCAAGGTGGTAGAGGGCCATGTTGAGGTGGTGGCAGTGTGGCGGGGTGGGGTTGTGGTTGGGTCGGTAGGGTTGGTATGGTTGAGGGGTGTCGCAGCCGTGTTGAGATGGCAGGGTCAAGGTCGAGGGGCAACAGTGTGCACATGCGGGTGTGGTAGTGTTGAAGTTGCAGCAAAGTTGTTACACTTGCAGGAGCAGGAGGTCCTGCCTGATCAAAATGAGTAAGAAAAAAACAAAAAGTGAAAAAAGAAACTCATCAGAGTCAGGCCAAGTGCAGCAAGATGGCAACTACAGGATGACCTACAGTCACATATGTGAGTGGCAGGCTGAGGGGTGGAAGCAGTAGGTCAGGTAGGGTACTCACGTGTCGCAAGGTGTGAAGGCGGTGGGAGGAGGCCTTTGCAAAGGCAATGACAAGGCTGCCACTGTCCTGCAGCCTACACCATTTAGAGATGAACAGGAAAAAATAAATAAAATAAAAAAGCCTTGTACTATTTGTGTCTTCATGAGGAGAAGGGAGAGGGTGGAGGAGGAAAGTGGTACAACCCTAAGCCCAAGGATGTGCGGCCTGTCGTCAGGTGCCTAGCGACCATTTGCGAGGTCTTTGGCGTCGGTGATCTGGGTTTGACAGAGGAGGGGTGAGTCAAGGAGAGGGGGGAGAGAGCAGAGAGAGCAGGTGATGGGAGGTGATGGAGGTGGGAAAGCAATGTTGATGGTGTACGAGTGTTGGCACAATAATGCACATAACCTGTGGGAACCTGTGTATGGGTATGGGTTTGCCTCAGGTTTGAAGATGGCTACCTGTATGTAACGCCACCAGCGGGGCGATGTCCATGGTTCGAAGTACCCACAGCAGGTCTAGCAGAAGACGCGTTCAGCATCATCGGATAACGGCAATAATGGAGACTGATATCGGTCAAAGGCACACACTTGAAGAGGCGAGGCGAGAACGGTGATGCACAAGATAAGGGGAAGGCTTAAAGCAAGGCAGAGCAGGGTTCCCAAGATACAAAGCTGGTATTGCTAAGTAAATCAAGTCTGAGGACTTGAGTACAAAGACAAGCCTGGTATATATACATGCAGGTACATAAGGTTCGTACTCAGCTAAGTCCGCTCTATCTGGGATCTGGGTCCGTGCACAGTCATGGAACCTACCAGAAGGTCACATGCGTATTGCGCCATCGATCGTCATCGTTCTAGGTCAGTCTAGGCTCTGGTCACATGATCATACCGTCATGAGTCCAGACCCTTCCTGAAGATCTCCCTAGCGCTCTGTAAGGTCCCAGCTAGTGGCGTCTGAGCCATCGGGAGTCTCCGCCCAGCTAGGCGGTTCCTCCGGCCCGTTTCCAGTAGCGTCGGCGGTTGGGATTCGTAACACTGTACCTGTACCCCAGCAATACCCAACCCAATACCTGGCGGGTTACCCATACCCAGGCCAATCACTAAGGACAGGTATAGGTCTTCTTTCATACAGGTATGGTAGCCCTTGTAAACCTGAGGGTTATCCATGCCAATCACTAGACACTAGACAGCACACAATTTGACACAAATGACAATACAATCACAAGCTCTTTTGATTTCTGAGACATGTCAACAAATTTATATTATATCTTATTCTGAACCCATCTCTTCTCCACTGCCTGCAGAGCTGTATGAATCCCTCATCTCTACATCTTTTTCACTTGGATAAGTGGCTGATGTTCTGCCACCTATCTCTTCAGGATCAAACATCTATACAAATGGTAAATAAGATTTGCTCAACATATCACTTATACATACCATGTCAGTATCATTGAAGATATGTTTGATTGTAAGGTCTTTTTCAGGTGTTTCAGGGTCATAGTCCCAAACACCCATCTTCCTAGAGCCTCCACCAACATTATACAGTTTGATTGATGTTTGAAAAAGATTGAAGAGTGTTTGGGCAGGAATTCTCTTGTCATTGATAAATGAAATGAGATACTCCCTGATATCTTCCTCTGGCATTGACCAATCCATGTATGGGATGCAGTGGGGAGATATGGCCTTTTTGAGCTCATCAATAGAGTAAATGGGCTCTATTAACAAGCTATCAGTTAGAAAACTTCCTCATCAAGATGAAGTAGGGTGCTTACCTTGAGTAGCTTCACCAGCATAGCTCCCTTGAGTTTGTTGCTGTGCAGAAGGTGCTGGAGGGTCAAACTTGACACGCTTACTAGAGCCTCCTTCAGTTGAAGCTGGACGCTTTTTTGTAACTTCTAATGATAGCTGAGAATTGACAAGAAGAAAAAATTGTTACACTCACCTTTTTCTTGCCCTTCTTTATCACCCTCACCCTCAGACATATCTTTTTGCTGGTGAGCCACTATAAAAGCTAAGTGCATCCTTATAAAAGGGGAAGAGAAGCAAGGACCCACCTTTCTCAGCCTCCTCACCCCTTGCATGCTCTTCTTCATCCTCATCCATGTCCCCAGGTGCACCCTCTTGCTGGTGAGCCACTATAATAGCTAAGTATGTCCTCATGCAAGAAAAAAAAGCACTGACCTTCTTTACCCTTGCCCTTCTCACCTTCTTCATCTGCATCCCCATCCTCAGATGCATCTTTTAAAGTCTAAGTGTGTCCTCATACAAGAAAAAAGGAGACTTACCTTCCTTTTCCTTCTCACCCTCAGGCCCTTCTTTATCCACTTGCTCTTTTTGTTGTGCTTCTTCTTTTAAAGTTTAAGTGCATCCTCATACAAGAAGAAAAAAGGAGACTTACCTTCCTTTTCCTTCTCACCCTCAGGCCCTTCTTTATCCTCTTCCTCTTCCTCTTCCTCTTCCTCTTCCTCTTCCTCTTCTTCTTCTTCTTCTTCTTCCTCTTCCTCTTCCTCTTCCTCTTCTTCTTCCTCTTCCTCTTCCACATCCTTAGGCTGGCAAGATACTATAAAGGCTGAGTGCACTTTATGAGCAAAGAAATAGCAAGCACTCACCTTTCTCACCCCCCTCACCCTCCTTATCACTTGGTTCAGACTCTTCCTTCTCACCTTTGTCACTCTTGTTGCCCTCCTTATCACTTTGAGGAGACTCAGGCTCAGGCTCAGACTCAGGTGCTGTGTTTTCTACAAATTTAAGCACAAACTCTCTAGTAAGATAAACAACTCACCTTTTGCTAGCTCATCCTCCTCATGCTCATCACTAGTGAAGATTGGTGTTGCACGTCGCTTACGTTGCTTCTGTTGAGGGGGCACCTCAGATGCAAATGTTTTATGCTGTAATTGCCCAACATATAATCTTGCCTTTTTTTGAGAAGTAGCTGGGCTTGGAGAAGGTGAAGATGAAGGTGCTTTAGGGGTAGCAGGCTTTTGTCTGCCAGTAAAAGGAAAGGGGGAAGTTTGACGGCGTGAAGGAGAAGGGGTACGAGGAGGCAATGGAGAAGAGGCATGAGAAGAAGGAGGTGTGGGTGTCTTTAGCTTCTCCAAATCAGCAACAATCCCACAGGGCAATGGAGAACTACAGTCCAAGACAGTTCTGAGAAGGTGATGCCATTGAGTGCAAGAGGAGACTGCCTCAGAGAGAGAAACCATAAAGTCCTTGACAGGTTCAGAGTTAATTGAAAAGGTAGCTGAAAGTTTTGGCCCAACACCCCGAAGGCAGAATGGTTTGTAATCTTCACACCGAGAGGGAAGCTTGAGTGTGAAGCGCTGACCCCATATGAAGGAGACAACCTAGAAGAGGAATCATAAGACAAAGGACAGGGGCATATCACAAGGCATACCTCAAACAACTTGTCTTGTACAACTCCTTTGTCATCTTTGATTAGACAGTAGTGAGTATTGCCCTCAAAGACACATGGCTCCACAAATTTGTTGTAGATGTAGTTGCGTAGAACCCCCTCAGGGCAGGAGTTCCAGTGAACATGGGTATGGCAACAAGGTGCGCCAACTGTTGCTGCATTCCTTTGTTTGAGATCATTGTCAAGAACAGTAGCTCTGTTCCAGACAGCCCCATCAGACAAAAGCACAGCCAGCTAATAGGTTTAATGTTAAAATAATCATTTGCTTGTTTAACACATGAGACGCACCATCCTGAAGCAATCAGCTGCAATTATAAAGTCTCTTTTTTTTCCAATGAGTGCATTATAGTTCAAATGCTGGTTTTTAGCAAGTCAGTATTGATAACAAGCAACTCAAAAGGCCATTTACCTTGAAATCAAACCAATGTTCTTGAAACTCTCCAGCTTTCTGTAGCCAGGCTTTAAAGTCAACCTCAGGCCACCTTGTCACATCCAACCTTTTGCTAGAGTATGCCCTGAAGAGGTCATTTAACAAGCCCTTGGATAGGCCATCCCCTCCTGAAGTTTTAAAGTCTTTGACAACCTCAAAGATGTCATGAAATAGCACTGCCAAGAACTATGCTCTATCATTAGCAAAAGCCTAATACAAGTTCAGAAGACTTACAGGTAACCATTCCACTTTATTGAACAAGCCCTCTAAGCTTCCCACTGTGATAGAGAAGTTTTGACCAAAGGAGTTGTCATTGAGTTCAATGAGGGCCTCCAGCAAGGTATGATCTAAGAACATTTTGCAGGCAGCCCAATTTTGTACAAGACGTCTATCTGAAGCTCCAGCCTTGTTTGATGATTGAGCCTTTGGTGTCTGAGACACCTGAAAAATTTCATAAAGCTCTGCCCTCATAGTCCGACCTAGGTGATAATGGAATTTAAGGTCATGAAATTGAGAGAGAGCATCACTGATTGAGGCCCATGAGGTGCGCATGACACATTGACTCAAGCTATGAACATCTGCATCCTTTTTGACAGTGGGGAGGTTGTCACGAACAGCCAATGCAAAAAGTCGATGATGTTTGGTGTCATTAGGATCTATAAAAGATTTAGTACAGTAACAAAATACACCTAGTTACACATACCTGAATGATACAGTTTGACAGCAAGACAGTCTGGATGAGGGAAATCTTGAGGGAGCTTGGCCTCCTTCATGACTTGACAGTAAGCCTTGTAGCGATGTTGGCCTTTGACGATGATGTAAGATGTGTCAGAAAGATCTAGCACAAGCATGTCCTTCAGCAAGCTTGTAGTGAGCTTGCTCTGGTCTTGCTCCTTTACCCATCGATCCACCTTGTCCTTATCACCTATGTCCACAATGCACTCTAGTGGGTCATGAGTGCGAAAGTCAATATCATTGGAGTACATTGGCATAATGTCTTTGGCGTGATCAGGATCAAGTTGGCGCTGGAGGCTGTGGTCCACTTTCAAAGACTCAGTTGAGATCAGCACATGGCCAATATAGAACTGTTGATCCCGCAAAGCAGAGTAGTGACTAGAATCAATGACCAAAGTGGTAGAAGAAGGGGCAGAGAGAGCAGTGGAAGGCCCAGCAGCAGAGGGTGCAGAAGTAGAAGACATTGTTGGGAAGGTTCCTAAATAAAATGGGAATTTTTTTCGAAATTTATGAGCATTTTTACATCAATAGGATAAAAGATACTCACTTTTGTGTGGTTGTAGGGCAGGGATTGGCCAAAAAAAAATCCGATATTTTTCGCAATTTAATTGTAATTTATTAGCACTGAGGAATGCTTAGATTGATAGAGAGACTCACTGTGTTGTTGCACCGATGTAGCTTATATAAGCGTGTTGCCTTTTTTGGGTGAACTGTAAATTTTTTCGAAAATTTTCATCTAGTGAAAAACTCACCTTTTTGCAGTGCTAGGGGCTCTTAGATGATGAAAAAATCTTAGATAAGGTCGGAAATGTTCAGCTATAGGCTGTCAAGAAGTTATTTAGGTTGGATGGTCAGAAATGACAGAGCGAGGCACAAACCTTGATGGGAGATGAGGTAAAAGAAGCGATGCGTCGGAGAATACCGTTTTATAGGCGCTTAAAATTGTCACGTGACCTTTCCATGCGTGGAAAGCCTCAGGCTTGCGCTGGGCGAGTCGTCAAGACTTCTGCATAATACACCAAAAAATAGATTGGTATTGACACTATTGTATTTGTGCTCTTTGTGTAAACTTCTGCCAGCCAACCCGTCACCCAAACGTCGCATCGTGGTTGTCGTTGCGTCCTCGTCACTCGCTTTCACCAGCCAACCCGCCACCCTGAAACGTCGCATCATGTCGTTGCGTCCTGAACATCAGTCGCTTTCACATCGTCGTCACCATCATCTTTGTCGCTTCCTGCCGAGGTTGTTGCCCAGGGACGCCGAGAGTTTGTAAAACAAAGAAGAGTCGCCATCGTCGTTAGTCACCTGGTAGTGGTCGTCGCCCGTCCACCACGCCCCGGGATGGCCTGGTCGTCCAGGTCCAGGTTGTTTGTGACTGCGTTTGGGCCGTCGCAGTTGGGATCGCTCGGGGCTGAGGTGAGATACCCACGCCGCCCGTGACTGGCGTCGTCGTTGGAGTGCCGGGGTTCCCTTATGGCAGAGCCTCGGGAGGCACAAGGCGACTGCTTGTGGAAGAAGACCCATCGGGCAATGGAAGGAAGTATGTGGCCCGGGTGACGATCGTGCTCACCCACCCGCCGAAACATGTGGCTCCACTGTAATCGACTGGGTGGGAAACCACATAGGAGTAAAACGGGAGATATGGCGATCGCCGATTTATTCAGGATGGAGTGTAAAAACAGGAGCGCGCGGGTACCCCAGAATAGAGAGGTGCTGCAAGCGATGTAGGTACGGAGAAGAAAAAAGAAACAGGCCAAGTAGAAAAGAAGGTAGGTGCTGCGAGAACGTGAGATTGAAGGGACGATACGAGACGACGATGTCCTCACCGTTGCTGCGGTCACGACCATCGCCTCGTGGTGGTCGTGGTCGTACCACCGTTGTGGCTGCCGTCGTCGTTGCTCCTCACTGTTGACGTGGTCGCCATTGTCATCATCACCGTCGTGGCCAGGATGTTGGCCGTGACCGAAATACTAGGATCTAGGTATCTCAACAGAGCTCGGCTGTAGGGCATAAGCTCTTGCGAAAGCTGGTTCATAGAACGACCGAGCATACCGCTCTGTACCTAGTGTCGTAAATCAGCGAGGCCGTTCCAAGGCCGTGGCGATAGTCATAGCGCGGGAGAGGGATGCCACTCACGACGTGTTCCCTCGAAAACCTCAAGTCGATGAAGGACGGTGAGAAGACAGTGAGTTGGGGTTCAATTTAAAACAAAAAACGCAGCGTGTGGATGCCCTCAACGCGATCGTGGTTGCGGACGTGCTATCGTGTTGTCATCGTCGTGTGTTGTCATCGTCGTTATTACCATTGTCTTCGTCACTTCGTTGTCGCGGTTGTCGCCTCGCCGTTGACGATGATGACGATGATGACGACGACGACTGTCAATGACCCGTCGCGCGTCCATAGTTGATGGCGTGATGGTCTGGGCTGTCAAAGTCGGGATCGCGGGACCGGTGTGAAGTTCACACCGCTCGTGGCTGGCATCGTCGTCGAAGTGCCATGGCTCCCTGGTGCAGAAGCTTGGAAAATAGACAAGCCTGCCAAGAAGACCATCGCGAAATGAAAGAAAATATGGGGGAACGATCGTGCTCACCAACCACCGATGGAACGTGCTCCGAACCCGTGCTCTTCGGTGAGTGACCTCGTCTTCTACTGTCGCACCCCAGTGTCATCGCAAACTGTATGCCGCTCGTGCAACGTGATCCAAATGAGAAGGACGCGACAAAGCGAGGAATGCGTACGAACCTTATTGAATACTCGCCCTCGATCCCGATCATGAGACCCCCTACAAATTCGGTCGCAACGCTGAAGAGAGCTTGGCGCTCCCGTAAAGAGATATGGTCGATGGAGGCGGATGGCGGAAGAGAGCTTTCGTCGTAAAACAACATCTGATCGAATTCCTCGACATGGTCGATGAAGACGGATATGCGTCGGAGATTACCGATTTATAGGCGCTTAAAATTATCACGTGACCTCTCCATGCATGGAAAGGTATGCCTGCGAAACCTGTAAGATGCACAATGGCACGGCCCAAGAGGGATACTACATATCATTGATATCGTATACACGCTACGTTTGTGCTATCTCCCCCCGCGCTCAACCAGCTGCTCCGGAAGTGGTTGTCGTCGTGTCGTCGTCGCCTACCCTCATTGCCATCATCTTCATACTTCATCGTCGCCTTGTGGTTGTGGTCGTCATGGCAGTCGTATTGCGGTCGTTGGTGCCGTCGTCGATTGTCGTCATGGGTGTATTGGCCATAATAAGGGGGTCTGGAACTAAGGGGCCCAAGACAGTTCGGAAGCCGCGCAGACCATTTAAAAAAGACGCGTGGAGCGAGAGTGATGCCACTCACGTATTCCATTCTTGAAAACGAGTTTGGGTCAAGCGAGTATATCGTTTCTGCTAGACGACACACTTTGCCATCGAATAGTCGTGGTCCGGGTCCGGGTTTTATGTGACTGCATCTAGACCATCACACGGGGTTGCGCGCGGCCGAGGTACCCACACCGCTTGGGGCTGGCATCATCGTTGAAGTACCGGGGCTCCCTGACGCATCGTCGATGAGAGATAGACGGGCCTGCTATAGCAAACGGAAGGGGCCCGTGGGACGATAGTGCTCACCCGCCGAAGCACCCATGGACCGTGTTCCGAACTGCTCTTCGGTGTCCTCGTCTTCTACCATCGCCCAGTGTCATCCCAAACTGTACACCGCTCCTGTGTGACGTGATAGGTATTAGAAAAAAGAAGAGATGCATACGGACCTCATCGACACGTGTTTGGCTCTAATGTAGCGCTACGAAATATCATCAGCTGATTCATCAGAAATTCGTATGCACCTAATGCTGATAAAGTCGACAGACTCGATGGAACGCTGTAGAGCCAGACACGACGTTGAAGGCTTGGCATATGATTTCCGTGATCGAAATGGCTGTTTAACATAGATGAGCGTGCGATAATGCAGGGAGTAATGGAGTCATACGTACCAGGCCGAATGACGACAATGTCACGACATATTTGTGACAGACCATTGGTACCGAAGTCTTGAACGGAAGAGACTGAGCGCATACATAAATATGGCTATCATGGGCTGATACCGCCAACTTGCCTTCTGAAACATGCGGCTCCACTGTAATCGATTGGGCAGGCAAATCACACAGGAGTAAAACGAGAACGATCGATCGCTGATTTATTCAGGAGGGATGGGGTGTAAAAACAGGAGCGGCGAGTACCTACCAGACTAGAAATGATCATGTGGACCGCAGCCTACGAGAACGTGAAGTGCGGAAACGACGAAACGACACGACATGACGATGTCCTCACCATGGTCACGCCCATCGTCACCATTGCCACCCAACGGTGGTCGTGGTCGTACCACCGTTGTGACTGCCGTCATCGTTGGTCCGTTAACGTGGTCGTCTCCTCATGGTTGACGTGGTCGCCGTCGTCATCATCACCGTCGTGGCCAGTGTTGGCCGCGAGGAGTCTAGGACCTACTCATAAATCAGCACCGTTCCAAGACCGTGACGATGGTGGAGCGCGGGAGAGCGATGCCACTCACGACGCGTTCCGTTTTCGAAAACCTATGTAGAGATGGTGAGGAGACAGTTTTCTGTGGCGAAGAACCAGATGAGTTGTAAAACAAAGAGGAGTTCGATTTAAAACAAAAAACGCCACGTGTAGTGGGGAAGCCCTCAACGCGATCGAGGTTGTGGCCCTTGTCTTCGTCGCTTCGTTGTCGATTGTCGCCTCGCCGTTGACGACGACGACGACTGTCATCACCTTGTAATGGTCGTCGCCCATGTCCACGCAGCATGATGGTAGTGGTTGCGTCCAAGCCGTCACAGTCGGGATCCCATGTGACCGAGGTCAGAAGGTCACACGTCGTCGAAGTGCCGGGGCTCCCTTCTGCAGAAGTTTGGGAGATACAAGACTAGGGGAGAAGACCCATCAGGAGGAAACGAATGAAAATATGGGGGAACGATTGTGCTCACCCGCCGACCAGGAACACGGTCCAAACCCGTGCTCTTTGGTGACCTCGTCTTCTATTGTCGTAAAAGTACCCAGAAACTGTACGCCGCTCTTGTGCAACGTGATCAAAATGAGAAAGACATGACAAAGCGAGGAATGCGTACGCGAGGAATGCGTACGAACCCTCGTCGACACTACAGTACCTCCGGTCCGTTACCCCTTGATCTCGATCATGAGACCCCTTACAAGTTCGAATGCCGAAGAGGGCGTTGCGCTTGTCAAACCGCATCTGATCGAGGAATTCCTCAATATGGTCGACAGAGACGGATGGCGGAAGTAGGTCAGCGTCATTATGTTGCAAATAAAAACGTACCTCTCTTGCTTGTCCTTCTGCAACCAACGCGGAAGTGGTCACCACACGAAAGCCAGGAATGGGGAAGGCAATCAATTTGAGAGGTAGAGACGGCAAAGCGAGATGAAGACATACCTTAGTTCGAGGGGATGGCCCGGTGCATAGCCTACGTTTGTTTTCGGTCGACTTCGCATTGGATGGGAGAGCGGCTGGTGCTTCAGTGTGAACGGGGCGTGCGCTGCGCTAATCCCCCACGTGGGTACTAGCAAAAATGGTGAGCAAGCATGCGTAACTGAATCCACACAGGAGTAAAACGGCGATAGACCGCCGATTTATTCAGGGTGTGTGAAAACAGGAGCGGCGGGTCCGGGTATGCGGGTATGACAGGTGAGTAATAGGGGAAACTCCTGTAGAAAGGATGAATGCGGAAACTAGGAGTGCCAGCGGTGAGTACCGGTGAGTACTGGAGTTCCAACGAGAGCGTAAGGAAATGATCATGTGACCTCTCCATGCATGGAAGAGTCACGTGGACTTGACCGGTCTCTGCTTGACTTTGCAGACCGCGCAATCGCGTACTCGAACGTGTCAGAAGATGAACAACATGTCCCAGTACGACCGACCGCATGCAACAGACGGCCCTCTATCTCCGCTGGTTCTCCTCTGCTGGAGAGGCTGCGCAAGTGTTCCCGACTGTCTCTGTTTCATTTTCAAATGTGTGGACGACTATTACCGCTCCGAGTCGTTCGAGCCTCAATCCTGTGCCAGAAGGACTCTACCTTCATTCCGACGTTACCCTCTCGTTCTGAGCCCCGTACCTAATCCACTTTTGGATTTCAATTTTCGTGTATCGCTCTCCTCAACCCGCACCAGTTCTCATTTGACTTCATCATCAATTGTTGGTGAGTTATGCTTCATCATGTGCTCCCGTGTGCTAGTACTGGAAGTTGTCTTACAGCGAGTTCTTGTTGGACCAATTCATGTCGCACAACAATTCTTGGGTCGGATACCCCTGTTGTCGCGCACGGTCTGAATAACCTCCTGTGAGCGTACTCATCGACATATTTTGCTCTTACTGACATTCCCTACGGCATCACAGACATTCTGCTTCTCCTCAACATCACCCCTCTATCCTTGCCTCTATCTCGGTACGTTTTTTGTATCCGGCATCGACGGATGTTGACAAGTGGCATTGAGACGCTTGGTAGTACATTTCACGAAACACCACCATTCCAACCAACAATTCGTGAGTCTTTTCAACCGCCGCAGATGGTCAGACTGCTATCAAGGTCTGTCAGGGTGAGCGAGAGCTTATCCATCACGACAAGCTACTCAACCTTGGTTGGCCAATTACCCCGAAGGGTACCTCAAATCAAGATCACTCTTCGACGTCGACGCAGGTACGTTGATTATTCTGGTGCGCGTTTTACAGGTTCTCGCATATATGTGGCAGTGACTGTTGTCAACGTCGCTGCGACAAAGCTATGGGTAGGGACCGGTCAATGGCCATTGCCCATCCTCGAACCTCAGCTTCAAAGAGATCAAACTTGTCGATATCCCTCCTGCACAGCGCTTCATGCGTTTTGACCGCATCGACTGGAATCGCGCGTTCTTCAAGACGTACTACGAGAAGCGATCCTTCGGCCACTTACTCGGGCTTTAATCGCATCTGGGTCATTCACGTCTCCCTCTTTTGGTTCTACACCGCCTATAATGCCCCGACCATCTACCAGCCAGACCGACGACACTCGTCCGCTTTGACGTGGTCCGCCACTGCCCTGGAGGCGCCGTTGCCACGGTCGTCATGATTCTCGCAACGCTCGCAGAGTTCTCGTACATCCCAACAACTTGGAATAACACGTCGCACCTCACCCGCCGCTTACTCTTCCTCCTAGTCACACTTGCCCTCACTGCTGGCCCCACTTTTTACATCGCTGTCGTAGAGAACCAGACGGACGGCGGCGCATCCCTCGCTCTCATCCTCGGTATCGCTCAATTCTTCATCTCCGTAGTCGCAGCCTTGCTGTTCGGCATCATGCCCTCAGGTCGGATGTTTGGCGACCGCGTCGCTGGCAAATCCCGCAAGTATCTCGCTTCTCAGACCTTCACGGCCAGCTACCCTCTCCTGCACCCAGGCGCGCCTTGGGAGCGTCTTTCTCTGGTTCCTCGTGTTTGGGTGCAAGTTCACCGAGTCATACCTTTTCCTCACCCTCGCATCCCGCGACCCTATCCGTACCATGACTGGAATGAAAATCCAGAATTGTCAAGAAAAGTTGTTCGGTAATTTGCTCTGCCGCAATCAGGCCATCTTCACTCTCACTATCATGTTCATCATGGATCTCGTACTATTTTTCCTCGACACTTTCTTGTGGTACATCATCTGGAATACCGTGTATTCCATTGCCCGCTCCTTCATGCTCGGGTTATCGATCTGGACGCCTTGGAGGGATATCTTTGCCCGCTTGCCGAAACAGATATACTCCAAGATCCTGGCAACGTCAGATTTAGAGGTTCGGTACAAGCCCAAGGTTCGTCCATGTTTTGTCGTGCACACGCACTCATCGACCTGATATTCGTCCTCAGGTCCTCGTCTCTCAGATCTGGAATGCGATCATCATCTCGAGGTCATCCAGATGTTCGGCGGCAACACGGACAAACTGGAGCGCGAACTCGAACACATGGCCCGCCGCAAGTTCAAGTTTGTCGTCCATGCAGCGGTACTCCAAGTTCAACAAGGAGGAGCACGAGAATGCCGAGTTCTTGCTGCGCGCTTACCCGGAACTCCAGATTGCCTACCTCGAGGAAGAGCCGTGCAAGGACGGCGGCGAGCCACGTCTCTACTCTGCCCTCATCGACGGTCATTCCGAGTTTAATCCGCAGACGGGCCGGCGCAAGCCCAAGTTCCGCATCGAGCTTCCCGGAAACCCCATTCTCGGCGACGGCAAGTCGGACAACCAGAACCACGCGATCATATTCTACCGTGGCGATACCTACAGCTCAGACGCCAATCAGGACAACTACCTAGAAGAATGTCTCAAGATCCGCAATGTCCTCGCCGAGTTTGAGGAGTACTCGGTCAGCAGCCAGAGTCCTTACGCCCAGTGGGGCGAGAAGGAGTTCAAGACCGCGCCTGTTGGCGCACGTGAGTACATCTTCTCGGAGAACATCAGTATACTCGGCGACATCGCCGCTGGTAAAGAGCAGACATTTGGTACGCTCACGGCGCGCTCGCTGGCGTGGATTGGCGGCAAACTGCATTACGGCCACCCCGACTTCTTCAACGCGACGCGACGTTCATGAATACTCATGGTGGCATGTCCAAAGCTCAGAAGGGCCTGCATCTCAACGAGGACATCTACGCCGGTATGAACGCGTTTGGATGCGGAGGGCGCATCAAGCACACGGAGTACTATCAGTGCGGCAAGGGTTGCGACCTCGGCTTTGGCACGATTCTCAACTTCCAGACCAAAATCGGCACCAGCATGGGCGAACAGATGCTCAGTCGCGAGTACTATTACCTTGGCACACAGCTCCCCATCGACCGCTTCTTGACCTTCTACTACGGCCATCCCGGTTTCCACATTAACACATGCTCATCATCTTGTCTGTGCAGCTCTTCATCGTAACTAGTGCGTATTTCCCCATCGTAAAGGGACCGATTTGACACTTAACCCTCGACCCTTTTGCAGTGGTCTTTCTCGGCACGCTCAACTCGCAGCTTGCGATATGCCGGTACTCGAGCACCGGCCAGCCATTGAACGGACAAGGGGGATGCTACAATCTCCACCCTGTCTTCAACTGGATCCACCATTGCATCATCAGCATCTTCCTGGTATTCATGATCGCGTTCTTACCTTTGTTCATGCAAGGTAAGTTTCCTAGTTTACATCTTTACGTATTGTTCATGAGCGCCATATGCAGAATTGATCGAGCGTGGTACTGGTCGTGCGCTTGCGCACCTCAGCAAACAATTCATGTCGTTCTCGCCCGTGTTTGAGGTGTTCTCCACCCAGATCTACACACACTTGATCTTGAACAACCTGACTTTCGGTGGTGCTCGATACATCGCCACCAGCCGTGGCTTCGCGACGTCTCGGATCTCGTTCAGCATCCTCTTCTCGCGCTTCGCTGGTCCTAGCATCTACCTCGGCATGCGCGCTGCTAATCCTCCTCTACGTTACCCTCTTGTTCTGGATGCTGTACCTAATCTACTTTTGGATTTCGATTCTTGCCCTTTGTATCTCTCCATTCCTTCAACCCACACCAGTTCTTGTTTGCGGACTTCATCATCGACTATCGGTGAGTAATGTCATCGTGTGTCACGTGAGCTAGTACTCAACTGGGAGTTTCGTCTGACAGCGAGTTCTTGCGTTGGATGTCGCGTGGCAATTCGCGCTCGCACAACAATTCTTGGATCGGATACTGCCACTTATCACGCACAATGATCACAGGGTACAAGAAAAAGAAGCTCAGCCAGCCATCGGAAAAGCTATCTGGTGATGTTCCACGCGCAGGCTGGTGCGCAGTCATCATATCTGAGGTCTTCTTCCCCATCTTCTTTGCCTTCCTCCTCATCGTCGCGTACATGTTCGTCAAATCGTTCCCGGTCTCCCGACAGACCCCACCCTAGCCCCCTCATTCGTATCGCCGTGGTGTCCCTTGGTCCAATCATGTGGAACGCCACTAGGCAATGGCACGGGTTCGGGTGACCTGTGTGGGTCATGGCTACGGGTTGGGACGGGTACGGGTACGGGTGGCAGCTCAGCTAACCCGCCACCCGTATTACTACCCGCAGTGTATAACTTAATGCTGGCATTACCATACTACTAGCAAGATAAACTACTAAACAACTGTACTGCAATACTAACTAAGCCCACTGTGGCACTGCTGTGTGACTGCCCCTTGCTGTCGTTGCATCCCCAACCATCGTTGTCGTCGTCATTGCCTGAGTTGTTGTCACCTGAGTTGTTGTCGCCTGAGTTGTTGTTGCCTGAGTTGTCGTCTGTTGTGACAGTGTTGTCTGTGGTTGTGGTTGTGGTTGTAGTTGTCGTCCAAGTTGTGATCGTCTTCATGTCGTCGTCGTCGCCACCGTGGTTGTCCTCGCATTGCCACCGCCGCCATGGCCATCTTTGTATTGTTGCCGACATCTTGATTGTCTTCATGTTATTGTCCGTCATTGTCGTTGTTGTCATTCGATGTTGCAATGCGCCTTCACCACTGTTGTGGACCCATGGTCGCTGTTGGGGTCGAGTCGGACAGCGTGGTTGAATTGCTGTCATCTCTCGTCTCCTTGCCAGTTGCCATCCTTGTGGTGCTGGTGTTGTTGGCATGCCGCCGGTGTTGCGGTGGCTGGAGGCATTGCAGTACTGTAGTTGGAAGCAAGGTCGATTCGCTAAGTCACGCGTCATGGTTCTGGGAAGTAACCTTTCGCAACATGCCCGGCCCGGGGTGATTGCCGGTTTCGTTCGCTCAACCAGCGATGACTAACCAACCAGTGACAATGGCAAGGCAGCGGCAACCATCAATGGGACAGCCTGCGACAACACAACAATGACAACTAGCAAGATGACAAGAACACACGACAACAACAAGAACACACGACCACCCATGACAACACATGACCACAACAATACACGACCGACAACACGACACGACACGACATGATGACAACACAATGACTTGTCCCATGCTTACATAATGATGCAGATTATAAGGGGTGCTGGTTCCTGGCTTCTGCTGCCTTATAGTCCTTGTGTCCATGGAGACCAAGTGACTCTTGTTCATCCTTGAACTCAAGGGGGGTGCAGAACCGGAATCCCGCACTGGGGGTGGGTGGGTGGGGGGGGGTCTCAATCGCGAAAATAAAAAGTTTGACACTTACTTAATCACGTCCGAAAATGGTAGTCTGCCTACCATAGTGAGTCGTACTGAGGATCTCAAGGATCTCAATGAGAATTTTGACCCTAGCAACTAGTATGGGGTAAAATAATCGTGTTTGCTTGCGTGTTTGTTAACCTCTGAAAAGCATTGAGCAAAACTTGGAGCAAAAGAGACAATGGTGAGAAGCAAGGTCCAAGAGTAAGGAATCACGAACTCGAATACTAGTCTAACCAGTCTAACTCTAAAATAACAGAGACAAGAAATCACTGTTCACACATTTGAGTATGTTGGAGTGTCTGGACTATAGAAAGGTGGTCCATGTTGGAACAGCTGGACACAAAAACCTCGAGGCCCATCGCATGTCGAAGGCATGTCGCATTCAATGCTGCAAGCTCACAGATGCCAGTGGACCCCAATCAGAGAAGGCAAACCAAGTTATTGAGTCATTCTTCAAACCTCGGGCTCCGTTGAATCCCTCCACAGTCTCAGCCCCACCTCCCATCTGTCCGGGTGAATCCTTCATACAAACCCCTGAGCATCATATAGGGCCTTCTGCGTACGACTCACCTCAGGAGTTGACCAAGCAGGCATCCATGCCCAAGGGCCAATCGGCAGCTACCCAGCTGTCCAAGCAGCACACCCTGGATAAGAAGGCGGTCAGCCTTCTTCAGGATCTTGAAGCGGCTGTCAAACAAATCCCTTGCGATGTGCCAAGTGCAACTCCGGAGCATCAGCTCAGCATATTCGCAGTTGATCCAGGTACTTGCATCGCCAAGCCAGGTGAAGATGACTGGTTCGTCCTAAACCAAATGATGAAGTCGTCATTTGGGTGGGGAGAGGGGGAAATGGCTGCGATCGTACCACAATTATTGAATCAAGGGCCACATGGTTTGGACAGGTTTATCCGCTTCATGACATTTTTCGTCCAAGAAAGAGGCCTTCAGGGTGCGCTATTTGAGACAAAAGTCGAGGCGATTCTAAAGGAAATAGAAGATCGGTAAGGAATACTCATCTGGGTTGGGTCAAGACTCATGAGTCATGCGCAGTTATCCTCTCGGTTATCCCTCCGGAGCCTCTGCCTCCAAGTCCACCTCAAAACAAGCCGCCGCTATGGAAACTCGCGTTGAGAGCGTTACTGAAAATCAAGACGTCATCAATGTCGATGAGATAGCAAGCGAGATAGAGGAAACCCACGGCTCGAGAGAGGTTGGCAAGCACAGTGCCACCAGCAACACTGACAAGCCGGCAAAACGGCCAAGGAAATGGCCTTGCGGGGGAGTCCTTATCATGTTCCCTGAGGGAACAAACCATCATATGTTGTACCCCTTTGGCATGCACAGCGAGCGTTCCATGCCTTGGAACTACCATTCAATTGATGACACATTCTATGTTCAAGCAAAGTCGTGTCAGAAGATATTGTCTACGGAGGGTGGAACATGTGAAAACTGTCAGAAGCTCACCTCAAGCAACCTCTTCACCGGAATCTTGGGCAGGATCAAGTTCAGTACCCATGAAATCATCCCACTCATGTATCATGGAGTCGGTGCACTTATCACTATCACACACCGGAAAACATACCAGATCGAGCAGCTTTGCATGTCAAAACTCAATGACAGTCAAAAGTTGCTGGTGAAGGCGGGCGCACTTGAGGACCACAAGCAATGGATCTTGGCGATTGCAAGTGGGCGGGTCGATCACGTGGCTTTGCTGGTACAAGCAGGTCTGAACCAATGAGTAGGAATCAAGACCCTCATCCAGCAATACGAGCGCACAGCAGACAAGCTCTACAAGCCAAAGGGGTTCACGAATGACGATATTATGCGGTCAATAGTTTTGCTCTGACTGGGAGGCGCGCGCGTGGCACAGTTTGCCCACCAGTCCCTGGCCCTGCCGAGTCTCACGACCATTAGGCGCCAGATTGTAACGTTCCACCGGACGTTCCTTCTTGCGGACTGTGCAAGGCTACTAGCGGGACCTAACGATCACAGAGGATGTCGACTTCACGTACTCGTTCGGCTACTAGCTCACAAGTGAGACGTAATAGCGTGGCCCAAAGGATATGGACGGCGGCGATGGCCAGAAAGAGTAAGAGACGATCAAAGGCGATAGACAACCAGCCAATGATATAGTGGGGAGGAGTCGCGACAGACAGCCAGCGACGAGGATAAGTGGGAAAGGAAGGGATAGCAGACAGCGGCAAAGACAGCACACTGGAGCACAGCTAAGGACGAGGATAGGCAAAGAGGCAGACAGCCGTCTATTGCAATTAGGCAATGGCACGGGTATTCCCGCGGGTATTGAAAACGTAACCCGTACCCGCCCCCGCACGGGTTACATACCCGCAATCGCGGGTGCGGGTGCAGGTGCGGGTGTGGCAGGTGCGGGTGTGGGTACGGGTATGGTGCAGTGTTACACACACACACAGATCTGTATTTACATTTTAAGATACAAGCATAATCTACACATATCTACTAGTAGCTACAAGGCCCACACCCTTGCTGTCCGAATCGCGTCGCCGTCGTGTCGTGTTGTTGTGTCACCGTGTCGTGTTGTTGTGTCGCCGTGTCGTGTCGTCGTCGTCATCGTGTCATGTCATGTCGTCGTCGTGTCGTGTCGTGTTGTCGTCGTGTTGTCCGAGTCGCTGTGTCGTGTCGTGTCGTGTTGTCGTCGTGTATTGCCGTGGTTGTGTGTTGTCGTGGTCGATGGTCGTGTGTTGTCGTGATCATGGTCGTGTGTTGTTCTTGTTGTCGTATGTTGTAGTCGTCTTGCTGTTGTCGTTGTCGCATTGTCGCAGGCCGCGTTGACGGTTGCCGCTGCCTTGCCGTTGTCGTTGGTTAGTCGTCACTGGTTAGGAGGGTGAACAAAACCGGCAATCACCCCGGGCCGGGCACATTGCGAAAGGTTACTTCCCACGCTTTAGGGAACCGTGACGCGTGACTTAGCGAATCGACCTCGCTTCCAACAACTACAGTACCGCAACGCCTCCAGCTACCGCAACGCCGGCGGCCAACAACACCAGCACCACAAGAATGGCAACTGGCAAGGTGACAACGGCGATTCAACCACGCCAGGGCGCTGTCCGACTCGACCCCGACAACGACCACGAGTCCATGAAGACGACGACAATAGCGCATCGCAACGTCAAACGACCACGACGACGATGACAGACGACAACGCGAAAACAACAGCAACGATACGAAGATGGCCATGGCAGCGGCGGCAACACGAAGACGACTACGGTGACACGAAGACGACCACGGTGGCGACAACGACGACATGAAGACGATCACATCTCGGACGACGACGACGACCACCACCACCACCACCACGGACGACGGACGACAACTCAGATGACGACGACTCGGGCGACGACGACGACGATGGCGGCGGCGGCGGGCAGTCACACAGCGACGGCGCAGCGGGCTTAGTTACTTCAAGTTGTTTAGTAGTTAATAGTATTCTTGCTAGTAGTATGGTAATGTCAATGTTAAGTTATACATTCCGGGTCACTCCCTGCGGGTAGTAATACGGGTGGCGGGTCAGCTGAGCTGCCACCCGTACCCGTACCCGTCCCAACCCGTAGCTGTGACCCGTGCGGGTCACCCGAACCCGTGCTGTTGCCTAATTGCAATGCAGAGCCAAATGAACCAACAGCCAACGAATGGCAGTACAAATGGGTGGACAATCCAAGAAGTCAAGCTTAGGTCTTCAGCGACCATAAGCCTCTCTACTTATACACATCCAAGGAGGTTTGAACCCCAGCTTGGAACTCCGAAACCCTAGTACACGGGTCCTAGGAATGAGTCACAACTACGTCAGAGATAAGAGTCAGCCAATGGCGTAAGGCGCGCATGGCACGAGTCAGAGATAAGGAAACATGAGGCATACAGCCATCAAAGTCCAGGCACGATCGATATGAGTCACAAACACGAGGCGTTCTAGGCTGGTCCAGGCACAAGCTCATCTGGACCCTTCTGGTGCGGGTCTAGCCAGGTCACGTGCCAGGGTCACGTGACGGGCGGGCGCTAAGATCACGTGCGCTACTCCCAGTATTCTGGATCACTTCGCTGAGCGCTTCCGGGTGCGTAGTAGTATTGCATGGGAGACTTAGCTCTTTCGTGGATATGGGCAGCCACAATCCTTGCTATTTCAGCCTCTTCCTCCGCGTATTCTTCTGCACTTTTCCTCCTAGCGGTGTTCGGGGTCTTTCCGTGGGGTGTTCGAGGGACGGTCGAAGGCGAAACCGTAACACAGATGGTCTTGCCGGCCCTGGTCGTCTCTCCCTCTATCCCAACTGTTGCAGAAGTTGAGGCAAATGTAATATCGTGTTATTCTTCATTCAGATCTGTTTCAGGCTCTTTCTCTGGAGGTACTATGCTCAGCTCAGATCTCTGGCAACCATCAGATAAGATCAAGGACAAGATTGTACATCAAGTCCTCATGCTGGATGAGCTCGTGGTCAAGAAGTGAGTCTGGTGGGACGATACTCACAATAAATTTCAAGGAACGTGCTGTGAGCACAACCAACAAATTCCCCTGGACTTCATGTCCGAGAGGGAGCTTGATATTCTATGCGGAGCCATTGAAAACGATGAGGTTCATCTTGCATCCGAGGTGCATGTATTCTATTTGACACTATGCGCATGAAACTCACTATTGCACCCTTAAATGTCAAAGGCAACTGTGGCTGCTATTGGTGTGCTCTCATCTGAGCCTCGCGAATATGCCGTGTGGCCAATATTATTCTCTGGTACCTGCAAGAAGGAAACAAGCGAGCAACATGCATGGGTTATCAAAACGGTCCTTGCCGCGTGTAACAGACAAAAAGGGCAACATAATGTGACATATCGCACTGTTTGTATTGCATCTGATGGGGAGGCTAAACACAGAGACGCGTTTGTTATCCAGACCATGACTTCTGAGCTGTCTATGGACTCCCCAATCTACGCACTCCTCCGACCCCTCGAGTTCCTTAACCTTCTGGTTGGCCCTGATGACATCACTGTGGACAAGGACTTCAAGCATATTATCAAGCAACAACAGAATGTATTCATGCACAACAAAGGAGTTGAGATACTGGGCTTTTGTATCACACCCTCCATTCTCCATTCCCAGCTTGAATACAATGGCGTCTCGAGCCACCAGCTGTGCTTGCAGCTAAATCCAAACGACAAACAAGATGTTGTTCTCGCCTACTCTTTGCTAAAGGAGATCTGGTCCCTTCCTCCCCCCCCTGCAAGTTGCAACCTGGCCTTTGCTCTTGCCCGCTGTGCCCTAAATATTTATGGTGAATTTGTGCAACACTTGATGCTACCATACGTCTGCATCGATCAAAACCTTGATGAACAACTGATCCACTTGAGTGTGGCCGCTCATGTCGCATTTTTGCTTTATCGCCACAACTCTGCGTCTACTCGCTTCATGCCCCGGCAGTCGTATCTTGATATTGTTTTAATGGTCAAGAATGCTTACTTTTGTGTCACGAAGATGAAGGTTGACAACCCCACTGCGAACTTCTATCTTATCTTGCTCGGCACAGATCGTCTCGAGACATTCTTTGGACTTATCTGCACTGCTGTTGGTACTGACGCGAATGTTGACATGCTTCAGCTCGGAAGCCGTGCCTCTGGGCTGACAGAGGTTGCCGCAATTCTGGCTGAGCACCCTGAGTGGGATTACAGTACATGCCGCCTGTCGCTCCCTGTCTTCTCCAAGGACACCCAGGAGTTCACATCAAAAGCCGACCACATCAATCCTAGAGACTGGCGCGGCAATGTTTTGGTAGTGAATGTGAACCTCCACACTTGTTGGTTGCTTGGACGAAAGCAGGCCAAGAATTTGACCCCAGACGCTGAGGCTATCTTGAGTATGCTGTCTTGTAGTACCCCACCTCTCGACATGCTCTCTCCTTTTGGGGAACTTATGGTGAACCAGTGTGACGAGATCGAAGAAGTAAGTGAAGAACTTGAAGAAGACACATGCAGTCCAAGACCACAATCGGTACCCTATACACACGAAGGCGACATCGAGGATGCAATCGCAGATGAGGCACCTTGCAACAATGGCTCCTCAGAAATCCTTATCCAAGGTCAGAAGACAACCAAGGCAAAGGCACTGCAGCACCAAATGGCAAACCACAGCAGTCGTTCTTCTACCGATCGCCTGAAACGTGTCCAGCAGCTGCCTTGTTTTGATGCAGTGAGTAGAGCTACCAATGCGGACATTATCACGTCTAGTGACAGTGTCCTGGGCGCGCCCTCCCTTTGCATGGGCAACCCTGTTGCGGTCTTAGTTTGATGTGACGGCCTGGTTGTATTGGTGGTGGCCCAGGTCAACCGACTCAAGTTTGCAGCAAGGGACAACCTCAATGAGCTTCCTATCCATCTGCTCGCTGATCTGACAGCAAGAGTGGATTTGCAAATACTTCACCTAGTTCCAGCGACCCTCGAAGACGATCCAACTCAGGTTCACGACTGGTGTTGGTCCCTGCAAATGGAGGCGTTGTGCGACAACATCCCTGGTCGGGCGGTTCACCCTATCAACCCATCCCTTTCTGTCCAAAAGCTGGGCAAGCCAACGTTTCTTTTCAAGAGCACATTCTTAGTAACTCTATCGTGCAACCTTTTTCAAGAGCTCCAGCCACAGGATAAGAAGAATCTCCCAGTCATCAAACAGTCGGAGAATTTTCTGTACTGAAGCTTAGGTGTGTTGCTGTGACTTATCATCTCAGCGAATACTAATGGACATGCTTCAGGAGGGGCATGCTTCGTCTGTGACGTGTCAACTGATGTGATGGGAGATCTTGATGGGCAAGCCAACTGCCCTAGGTGTGTGCCGTCTGTCAAACTAGACCAGAAAAATGCACAGCGCGTCCTAGAGCATATTGGCGCTCATATCCTGTACGACACAGCATTGAACACTTCCGAGGAGCGCTGCGGGTTATGTCTCTGTCCAGCATCAATGTGTCCCATCTACCTCACGAAGGGACGTGGCATAGGCGGAAGGGTCTTGGTGGATCTATCCAAGTCAAAATGCCCGAACCTGGTCTGTTTCAATTACAAGAATGCCTCACAGTCTTCCGAAAGATCACCATGTTCCAACGTCCCTGTTGTCTGTTCACTTTGCCAACCAGGTAGCCCAGCTGTGTGGACATATTGCCTCCATTCTCACTATCGCACGCGCCACGAAATCAACTCCACCGACTACTTTCCGAATCATGTGGAGTTGTCCCAATCCGAGAGAGATGGGATGAAGCAAGTGTGGGCCGCACGTTTCAACAAACAGAAGTCGTACTTCTCGAAGAAGAAGACTCGCAAAACACCCCTTGTCATCTCAGAGGCTCATCGGTTGAGGTTTCTCGTCACGTAGGTCGCGTCTTGTATTCAATAGAGCTATATGCTTACAACTTGTGTACCTAGTAGCACCATGGAAACAGCCCCCGACACAGACGAAGACGCAGAAAACTCAGAAGACGAGGAGTTGGGGAATGACTCGGATGATCAAGCAGACGACGGATGGGACTTGTACAAAGACTCAAGTAAGTCCCTTCACATTAATCGTGGGATTGATACTACTCCACCTGCAGCGACCCCTTCCCCATCTCCCCTCTTTCCCGGGCCTCCTTCCAGTCCCAATGGACAGGATCCAACCTCTGCTACAGCTACCACACCGACCATTGCATCTGTGAGTGCTCCTCAGGTTTCTGCCTCTTCCGAGTCTGTGACTGCCACACCAGCCACATGCGGCCAAAAAGTCACCATTGCAAGCCAAGTTGAAAGTACTACAGACCCCACACAGGCCGCATCACCTCCAGCAATGACCTCCATGCTGGTCATTACCCCAGAGTTGTCCCTGGCCACGAGTGCAGTGCTCAAGGCAGCGCTGTCTGAAGAACCATCAACCACGTCCGTTTCTGCCCCGTGTAGTGGTATAACACCCATGCAACATGGTCCCCATGATGGTGCTGGTTCTTCGATTGCTGAGGGTGTGACTCAGACTGGCGCCCAAAGGCATCGAGTAAGGAAGGCACATCTTCTCCAGCTCAACGCATGCACATGTGGGGTAACTATCACAGATATCAAGATCCAAGAAGGAAAAAATGTCATGAGATGCAACACACCGGGATGCGAGACCGTTTGGGTGAGTGCAAACTTAACATGTGTCGCTCAGATGTTGCTGATCAGATATCCTCTTAAGTTTCACCAGATATGCATGAACTACAAATTTGCACCGCGTAAATGGTCTTGCGAGAGTTGTAGAGCAGGAACTGGGTGTCGTTGCTGTGCATAGGGGTCAGATAACTTAGGGGTCAAATCCTTGTGAACCCCCACCATATATGGTAGTTCATTTGCAATAATTTCGTTTATGCATGAAAAAAAACATACATGAGAGCGACATACTATAAAAGGAAAGGGGTTGGTGGGGGGGGTGGCGCCCCTATCGAAAAACAAAAAGAACGACCCCCAGTAAAAATTTCTGATCCTGCACCCCCCTTGCTTGAACTGAGTCATAACTCTCGCATGCATCCCATTACTGTTTGTGACTTAACAAAGTACATGTTGTACTTAATGCTAGGGATGCTGCAGTCCAGTTCTGAACCAAAGTTCGAACCTGAACTTTTTCGAACTGGACTGAAGTTCAGTTCAAGGTCCAGCATTTGTGCAGAACCAGACCATAAGTCCAGTTCTGGATTCGAGGATGGCAGAACCACATTGAACCCGGTTTGAACCCGAACCGGACCCTTTCCAACACTAGTTCTTAGACTTTAATTACTCAGAAGATCTCAGACCCAGACTGGAGAATGAATCATCACTGCAAAAAAACCATCTATTGAATAGTATGTGGGAGAATTGCTGCCTAACATTGCCACTGCAGCCATTGTCATCACCGTCGTCGCCTTCGTGGTCGCTGCAAAGCGCAGGTGGGGCGCGTGTGGTGTGCCTATCACACATATCTGGGTCATGTGCCTGGAGTCCTTGCCGTGGTCCTTGCAACGAGTCGCAACCATTGCGCATGCTATCACGGAAGCTGTAATTGTCTCGGAGGATACAGTGTCACCCACATTACCATTGTCTGCATGATGCTGCCACTGTTGCTGGTGCACCTGGACTTGCCGAAGACTTTGCTGACTCAGCTTCGTGCACTCTCGGCTCTTGATAAAGTCATTTCGCACATCTTGTGCACGTTTACGTGGGACCTGTAATCGCTGAAAAAACTACCGTGAACTCACTGCTGATCTTCTAAGTCTCCACAAATGTCCGCACACACATGGCACCATCGCTGAAGCTGAAGCCTTGCATTTGTGTCCTTCTCTGTGCCGGAGTGATCTTGATGAAGTCACCATTCCTCCACGCACCTCGTCGCATCGCCGATAAATGCCACCACTGGTGTGAAACGCAGACCCTAGTCCTCAGGTGAACTGGGGCATCCGCACGACTCGATGCCATGGTGACAGACAGGCCTGCACTTGAATGACCTTGGTGAGTGCTGCTCTTCACCAAACTGGGCCGCTTTTGTAGTGCATGTTGTCGCGGGACTCTGAAACGCTGGCGGTGGCTTTGTAGAGTGTGGGACGTCAATGGGCTGCCTGTGGGAATGTGTGCAACAGTGGGGGAGGGACCACCGTGATTGAAAGCAAAGGAACTCGAGGGTCCTAAGCCCAGATGAATCGACAGGGAGAGTGAGCAGGGGAAGGACGGTGCCGACATCGATGGCACTGGAGACGGAAGAACGTGGTTAGTGAAGCAATGATGGGTGTGGGCAACTGGCATAGAATGTAGGCTATGGATCGAGTGTTCAATCGCGGGTTTGTCAGCCAAAGCGAAAATGGTTCCAGGGTGATATATTGCAGGTGGCGTCGTAAGGGATGCCTTCTAAGAAAGAACACTGACTGGCGTCGCGCGGGTGCGATGACAGTTAGCAGGTCCTCCTGATTTCGATGAACGTGGGTTTAGGGTTTAGGGTAGAGTTATTATCAACAGTGAGCCGCCGAAGGTGGCGAACGGTACGAGACAAGGGGGATGGAGTATCCCAATCCCAAACCTTTCGCTTATATGCTCTTCAGGTCTCTTTGAAAGTCCGCTTTTGGTTACCTTTTCCCGCGCCCTGATTGGGTCGGGGTACTAATACTTGCCGGTGCCTGCGCACAGACCATTAGGGTTTAGGGTTTAGGGTTTAGGGTTTAGGGTTTAGGGTTTAGGGTTTAGGGTTTAGGGTTTAGGGTTTAGGGTTTAGGGTTTAGGGTTTAGGGTTTAGGGTTTAGGGTTTAGGGTTTAGGGTTTAGG